>JAAOOA010000701.1:5000-120000 GCA_012861695.1 Trematomus loennbergii | reverse complement strand
TTGTTATTGTACAACGCCTTGTCTTTATCAGTAAAGTACTTCTTCTGTAATATCAGGGAACACTGGTCTTTAACTAAATCCCCGTGTTCCCTTTGGAGAGCACGTGTGGATGTGTGTCTTTGCAGACCATTCACATGCACTAAAACCTTTAGAACACACTGGAGGGAATACTTTTTCATACATTAGTTTGTAAGCATGCTTCTTAGTTAATGAAGCTGTCTTCGGCTCTTTTTCTGCTGTAACAAAATGTAAATGTCCCCTCTGTGGGACGAATAAAGGTTTTCTGAAGCTGCTTTTACACGGGAACGTTTGCGTTTATGCACAGTGTGCGTTTTCAAAAAAGTCTTCCGTTCACATGCATTAGTTTCATTTAACGTGTCTGTTCAAACGAGACCGCTGGACACGCTGTAGTACATATGCCGGGACTGTAAGTGGCGCTGTAACTTCCGCCACAAAATACACCAAAAGCAGCGAAGAAGACCCCGGAGCAGCGTTGCCATGGCTACCCTTCTGTTTAAGCCCCGCGGTGGATTTAGCAACATGTAGTAGTTCATGTAATTCTCCATGTCCACTTGTTGCTGATGGTTGTGGTAGAGGAGCTGTAGATGTTGCACTAACATCTGTAGCATGGTCAGTAGCAGTAGCACTAGCAGTAGCTACTGACAGTAGCTACTGCTAGTAGCTACTGCCAGTAGCTACTAGCAGTAGCTACTGGCAGTAGCTACTAGCAGTAGCTACTGACAGTAGCTACTGCTAGTAGCTACTGTCAGTAGCTACTAGCAGTAGCTACTGACAGTAGCTACTGCTAGTAGCTACTGGCCATGCTACAGCAGTGAGCAGCAGAGGCGGGGAGAGGCGGGGCTATCGTTATTTTTTCAGGAAATATTCGTATAGAGGCGATTACACGGACTCGTTTGACCCCCCAGAGAGTTCGTTTGCAAATCTATCCACCTTGGGACCCGTTATCGTTTGTGGGGTCCGTTTGTTACGGCCTCGTGTAAATAATAGGACTATACGCAAGAGAAACTATGCAGATACAAGCCGTTTCGTTCTCGTGTAAACGTGGCCTGATTCTGATCACAAAAGGCAGAATAGGACCTCTTTAATGTACCGATGTATCAACGTAGCTAATCAGCTATTTTTGGTACAGCCCTATGAAAGAGTACACGTGTTTTTAGCGTGTTGACCCACCCGTCTTTTTTTGAATGGGTCAAGATATGGTCTGTGGTTAACACAAGCTGAAGAGATTTTAACCTCTTAAGCCCTGAGCCTGTTTTTCAGGTCTCAGGCTCGAAAATGACATTCCCAGAACAAATGACTATAACTTCCCTTCTAAAAGGGTTAAATTAATAATCTTTTTTCTCAAAGCAATGATAAACCTGTGAGTTGGATGTTGAAGTGTCAGAATCAATATAGATGTTTTTATTTTAAAGTAAATTCAGATTGAACATAGTAAGAAATGTAAATGATAGTGTCCGTCCAAAGAAAACCCATTACTTATAGTGAAAACTACCCTTGGATGATGGGTTAGTAGACTAAAAGCTTTAGGAATCCAAACTATAACATATAATAAGTACCCTGTATCAAGATTGATGCAAAACAAGTGACATTTAACCTTTTTAGAGAGGTTTAGAAAAAAGAAACCACTTCTGGGTCATTTGGGTGGATTTTCCATATCTCTGGCCCCCTCGGTCGATTTTGATGGTTGACACCTCTTTTAACCGTTAGAGCCAATAGAATCGTGGGGGGGGTTCCTAAAATCCACCTACACGTTACCCATTGGTGAATGAGTGATGCGCAGCCAGCATGCCCAAAACCGAACGCTATGTTACGCTCTGAAAACTAAAAACTAGGCTTATTGCCTTAAATATGATGATGGATGATCAGTAATCATTTCAAAGTGACACAGAGACATTGGATTAACCTTCAGCAGCGTGTTTTGTGTTTTAATGCCATTGAACACAACTTTTGATCAGAAAACAGCAAAGGTAAGACGTATTTAGCGTTGTGCTAAGTGCTTTAGCATTTTTTCGCTTAGTGCTAATTCAGAGGCTCGGCGTTAGACTTGTGTTTTGTTTCGGTAAACATTTTTCACATCGTCAGTTAGCTGAGTTTCTTCCCGTTGGGTGGGTATGACACTTTAATAAGTTGTTAAAGGTTAAGAAGCCCTCAGACGCTGTTTCTTGTTGTTGCCGGCAGGTTAACGTATTGTTCTACCATATAATACGTCAGTAAATACCCCACTAAATACGGAGGTTGCTAACCAGCGTCTAAATGAGTAGAATAAATGTCATCACGCCCAACATTAGCCACTTGTAGCTTAGCGGTGGGGACGAATAAAGGTAGAATACAAAAGGCAGAATAGGGCCTCTTTAATGTACCGATGTATCAACGTAGTTAATCAGCTTCTTTGGTACAGCCCAATGAAAGCGTACACGTGTTTTTAGCGTGTTTTCTCACCCGTCGCTCTCCGTGCTGTAGACGACGGACGGGCGGTGCGACGGCTCCAGGTTCAGCTCCATCTGCGCCGCCTCCAGGTTCCTCTCAAACGTGTCCACGCTCCCTATGTTGAACCACACGTAGCTCTGCAGGTCACATGACATATATCACACATTTTAGAAAAGACGTATTGAGAATAAAGTCCTATCAGAATACCGTTATTCGTCCCACAGAGGGCAAATGTACATTGTTACAGCAGAGAGCCAGCTTAATGTTACCTGGGAAGCATGCATACAACATCCTGTAACAGTTCTGAGGATTTAGCAGCTATCTTATTTATATATTATATACGGTACAACTCACCGCATCGGTGTCGGCCCCCGGCGCCAGGATGACTCGGACATATTGTTTGTTGACGACCTCTAACCGCTCCACCTGCACAGAAAATAAACATTTAGTCAATGATTTATTTTTTGAATGGGTCAAAATAAGGTCTGTGGTTAACACGAGCTGAAGAGATTTTAACGATTTGTTCTACGACATAAAATACGTCAGTAAATAAATACCCCACTGGTGAATTTAAATATGGCGGTTGCTAACAAGTGTCTAAATGAGACGACTAAACGTCATCACGCCCAATATTAGCCACCTTTAGCTTAGCGGTGGTGACGTGAAGTCATGTGACCGTGCTGTAGTTCCTTTATAGCCCAACATTAGCCTCCTTTAGCTTAGCGGTGGTGACGTGAAGTCATGTGACCGTGCTGGAGTTCCTTTATAGCCCAACATTAGCCGCCTTTAGCTTAGCGGTGGTGATGTGAAGTCATGTGACCGTGCTGTAGTTCCTTTATAGCCCAACATTAGCCTCCTTTAGCTTAGCGGTGGTGATGTGAAGTCATGTGACCGTGCTGTATTTCCTTTATAGCCCAACATTAGCCGCCTTTAGCTTAGCGGTGGTGACGTGAAGTCAGGTGACCGTGCTGTAGTTCCTTTATAGCCCAACATTAGCCTCCTTTAGCTTAGCGGTGGTGACGTGAAGTCATGTGACCATGCTTTTGCTGTAGTTCCCTTATAGCCTTTAACGTTAGCTTGTTACTTCTAAAATCATAACGTGGTGTTGATATGTGGAGATTATCCTGCTGAACTAAACGTGTAAGTATGATAAACATTTGTTTGACACCAGGGGATGCTGCCTTCAGGGTCCAACACAGAAATACATCATCTCTGCTCACCATTCCTCGGACCACGTAGCGGTGGATGAAGTCCTTCCAGCTGATCTCTTTCCCCGTGTCTCTGAAGTAATAATACAGCAGAGCGGAGCTGACCCCCGCCACGGCGATCGCAATGTACCGGAAATCCTTCTCATCCCAGGGGAAGTCGCCCTGAAGAGCCAGAGACACACAGGTTACTCAGTTATATTTATTTGTTTTACTCTTAAGCATAAATGGGAATTTATTTTAGAAGTTTGACGAACCTTTTGTAGTCGGCTCGACCAGTCATTCCCTCCTTTCTTCCCTCCACCTGATGACCTTCCTCCTCCTCCTGTCGCTCCTCCTTTTCCATCTGAAACACACACATGATTCTTAGATTAAACGAACAAACCAGCTTTTTCATTACAGTGTCAGTCATGCTCAGAGACCTACTGGGCTCTGGTTTCAGACAGAGGGTGAAAAGAGGTGCTGCAGCACAGGCAGTATGAGAAAAATAAAGAGCTTTTTGAACATTAAAGCATGGAGACATGTAGAGACACTACATACAGATATACACCTGAACATCAGCAGGAGAGGACTCTTTAAGTAGAGACACTACATACTGATATACACCTGAACATCAGCAGGAGAGGACTCTTTAAAGTAGAGACACTACATACTGATATACACCTGAACATCAGCTGGAGAGGACTCTTTAAAGTAGAGACACTACATACTGATATACACCTGAACATCAGCAGGAGAGGACTCTTTAAAGTAGAGACACTACATACTGATATACACCTGAACATCAGCTGGAGAGGACTCTTTAAAGTAGAGACACTACATACTGATATACACCTGAACATCAGCAGGAGAGGACTCTTTAAAGTAGAGACACTACAAACTGATATACACCTGAACATCCGCAGGAGAGGACTCTTTAAAGTAGAGACACTACATACTGATATACACCTGAACATCAGCAGGAGAGGACTCTTTAAAGTAGAGACACTACATACTGATATACACCTGAACATCAGCAGGAGAGGACTCTTTAAAGTAGAGACACTACATACTGATATACACCTGAACATCAGCAGGAGAGGACTCTTTAAAGTAGAGACACTACATACTGATATACACCTGAACATCAGCAGGAGAGGACTCTTTAAAGTAGAGACACTACATACTGATATACACCTGAACATCAGCAGGAGAGGACTCTTTAAAGTAGAGACACTACATGCTGATATACACCTGAACATCAGCAGGAGGACTCTTTAAAGTAGAGACACTACACACTGATATACACCTGAACATCAGCAGGAGAGGACTCTTTAAAGTAGAGACACTACATACTGATATACAGCTGAACATCAGCAGGAGAGGACTCTTTAAAGTAGAGACACTACATACTGATATACACCTGAACATCAGCAGGAGAGGACTCTTTAAAGTAGAGACACTACACACTGATATACACCTGAACATCAGCAGGAGAGGACTCTTTAAAGTAGAGACACTACATACTGATATACACCTGAACATCAGCAGGAGAGGACTCTTTAAAGTAGAGACTCTACATACTGATATACACCTGAACATCAGCAGGAGAGGACTCTTTAAAGTAGAGACTCTACATACTGATATACACCTGAACATCAGCAGGAGAGGACTCTTTAAAGTAGAGACACTACATACTGATATACACCTGAACATCAGCAGGAGAGGACTCTTTAAAGTAGAGACACTACATACTGATATACACCTGAACATCAGCAGGAGAGGACTCTTTAAAGTAGAGACACTACATACTGATATACACCTGAAAATGTATATGATGCATAATGTAAGGAGTAGTTTTTATTTCTCTTACATGTTAACATGGATTTGTGAGGTTCTTGTAAAAGGGTTTGGGTTGCATATTTTAGTGTGCAGCAAACTTCTCCTTATTCTATGTTAGCTGCTTTCTGTCCTACTTCCCCTGAACCCACCTGCCACTGGATGAGCAGAATAATATCATCTGTATTGCTGTAAACACACACGACTCTCACCTTTAGGTTCAGTGGAGTACAGTCGTCTCTGAAGGGTCTGGAATCTGCGACATGACAGGAAGTTAGCTGGTGTCCGACTGATGTTCTGAAGAAAAACACAATCTCTGTCAGTACACAGAAACACACCAATCTGAGAAAAGTCTCATTGATATGACTGTCTTTTATGGCGCATTTCCACTGCAGGGCCTCGCACGGCTTAGTACGGTATAGTTAGGCCTTGGAAGGACAGGCTCACTTCATGCTGCGTTTCCATTACAGTTTAGGAACTGGGGCAGTAACTATAGTAACGCAGTGTAGGCGGAGCCGTGACGTGATCTTCAGAGGACCCCACAAAACCAACACAGCCGTTAGCTGTTAGCACTCAGAGCTCACAGCTCCTCATATATGTTCAGAAACTAGACAAAAGTTAAACAAGTACAAACCACAGACTGCCTGTGTCATGGTGAATACAGTCGCTGCTTTATTTATGTCTGTATAGGCCGTTGTTGTGAGTGTGGACGGTCGGAGCATATACAACGTTAGCTTAGCCAATCTCCATTTAGAAAACACCCATTTTAAAAGGTTTTTCGCCTGCCGTCTGTCTGCAGACTTGACAAAGCATTAATTCATGGTTTTTACTAACCGGTATCAGTATGTTGTTACTTCATCCTTTTGAAACGTGTATTACAATTAAATCACGGTCAAATATGTTCATCTTGTTGTAGTTGTAGCCCCCTTGCCAGCGATGCTCTCTCTAGTTTAGCATACTCAGCCCGACTCAGCCTGGTTGTTGGCCCGGAAAGAACCTGCCTCTAAGCACATTGTACAAAGTGGTAGTAATGATTTTATGATTGGTTGTATCTGTCATTAGGTAGGTTAGTTCAGAAGTCAGTAATAACACAAACAGACTGAGGCTATAACAGCAGGACAGTGGAGGGTTTGTTATCTAAAAATGAAGTGAGGTTAATGTTGTCAGCAGAGGTGGGAGAAGTATTACATATTAATATAGCTAATTTCCGACAGGAGAAGACACATATAGGATACATAACCTAGATATTAAGACAAATCAACGCTTAAATTCTAATCTTTCTTATTTTTTTTATTGTTGTATGTCCTTTATACTAGGTTGCATTGTTGGAGGAGCTTGGGACTTTAGTTTGTCTTGCCATTTCTACACTGTAGCTGTGAATATGACTTTAAAGCCTTTACATCTTGAATCTGGGGATGAAATGAGGACAATTGAGTCACTGGGATAGGATACATAATCTAGATAATAGGACGAATGAACGCTTTTCTAGCTAACTTCCAACAGGAGATTGAGTCACTGAGATAGGATACATAATCAAATGGATGCTTACATCTTGAATCTGGGGATGAAATGTGGATACCATCGACGGCTCCATTGCCACTCACATCCGTAACCTTGGCATCATCCTCGACCCCCCCCTCAAAAACGCTTTCTTCCATTTAAAGACCATCGCCCGCATCAGACCCTCCCTCTCATCGACCGCTGCTGAAACTCTGACCCATGCCTTCATAACATCCCGACTGGATTACTGCAACAGCATACTTTTTGGATCACCTGCATTCATACTAAAAAAAACTACTTCAATATGTCCAAAACTCAGCTGCCCGCTTGCTCACCTCCACCCGACGCTCCGACCACATCCCCCCCTATCCTCCATGACCTCCACTGGCTCCCCATCAAACACCGCATTGACTTCAAAATATTACTTTTCACTTTCAAAGCCCTCAACAACCTTGCCCCCCCCTCCTACTACCTCTGTGACCTCATCCAACGACACACCCCCACCTGTCACCTCAGGTCTGCTGACCCTAACCTACTGTCTGCAGCCATCAGGACAAAGCTCCGGACCTGGGGTGACAGGGCCATCGCAGCAGCCCCCCCCCACACTCTGGATCTCCCTCCCCAGCCCCGTCAGATCCGCCAAACAATCCCTCAAAACTCACCTTTTCACTCTTACCTTCAACTCCTAATCCACTAACCCCTCGCCCTTATTCCACCTAGCTTAGCACTTGTTGTTATTTGTGTTGTACTTGCTTGTAAGCGCTTTGAACACCAGGAAAGCGCTTTATAAATGCAATATTATTATTAGATATTAGGGCAAATGAACGCTAACGTTTTAACCTAGCTAACTTCCAACAGGAGCACACACATAACGGATACATAATCTACCTACATATTAACACAAATCAACGTTTAAGAGGACATGAAATACTGATAGTTAGGTCACTGTTTAGATCCGTTCATTCCTCCAGGATCGTCCACCTTCACCTACCGTCGCAGCGGAGCTCCTGTATCCGGAGAAGAGCCGTCCAGAGAGCACCGCAGACAGCCGAGCCCGGGCTCCTCCTGCCCGGAAGAGAGGCAGGGAGGCCGTGGAGAGAAGCCTCAGCAGCTGGGACATCCTGCCAGAGCACCGAGTGCACTTTTTTATCCAAAAAACAACGATTCTTGGTCTAATTTCGCTCCGTGAACTCCATCGAGTTGAAGTGTTATTGAATAAGAGCGAGTAATGTCAACGAGAGGATGATGTAAAGCCCCTCTGAGGCGAACTCGCGAATGCCTGTCGGAAATTATCCTAAAATAAATATATGTATACATTTGAAAACCTATATAAGCATATATGATCTTTTATTACACAACAAGGTGTATTTTCAATGTAATCATTACAAAACTGATTTATTTATTTTTAAAAGACCTTATTACACTCAGGCATCAGAAAAGCCAGACCTGGGTCCTCGGACAGACATGCCCTCTGATTGGCTGAGACAGATTTCACTCGCTTTCTTCAGCCTCATGTAACTGAACTTCTTCTCTGTTATAAAAACATAGGTTGACTTTTTTCACGTTTCTGTTTGATATAACGCAACAAATTGACTTGGAAAATCATATTACAACACATGTGTATTGTTAATGTATCTGTGGATCATTATCAACTAATACATTAATGATTTGATGTATTTAGCCAATTAATAATGACAATAACAGTGATTACAGGGGAAATTATGCATTACTATTTCAAGGTTTCATGGTTTCTATTTCACAGCATATGGTCAAATATTCTTATTACTTGTTTATCATGATCCCAAAGTCATATAGTTGTTTTTAGGGTCATTCAGACAGTAAAGACGCTGAAACTGGCATGTCATTTTTTCTTTAAAATGTATAATGTATGCACATCTAAAACACAACCAATTCTAAAATCCAGTATTTCAACTTCAACAGTCAACAAATAATACATGTGTGTTACTAATACGAATGAAGCAGCAGCTCTCAGCTTCCTCTGTAGACGCTGTAGGAGAAGCGGCTCATCAGCAGAGGGAGGTGAATCCTCTGCTCCAGCTCACTGATGGTGAACACAACCTGACACACACACACACACACACACACACACACCACACACACACACACACACATACAGAGAGAGAGAGAGAGAGGAGAGAAGAGAGAGAGAGAGAGAGAGCGGAGAGAGAGAGAGAGCGGAGAGAGAGAGAGAGGAGAGAAGAGAGAGAGAGAGAGAGAGAAGAGAGAGAGAGAGAGAGAAGAGAGAGAGAGAGCGGAGAGAGAGAGAGAGCGGAGAGAGAGAGAGAGAGAGAGAGAGAGAGAGAGGAGAGAGAGAGAGAGAGAGAGAGACTTTAAACTATCAGATTACATGAATGTGGTGTGACTTTTCTCAGTAAAAAGTTAAAATAAGACGTCATAAGTGACCTGAGCATTGTCTGATTTTGGTGGCACCTTGTGTGGTTACTGGTCACCTCCAAAGGGTATTTGGTTATTAAATTGCAGGACACGTTACAGCATGAATATTTAATTATACATTTCAAAGGTCCACAATACAACCTGTCCAACTAAACAAGACACATGTCTGTTCAGTACGGGGAAATGTTATTCTAACTTTCTTTGGGTGAATGTCCTTTGTGTTGTCACACTTGATATTTATTTTATTAATCCCAATTTGGGAAATTCTTTAAATAGCTTACGTGCATATATTTATATCTTTGGTAAAAAATTGGGAAAACACGTTTTTTTTCAGATGTGTCTGCGATAATGTATTACTTACCAATAACAAAATAACAACCTATTACTATATGAAATAAATAACCTTATGTGAACGCATATTCTTAGATTAATTCAAAAAAGAAACATAAAAAGAAAACATCCAGAAAGGTTAAACCAGAAGTTAATATTGTGGTTTATTCAGAACATAATCCAGAATTAGTTTTTTTTATTTTTCACATCACTACGTAACACTCAAGCTCCTATTGGCTAGCACTCACAACACATTGTACGTGATCGGCTAAGGGGCGGGACATCTCTAAGCGGTTGAGCAATCACAACAGAGCCGGCCAGCTAACCAATCAGAGCAGACTGGGCTCTGGTTTCAGACAGAGGGTGTATTTGTACAGGTATTTGTGTTCAACATGTAAGATAGAAAGTACAGGTATTTGTGTTCAACATGTGAGAAGTAGAAAGTACAGGTATTTGTGTTCAACATGTAAGAAGTAGAAAGTACAGGTATTTGTGTTCAACATGTAAGAAGTAGAAAGTACAGGTATTTGGGTTCAACATGTAAGAAGTAGAAAGTACAGGTATTTGTGTTCAACATGTAAGAAGTAGAAAGTACAGGTATTTGTGTTCAACATGTAAGAGTAGAAAGTACAGGTATTTGTGTTCAACATGTAAGAAGTAGAAAGTACAGGTATTTGTGTTCAACATGTAAGAAGTAGAAAGTACAGGTATTTGTGTTCAACATGTAAGAAGTAGAAAGTACAGGTATTTGTGTTCAACATGTAAGAAGTAGAAAGGACAGGTATTTGAAAAGAGGTGCTGCAGCACAGGCAGTATGAGAAAAATAAAGGACTTTTGAACATTAAAGCATGGAGACATGTCCCAGTAGAGACACTACATACTGATATACACTTGAACATCAGCAGGAGAGGACTCTTTAAAGTAGAGACACTACATATGAAACCGTATATACATGTATTTGTTTGACAGCAGCTGATAACCATGTCTAAGTTTATCGATTCTCCTGCTCCAGATGAATAGATGTTGAATCTCACCTCCACATACGGGTAGAAGGAGTTCTGACCCAGACTCTCCCAGTACGATCCCGTCTCAAAGCGCAGTTTGTACATCCCGGGGCCGAACGCTTCTCTGCTGATGAGCCCTGCGCAGCGGCCATCTTCATTTGTAGTCCTAAAAATCATAAAACTGCTGAGTTATGACGTTCCTTAAAGGACTCTGATCCTTTGGGTCTTTCATATTTTTCATATCATGTTCCAAACCACATCAAGGATTCTCTCTGAAACAGTATGGAGCTCAAACTCTCTGTATATTCTCTCATATTACTTCCAAAACACGTCTCATTGTTTCTGACAGCAACGTTTCTGATTGGCCCGTGGGTGTAAAGCCCGCCCACATTTGATTAATGTCGTCATGACGCAGCAAATCTGGATCAGCTCCGTTGTTCCCCGTTTTTAGAGATGTGGGTACGGAGGAAAAGAGAGAGGGTTTTATTCTCTGACACTTTGTGAGTCTCCTGACACACGGGGGACACATAGTTATGTATAAAAGACATTAAAAAGTGCATTTTGCATGGTAGGAGACCTTTAAACAAACTAAGAATCTTCTCCTGAGGTTTTGTCACAAACCCTTAAACCTATCTCTAGAAAAAAGACGATTGTTTTCTACGTTTAGTAACAATTCCTAAATGAATTATAATGAATATTTGATGTTATTTTGTCTCTACCCGACACTCAGCAGGGTCCAGATCATGATCCCGGGGTCCAGTCTGTGCAGGCTGAGGGGCAGACGAGCCGCCGGGACCCCGTCTGCTGTGTTCAGGACGTGAGACGTGAGGGGGCTGGACTCTGACATCATCTGAGGACAGGTGGACAGAGATGGCAAAAGTACACACATCCTTTACTCAAGTAGAAGTACAGATACTCGTGTTTAAAATACTCTGGTGAAAGTAGAAGTACTGACTAAACTTCTTTACTCAAGTAAAGTAAAGAGGGCTTTGAAATGTACTTCAGTAAAAAGTACCCATAACTAGCAGCTGTTTTAAAGAGTACCTGACCTCCCTTTATATTAATAGAACAATAATGTCATTGTTAGCTAATGAATGTTTCCATGCTGAACAACGGCAACATGACAACGTTTTCATTGGTCCCTCTTCTTTAGAGAAGACCAGGAAATGATGGATACACGGATCGTGTTCAAATCAATAGGCACGCAATGACTCTAAATAATAATGATCACGCCACCAAACACACATTCAAACTAAAGGAACCAGCCTGTTTGGGAAATGTGAGAAGTAGAAAGTACAGGTATTTGGTTCAACATGTAAGAAGTAGAAAGTACAGGTATTTGTGTTCAACATGTAAGAAGTAGAAAGTACAGGTATTTGTGTTCAACATGTAAGAAGTAGAAAGTACAGGTATTTGTGTTCAACATGTAAGAAGTAGAAAGTACAGGTATTTGTGTTCAACATGTAAGAAGTAGAAAGTACAGGTATTTGGTTCAACATGTAAGAAGTAGAAAGTACAGGTATTTGTTCAACATGTAAGAAGTAGAAAGTACAGGTATTTGTGTTCAACATGTAAGAAGTAGAAAGTACAGGTATTTGTGTTCAACATGTAAGAAGTAGAAAGTACAGGTATTTGTGTTCAACATGTAAGAAGTAGAAAGTACAGGTATTTGTTCAACATGTAAGAAGTAGAAAGTACAGGTATTTGTGTTCAACATGTAAGAAGTAGAAAGTACAGGTATTTGGTTCAACATGTAAGAAGTAGAAAGTACAGGTATTTGTGTTCAACATGTAAGAAGTAGAAAGTACAGGTATTTGTGTTCAACATGTAAGAAGTAGAAAGTACAGGTATTTGGTTCAACATGTAAGAAGTAGAAAGTACAGGTATTTGTGTTCAACATGTAAGAAGTAGAAAGTACAGGTATTTGTGTTCAACATGTAAGAAGTAGAAAGTACAGGTATTTGTGTTCAACATGTAAGAAGTAGAAAGTACAGGTATTTGTGTTCAACATGTAAGAAGTAGAAAGTACAGGTATTTGGTTCAACATGTAAGAAGTAGAAAGTACAGGTATTTGTGTTCAACATGTAAGAAGTAGAAAGTACAGGTATTTGGTTCAACATGTAAGAAGTAGAAAGTACAGGTATTTGTGTTCAACATGTAAGAAGTAGAAAGTACAGGTATTTGTGTTCAACATGTAAGAAGTAGAAAGTACAGGTATTTGTGTTCAACATGTAAGAAGTAGAAAGTACAGGTATTTGTTCAACATGTAAGAAGTAGAAAGTACAGGTATTTGTGTTCAACATGTAAGAAGTAGAAAGTACAGGTATTTGTGTTCAACATGTAAGAAGTAGAAAGTACAGGTATTTGTGTTCAACATGTAAGAAGTAGAAAGTACAGGTATTTGTGTTCAACATGTAAGAAGTAGAAAGTACAGGTATTTGGTTCAACATGTAAGAAGTAGAAAGTACAGGTATTTGTGTTCAACATGTAAGAAGTAGAAAGTACAGGTATTTGGGTTCAAAATGTAAGGAGTAAAAGTGATACCAGAAAAACGTACTTAAGTACAGTAACAAAGTATTTGTACTACACTACTTCCCACCCCTGAGGGGAGGACAGGTTAGGACATTAATGTACACAATATCAGTTTTTTTTATTACTGCACATATTTGATTCCATTCTATTTCTATGTAAATACTGCTATAGTTTACTATATTTTGTATTATTTTTTTATGTTTTTATAGTTTTCTTAAAAGTTCTCTATCTGTGTTTTTCATTTTTGTAACCATGACATCAAGTCAAATTCCTTGTACGTGTGAACCTACCTGGTGACGGACCTGTTTATGATTCTGAGGACAGGTGAGGACCTTTTATAAACCAAGGATTATTCGATTATTCAAAGGGAAATAATTCAAAAGGTTCAAAGGGCTTTACAGTCATACAGCTACAGTGTAGATATGCAATGAAAAACTGAAGTCCCAGGCTCCTCCAACAGAGCAACATAAATATAAGACAGGTAACAAATACAAAAAGTGCAAGAAGAAACAGAGTAGAAATAAAATAGTGTAAGAGGATGTTATAACTATATACGAGTATAAGATGAGCTGACTGTAAAACGAAATGCTGTGCAGTGAAATAAAGAACTGCTTATTGTAATAATAGATACATATTTGAGATGCAAACAGATCATATTCATACAATATATGAATATCATACTCAAGAGATAAAGGGTGTTTCTCAATGTCAAGGAAGGCTGCTCCAAAGCCACTATTTCAAGGATGCTACGTCATCGAGTGTCGCCGAAGGACTGTTCCAATGTCCAGGCTCCTTGGAATTCTACCGAGGCTGGCATACTTCGTTGCGTGAAATTTCGAGGCTGCACATGTGTAGACTCCGCGGTCTTAAAATCCCCACAATGCTTTGCGCACGGACCAATTTCCAAAATCTTTGGCGGAAATCGCGCTCCATTTAAGGCGGGGCCTCGCATATGACGCACACCTGCTAGCCTGTTAGCCTGTTCCACCATTATTCGTTTTCCCAGGCTTGGAAGGATTCTTGCCTCACTTCTGAAGGACCTGACTCGGAGGGACTTGTCCTACCAAGGAAGTGTCCTCGACATTGAGAAACACCAAAGTGTTGACTTAATGAAAATGAAAATGTTGCTGTTTATCCTTTAAAACAATGGTTGGTTGAGCTGCAGAAACTTCTCTGTGTTTCTTAGATAAACAAACCGGTTCAAGGACTTTCAGCCATTTGACCCTTGACTCTCCAAATGTGTTTTCTCCAAAATCTCACATTCCCCAACTGTCAAACTTTCACCTGTGTGGCTTTTTTGTAAAAAAATATACAAAACAAGAGAACACTTAGATATTTGATATTAAAATGTTTATTTTAGTCATATCCAGACACCAGAAAAAATTCAGTTTTTAGCATAGGTCTCAGATATATAAAAATATATAAAAACACGTCTATCAAGTGTTTTGCTCAAATACAAATACCCATTCTAGCCATGCCTCATATCCCTCTATTTCACTTCCTGTTTCTAAAGTGCTGATTTGGGTGTAAAGCTTTACAAAATAAAAAAGGAGGGTCTGAGCTCATGCGGGACCCGGCAGCTACCGTCTAAACTAAATGCTGCCGTGATGAAACGCCATATCATGGATTATCAAGGATTCTCTCTGAAACAGTATGGAGCTCAAAGGCTTTCTCTCTTGCCGGTTATACCACAAGGTGAGTTCCTTTTTATTTCCTGCTTCTTCACACACATGCTCTCCAGTACAGGTTAGCTCTGAGTGTTAGCCATGCTAATGTAAACACCGACCATATTACGTCCAAAACAGTCGGGCATTGTTTCTGATGGCAACGTTTCTGATAGGCCCGTGGGTCCACATTTCAGATATTACGTCATATCGGACGCAAATCTGGATCAGCTCCGTTGTTCCCCGTTTTTAGAGATTTGGGTACGGAGGAAAAGAGAGAGGGTTTTATTTTCTGACGCTGCGTGAGTTCCCTGACACACCGGGGACACGTATTGATGTATACAAGACATCAACAAGTGCATTTTGCATGGTACTGTAGGAGACCTTTAAGTAAAAGTACAAATACCACACTCTAAAAGTACTCTGTTAAAAGTCCTGAATTGGAAATGTTACTTAAGTAAAGGTATAATTAACCTATAATTCAAATTATTAACCATAGAAAATAATATATAGGAAATAATAAATCATTAAAAAAAAAAACACCCCAAAAATACTAAATTATAAAAAAATATATATAGAAAATCTCTTTTTATAGATGCTATTTCATTATTTATCAATTCGCTGGTTGATTAATTGACTTTGCTGTTTAAGAAAATATTGGTTACATTTTGTGTTTTTCAAACTTGAAGTTACTAAAGCTGATAGATATGTTGAGGTCAAGAGTACAGCATTCCCATTTGAGTTGTATTGCAGTAAAAGTTTAAAGAGGCATGAAAAGAAAATACTCAAGTATTCAAAGTACTCAATATTGCACTATAATACACGAGTAAATGTACTGTTACCTACTATAGTCCAAAACAAAGACTGAGTAACTTAAACTCTGCAGGAAAACAGGGCAACAAGGAGGAATGTAAATACTTGTGATACTCTAAAAGTGCATACATTTTAAAATGCAGTGTTGGCAGTAATGTCTGTAAGAGAAACCTTACCTGTCTGCTGCAGCCGTCGTCCCAAAACTCATCCAACCATCCCTCTGCTCAACTTACCCAGCATGCACTGTACAAACAGATCTGGGGTTAAAGGTCGTCGTGGCTCGAATGAATCAATAACCCTAAAGCTGAGAGTGCAGCTTCCCTTCAGTCAACAACATGTGATTAAACTGTTCATACACGATAAGGCTGACTTAATTAAAACACTAGCAATATATTATATATACAGCCTGACAGTTATTCTTATTTAACAGGAGGGATGTCATGTTAATTAACTTTTTATGGTAGTTAAATATGGTCTTAAACGTGGCCATTTTGGGCAGATAACAGAAAAAAATACTGGCTCAAATCTCATGAAAGTTGGTGGAAGGATGTAGCATGGGTCAAAGAGTAACCATTACATTTTGAAACTGTTTTGAAAACTATTATTTGTGTCATTATTCTATATATTTTCTTAAATATGTACAGTGAATCATTTGGCCTATGAAGAAGGTGTCTCATAAAGTAGTTAACGTATTCAAATTTAAGTTAATTTAAGAGTAAAAGATACTTCAGTTAGACCCTCCAGAAAAACGCGATTATGCGATCGCATAATTTCCCGCATAATCAGCAAAATGGCGCATATTTTTAAAAGGCCGCATAATTCCCGCATTTTTCCACACAAAATTGAGGGAAAAAAAGTTAACGTGAAGTAGTGATGTCATCAGCTCGCGCAGGTAAACAACCCGTAGAGTGAATGTGTGGAACTCACACGAGAGAGAAAAGCAACTAGATCAGCGCCATATAGATTATTATAGCCTACTATTATACTATTATTATTATTATATACTATTATAATTATACTATTATACGGCTCTGACCAAGATGAACAAATCGAATCCATCCCATTTGCCAACGAACATTTCTGCGAAAGACCGGGCTAAGCAGTACGCAGATGTCTTGCACGAAAGTGGGGGGATGCTTTCTGCTGCTGCGGCCAAGAAAGTAAAACAACTCACGTTCACCGAGGCATCAACCTCCAAAACCGTTTCGAGGGCCACAAGAAACGAGGTGAGCCTACAATTGAAGCTGGTCAGATAACGAACGAGTACATGAAAACAGAATGAGGCGGAGAAGAGTGTGTGTGTGTGTGTGTGTGTGTGTGTGTGTGTGTGTGTGTGTGTGTGTGTGTGTGTGTGTGTGTGTGTGAGAGAGAGTGATTAAAATAGCCCATATATAAATACATAAATAACACTTTGTGATGTAGCTTGCTTCTAGTATGCTTGTTTATCATAGGAACTCTTTAAAAGGGCTTCCTTTCATTCAGTAGTAGCCTAGTAACAGGGTGTGGGAGAAGAATCACCTTTTTTCCGCCTCCCGCATATTTCGCAACTTTTCGCATATTTCGCACATTTCGCAACTTCTCCGCATATTTCGCATAAAAACCCCGCATGTTTAATCGCATAATCAAGGATTTTAGCCCGCGTTTTTCTGGAGGGTCTATTCAGTGCAATAAAAAAAAAATGCTTTGAACACATACCTATTCAACCTGACACGTGTTCTTCATTTGGAGAAAATACCAGCTTTTTAAAAACAATTAGAGACATTTTTACTCTGAATATGATTTTTATATATCGATTTCTGACCCTGCGTTTACTTTAATTCAATGTTAAACTATATTTTTCTCACATGCCTCCAAAGAAGTCTATAAAGAAATCTGTTCTCAATCTCTCACACAGCTTGGGCAGTATGACCCAAGTCTCATTTGTTCAGTCATATACTCACAAAATAATGTATTCTCACGATAACTTAAAAAAAAGATTTGGATTACCATGAAGGCATGCGAGAAACCAAGGTCAAGGCCATTGATCAAAAAATACATTTGGGGGTAAAGAATACCGTTAAACCAAATTACTATCCACATTTAAATGACTAAACACATTAATATAGAATTATATTATTACAACACATAAAAAGCCACAACCAATCACCAATTTTATAAAAAATACCTTTACTACAATCACATTGAAATAACATTTAGCGCTGAGGACAAACACAAAAGCACCAACAGCAGAAACAGAAAAGCTAAATGCAGTTTTTACAGAAATTATTCTCTACCTGCAGTTACAGGATTTCTTATTAAAACCTATTAAGACCTAAAAGTTAGTATAAAGAGCCACTAATGTACACATACATCGTTTTCAAGAGACTCTGTTTAAACCAACAAATATTTGTACATGAACGCTTTAAACATATTTACAGTCAGTCACAGTCGTCCATATTATCCAGCTGGGTAAAAATGCTGGATTTATGCATTTGACTGGACAACAGTTCAGTGGATTTGCTCTCCATAAAACCAGTCTTGATAAATCTGGTGAAACAAACAAGCTGTCATCAAATGGTAAGTAATGTATGACACAGAAGATATGACTAAAAACAGGATATTGGACGGCAAAAGGCATCCCTATTTGTTGACCAATATCCTTGGGTATCAACAGCATTCACTTTCTTTCTCTGGGCAACATGAATGATTAAACTAAATGTCATGGCAATTTTGTAAACAGTTGTCAATATAATACAGAAGCTCTAAATCACATGTGTCAAACTCGAGGCCCGGGGGCCAAATCAGGCCCTTGGTGGATTTAATTTCGGCCCGCAGGATCATTTTTATCTGGCCCGCCGTATATTGCACGCACACACTCAATCCTGAGGGTCTCCTCCGCTCAGAGCCTGACCCCAAACATTGATGAACTTGCACCCAAGATGAGATGCCAAGTATCTGGCTTGAACTAGCATCACAGAGCAGCACACTGAGTTTCAATCGATGTTTCCTTCTGCACTTTCTTTCTTGCGACAACCGGGCATGTTTGTTTTTTTCTTTGAGGGAAATAGTTTTTTTGAAGCTGTTGTTGGCCTGTGGAAAAATGTAATCATGAAATGACTCGGGAAAAGCTGCAGATAGAGCCATAAGAAATGACTGCAACTGATTATTTAATGTTTAATGTTGTTTTTATAGGCAATAATTTAAGCTTTGTTAGTTCCAGGTTTAATATGTGCAATAAGTTCATTTCAATACGTTTTGCAATAAACAATGAACTAGTCCGGCCCTCGACTACCGATTTTTAAATTTTGGCCCACTGTGTATTTTAGTTTGACGCCCCTGCTCCCTGCTGTTTCATGGACGTAAATGAAATTAAACGGCATCCTTTTTGAAGCCAAAAGTTTGCCATTTTATGGATTTTTCAAATATGCATTTACAATTCAAAGTAAGAGACAAATAGTATAGCCACCATTCCAGTTATTGCAAACCCAACGCTATAGAGTTAGACTTCAGCATTGAATGGACCTCCACAAGAAAACTACACAGTAAACCCATAGTTTTAATGCTGATGTCAAATGTTGACCACTTCTTGGAGTTTATTGATTCAAAGATGACTAAATTAGTTGTTTGAGCCACTAAACTGAACAAAATCCTGATCCTTAAGAAGCTAAACCTTTATATATACAGTCTATGAGCTAAACCCAAAGATGTCCTCTGTTAAACTGTTGTTAGCTAACCAACTGTTAGCGGTTCCGTTAGCTTACATTTAGCATACTGCTTTAGCCACTGAACTCTTACATTGTTTTATGTATTAAACCAGGACCAGCAACTTTAACCAAACACATCCTTTAACAGGCCCTAAGATTGACTAAACTGTGTTCTTGACAATTTCCTATTTTATTTGCTAAACCGACCAAACCTCTACAAACTGTTTTGTTGTTGTTGCAAAACTGCTAAGCTAACATTAAGAAATCAGTTTTCTTTGCTAGACCATTAGCAAACCAAAACAATTGCTACCTCACATGTAGCAAACTATTTGAGCTACTGTATTTTCTAACCTGAACCCACTGCTAGCTTGCATGTGGAAACTCTTTTAGCTACTGAGCTATTAGCTAACCAGAACCCGCTGCTAGCTTGCATGTGGAAACTCTTTTAGCATCTGAGCTATTAGCTAATGTAAACCAGGTGTAAACTAACATATATAAATTATTTTTAGCACCTAAGCTGTTAGCTAACGTAAACCAGCTGTAAGCTTACATGTAACAAACTATTTTAGCTACTGAGCTGTTAGCTAACGTAAACAAATTGTTAGCTTACATGTAGCAAACTCTTTTAGCTACTAAGCTGTTATCTAACGTAAACAAATTGTTAGCTTACATGTAGCAAACTCATTTAGCTACTGAGCTGTTAGCTAACGTAAACCAGCTGTTAGCTTACATGTAGAAATTATTTTAGCTACTGAGCTGTTAGCTAACCTAAACCAGCTGTTAGCTTACATGTAGAAACTCTTTTAGCTACTCAGCTGTTAGCTAGCCTAAACCAAATTATTTCCCAGTTGTTTATATGCACTACATGCAATTTTAATCAAGAGTTAATCTTCATTTCAGGAAATTGCCAGTCTATCAATCACTTAACACTGATTTTCCAAATATAATTCACCCAGAGAGTCATACACCTGTGCTCACAGAACCACAATGGCTTCCTGTACACATCTGGTTACACATCATTATTATAACACACCTAATGAAAATGAAGGGTGTAATAAGGAGCTGCCAGCTGCTCCATCGCTGATTTGGTTAACATTAATCAGAAAGGAGTCCAACAGCGGAGCAAGGGCAATAAACGGGGCCAATTTAATCTTTTGGTAGAGAAAATGTATGTTTTGTCTATCTGGCTATGCCTACAGAATAATAAATAATATAATAGCATGTTGGCATGGAGCACAGTGATGTACCAGGAACAGATTGGGGATTTTGTCGTCATTGTGGATTGGAAACCAGAACTGAAGGTGGTGCCGCAGAAGAGAAATCAAACTGAGAGTGACGGGCAGATAAGAGACAGATTTAGGTGGAGGAGAGTCAGTCCAATACAGTTCATGATCCTGTCAACAACTCTTTTGGAAATGTCCAATCCCAGCTGTTACCAATCCCAGTTTCCATTTTTTTTCTGGAACGATCTGGAAAGAAACCGGAGATGAGTCTGAACCGAGATATTGATGGATCTTGGTTGAAATGGCATGTTAACATAGTATTTGTACTTATTAGACGTCAATATGAGACAAATAAGGCACTTTTTGAACATTAAAGCATTGTAATCATGTACAAAATACAATTATGAAATCTGGAAATGTGCATAATAGGGCAGCTTTAAGGTGTCTCATTGACAAATCATACCTGCAGTATCACAGATTGTCCTGTAGATCAGACTCAAACTGCTTTATCTGGAAACACAGAGCAAGAAACTTTTAGAAAAACATTTGGCCTCATGCTCATTTAAACTTCTGGTAAGAAAAGACATAAGAGAAGTCTTTTCCAGATGCACCAAATGTTCTTCACGGTCCAAATCTACTACCCAGGGGAGCTAAATGACGAGTTCACTTTTATTACATTATTATTACATGTTACTTGTTAGACGCTTTTATCCAAAGCGACTTACATACTCAATACTGTGGACAATCCCCACAGGAGCAATTTGGGGTGAAGTGTCTCAGGGACACAACGACATGCTGACTGCAGTGGGTTTGAACCTGTGACCCCCTGATCCGAACACCTACGGACAACCAACTATGCCACACGCACTTGATCTGAACTAGCATCTATTATTAGCATAGGGAACACCCTCTAAACACTGCATAAGGGAAAGTGTTGTGCGGTGTGCAAATATTCTGGCACATGCTTGAGGATCAAATAAATGCCACCAAAAAGGCTTTATGGACAATAACTTTAGGAGGAATAGACTGGTTAAATAAACAATGGCACAATAAATAAAAAACATCTACACACAGTATGTAGGCCATTCAGACTCATTTTGTAGATTTAACTGGGATTAACGGACCACTGGTGTTTCTTTAATAATCTAATTATTGAAATAAGATTAGCATGTATGATAATCATGCAATTGTTATGTTCATTACATTTCAAATGTAGGCTATGTCTTCTTGCGTTGGAAAAAAATGTCTTGACTCTTTAAACTTGAAGTTTTTCCTCATCGTGGAAAAGCATGGTCACATGACTTCACGTCACCACCGCTAAGCTAAAGGAGGCTAATGTTGGGCTATAAAGGAACTACAGCACGGTCACATGACTTCACGTCACCACCGCTAAGCTAAAGGAGGCTAATGTTGGGCTATAAAGGAACTACAGCACGGTCACATGACTTCACGTCACCACCGCTAAGCTAAAGGAGGCTAATGTTGGGCTATAAAGGAACTACAGCACGGTCACATGACTTCACGTCACCACCGCTAAGCTAAAGGAGGCTAATGTTGGGCTATAAAGGAACTACAGCACGGTCACATGACTTCACGTCACCACCGCTAAGCTAAAGGAGGCTAATGTTGGGCTATAAGGAACTACAGCACGGTCACATGACTTCACGTCACCACCGCTAAGCTAAAGGTGGCTAATGTTGGGCTATAAAGGAACTACAGCACGGTCACATGACTTCACGTCACCACCGCTAAGCTAAAGGCGGCTAATGCTGGGCTATAAAGGAACTACAGCACGGTCACATGACTTCACATCACCACCGCTAAGCTAAAGGAGGCTAATGTTGGGCTATAAAGGAACTACAGCACGGTCACATGACTTCACGTCACCACCGCTAAGCTAAAGGTGGCTAATGTTGGGCTATAAAGGAACTACAGCACGGTCACATGACTTCACGTCACCACCGCTAAGCTAAAGGTGGCTAATGTTGGGCTATAAAGGAACTACAGCACGGTCACATGACTTCACGTCACCACCGCTAAGCTAAAGGTGGCTAATGTTGGGCTATAAAAGAACTACAGCACGGTCACATGACTTCACGTCACCACCGCTAAGCTAAAGGTGGCTAATGTTGGGCTATAAAGGAACTACAGCACGGTCACATGACTTCACGTCACCACCGCTAAGCTAAAGGTGGCTAATGTTGGGCTTTAAAGGAACTACAGCACGGTCACATGACTTCACGTCACCACCGCTAAGCTAAAGGTGGCTAATGTTGGGCGTGAAGACGTTTAGTCGTCTCATTTAGACACTTGTTAGCAACCAACATTTTTAAATTCACGTATTTATGTCGTAGAATAAAAATCCCTTCAGCTTGTGTTAACCGCAGACTTTATTTCAGGCTAACAACCAAAAACACACTCAGAAAACCATTGAAAAGGGGGCAAAAAGTGGTAAAATGCTGACTCAATTTTGTGTGTTTTAGGACTCATTCCTGTTTCTTTATTAGCCTTCATTATACGCCTTTTCCCCAAGTCCACAAAAGATTTTCTGTTAACACACTTTGTTGCACACACACACACACACACACACACACACACACACACACACACACACACACACACACACACACACACACACACACACACACACACACACACACACACACACACACACACACACACACACATTATGTTAATTACTAACACACTCTCTGTTTCTTCCTGTCGGAGGAACAATGCTGCAGATTAAAGGTCTGCTCCCTGCCTCCGCTCGGCTAAATGAGGCTTCGCTCCGTCAGGTAAGCCTGCAGCTGATTATATATCATTACATTTCCCTGTAAAGAAACGGAAACACTGAAAGCACCGCGGCTCCTCTGCTTTACACCGAGGAGGAGCTCAATCAGAAGACAGTAAACACAACAGATTATGCAAATTGTCTTCGGAGTATAGTTTGGAGACTTTTACTGTTTTGTGCAAATTAAATCTGAATTCCTACATTGCACGGTAACTTTAAAGACGGATAGAATAGTTACTTGCCTCAGACTATCCCCTTATTTCACATTGTCTTTTTTTATTTGTATTAACCCTTAAATAGTTTCTGTATCCTAGGGAAGACAGTCATTTGATACGCTGTGTCGATGTGTAACATGGGTACAATTTGGGTCTAATAACAGTGTCACATAGGTATAATATGGGTGTGATAACAGTGTAATATCAAATCAAATCAAGTTTTATTTATAAAGCACATTTAAAAGCGATTTTTGGTCGAGCCAAAGTGCTGTACATGTAATAAAAACACATTACTACAATCACAATAAAAGACAATAAATTACAACAGATATATAAAAAACACAGGGAAAAGTCAGGAGTCGTGCTCCGCTCTGACTAGAAGGCCAGAGAGAAGAAGTGTGTTTTAAGAGTAGATTTAAAAACCCCTAGGGTCTGGGCCGACCTCACATGGAGGGGCAAAGTGTTCCAGAGCCTAGGGCCAGCTGCTGAGAAGGCTCGGTGCCCTCTGGTTTTTAGCCTGGTCTTGGGCACTACCAGCAGCAGCTGGTCAGCAGACCTTAAAGCTCTGGCTGGGGTGTAGCGCTGGAGGAGTTGGGCTATATAGGCCGGAGCCAGCCCATTTAGTGCTTTAAAAACAAATAAAAGGATTTTAAAATCAATTCTGAACCGAACTGGAAGCCAGTGCAGTGAGGCCAGAATAGGGGTGATGTGGTCACGCTTTTTGTGGCCAGTCAGCAAGCGTGCAGCAGCGTTTTGGACTAGCTGTAGGCGTTTAATAGAGACCTGGTCCATACCCACATACAGAGCGTTGCAGTAGTCCAGTCTCGAGGTTACAAAGGCGTTAATAACCCTTTCTAAGTCATTAAAAGATAAATACGACTTGGTTTTGGCCAATAGTCTTATTTAAAACAAGCAGGATTTGACTACGGTGCTGACCTGCTTGTCGAATTTAAAAGTGCTAGTGAAGGTCACTCCAAGGTTCATGACAGAGGGAGGATGTTTTTTTTGAGAGAGCCCAGAATATCAACCGGAGAGGCTGGAGGTTGGGGTCCAAAAAAGATGACCTCAGTCTTGCTCTCTGGGTGTAATAAGAGTGTAATATGGGTCTAATAACAGTGTAATATGGGTCTAATAACAGTGTAATAACAGTGTAATATGGGTGTGATAACAGTGTAATATGGGTCTAATAACAGTGTAATAACAGTGTAATATGGGTCTAATAACAGTGTAACATAGGTATAATATGGGTGTGATAACAGTGTAATATGGGTCTAATAACAGTGTAACATAGGTATAATATGGGTGTGATAACAGTGTAATATGGGTCTAATAACAGTGTAATATAGGTATAATATGGGTGTGATAACAGTGTAATATGGGTCTAATAACAGTGTAATATGGGTCTAATAACAGTGTAACATAGGTATAATATGGGTGTGATAACAGTGTAATATGGGTCTAATAACAGTGTAATATAGGTATAATATGGGTGTGATAACAGTGTAATATGGGTCTAATAACAGTGTAATATGGGTCTAATAACAGTGTAACATAGGTATAATATGGGTGTGATACAGGTTTAATGATGGTGTAATATGGGTGTAATATTCGAGTTACATGGGTTTGATAAGGATGTATTAACAGTGTAATTACTATGTCATATGGGTCTAATAGCACTGTAATACGGGTGTAATACCGATGTAGTATGGACGTAATGATGGTGTAACATGGGTGTAACATGGGTGTAATAGGGGTGTATTAATGTGTAATATGGGTGTAATGACGGTGTAATTAATCTCATTAAATCTTCCAAAATATGTATGTGTGATTGCCCATTTAAGGGTTAAAAAGCACTACTAGTCATTTCAGATTCAGATTTTTCATACTGTTCAACGTTAACAAAACAATTGGCTTCATCCTGCAAACATTTCACTGAGTGAGGAAAAATAAAACCTAATTCTGATCAACCAGTAACAAGAACAACATCTTTTTTTAACTCATTTAATTAGGTCTATTTTTAATTGTATTTGTTTTGCCTCGAGCTAAAGCAATTCAATTGAGAGACAATTAACCAGTAACCATGATGTTGGTAATTTAATCATTAAAGGCTTTGTTTTTCCAGCAAACTTCTTCTTCGTTTGTTTTTATGATGTTTGAATTTTGGTATACATATTATTTTCTGACACACATGTTACGTGAACAAATTGGATATTGGATGATTGTTGACATGAAATCAGGTGAATATTAGTGGGAAAATTGTATTTAATAACCGAAATGCAACTTGGTCTAAACTACTTTTTACAAAAACGTCAGAAGCCAAAAGGTTGAAATCCACTGGTGTTGTGTTGAATGAAAATATTGTTATAAAAGCCATTGTTTAAATGTTTAATCTTAAAAGTTAGTGAGGTAAAAAGTATAAAATACACTGACATTAACTAAATATATTAAGTTGAAAGAAATAATATTAAGTATAATTAAAAAAGAATTAGGTGCTTTCAACTCTAATACAATTATTGGAAATTGTATTTACATAAAACATTTAATTAAAGTCAACGTTAGAGAGTAGAGTGGTGCAGGAATGAGTTCAGAAACCTTGAAATGAGTCTGCATTTTAGCACTTCCTTATAAAAAAACAATCGCAGAGATGCTTCCCTATAAGCCGACAGGAGTGTGTTAATGATGAAGAATCCACAAGATGGCAGCGTTACATTACTACAGACAGTGGAGCTCAATGTACGCAGACAAACTGAACCTGACTTTAATTAAATGTATTGTGTTAACAAAATTCAATGCACTGTATGAGGTTAGTTGAAAGCAATGATATGACGTTGAACCTAATTATTGCTTTCAACTAACCTCATACAGTGATGTGAAATCTGTTAACATAATACATTTAATGAAAGTCAACGGTTCAGTTTTTGCAGAGTAGAGGGGTTTATATATATATTCACCATGTTGGAAGGTATTTATTATATATATTTACCTGGGGGGGCAGTAGTGAAGCGTCTCTTCCTCGCTCGCCTCTCCTGGTTCGGGACTCTCTCTCTCCAGACTGCTGACTGAACCTGAACACACACACACACACACACACACACACACACACACACACACACACACACACACACACACACACACACACACACAGATAACTCCTGAAGGGGAGCTTATGAAAGGTTATGAGGCCGGTGTTTATCGATGTTTACTCCCCGTCATAATCCACGCTCCGCTGCCGGTGGTTTTGTCATTGAACCATTACTCACAGATGCAGTTTGATAGCGGATAACATCTGATGGTAAACACACACACACACACACACACACACACACACACACACACACTAGGCACACACACACACACTAGGCACACACACACACACTAGGCACACACACACTAGGCACACACAAAAAACACACCCACACTAGGCACACACACACACACACACACACACACACACACACACACACACACACACACACACACACACACACACACACACACACACACACACACACACACACACACACACACACACACACACTAGGCACACACACACACACTCACACACACACTAGGCACACACACACACACACTAGGCACACACACACTAGGCCACACACACTAGGCACACACAAAAAACACACCCACCCATGCAGATGTCACATTAAAGCCTAAACAGTTGCATGCAAATGCGGAAACAAAGAGGACACTTTCAGCGTACTGTACACCCACACACACACACACTCAACTCACACACACACACACACACACACACACACACACACACACACACACACACACACACACACACACACACACACACACACACACACACACACACAACACACACACACACACACACACACACACACACACACACCTCTCTGCATCACCGTGCCCTCACACATCATCATTTGTAACTAATGAACAGTTCAGTCTGCAGCCGTTCTCCAGGTGGGGTAAAGACTGATTTATGAAGCGGGACCAGGGGTATGACAGACTTAATTCACATTTTAGCAATACTTGTGTTGTTGTGGCTGCAACATATTCATCAGAATTTGACATTTTAAAGAAAACTGTTTATGTGTTTTTCCATCAGAAAATAGAGCCTTGAGAGTTTTACAAAAGCTCTGTTTTCTGTGAATTAAACAGCTGTTAAACATGTAGGTGTGGACAAAAGGCCAAAGCCCAGGTGTTCGAAGGCCTCAATGAACTCTATATTTATGATATTTTACAGCTTCAGCTGTCAGACACTCTTTTCTGATGGGGAGCTGTCGCAGGTACCTTAGCTCTCTGCAGAGCATCCGGACTCCATTGAAAAAGACAGAAATCTTGACTTGCAGAACACGGGAATTAATGGTCTATCGTTGCCTCTGTCTTTGGTAAACAGGCTGCTCAATTAACGGCTTCTTCTTGACACCAGTAAATTGGTACGGTAATCAAACTATCCGGCACTCATAGAGCATTTTACATCGCATTTGGACGCACTTTTGAACAGATATAAGTACAGAAATAAGTGAATTGAGACACAGCGTTAGTGTCGAGTAGGGATGGGTATCGTTAGGATTGTAGCTGAGTTTCTTCCCGTTAAGTGGGTAAGCATCATTAATACGTTGTTAAATGTTAAGAAGCCTTGAGACGCTGATTCTAGCAAGATGTTGCGTCTGCCCCTATGGTCTGCCTCCGGGAGTCTCACAATAATAAGAGCGCTGTTAGGAGAGATGACGAGTGGCATTCACAGTGGCCAATCAGAGTGGTCCTCAAACCGGATACGTCACACGGGATGAGGGTTCCCAACCAACCAGAATTGTTTAAACTAAGGAAGTAGCGTAAGTCATATACCGATAGCAGCACCGTTTGTCCAGCGGCTTAACGGTATACCAATACCGTCCAATCAGGTACCGGTACTGACTTGGTACCGGTTCTCGATACCCATCCCTAGTGTCGAGTGCTGGTTTGTGTCCAGGTGTATTTAATAGGCAGGTAACACTCGTGAGGGACAGGAATGTTGTGTCTGTACCTGAGCAGTCCTTCCTCTGAGGGTCCATCTTGTCCACACAGTCCAACAGGCCGTCGATCTGAACCTTGATCACCGTCAGCTCTCTCTTTATGGACAGGAGCTCCGCCATCTTCACTGCAGAGACACATAGAGACAGGAGGATGTTGAGTACAGTGTCAACTAAGTGACCGACACACTGTGTGGTCAGAGGTTTGTGGACATCTGAAAAGGATCAAATCCATGCAAGCTCTTCATGATAAAATGTTCAATAATCACATACTGTATGAGTGTCATGACCAAATATGTTGTTCGCATGTATTTGACTTTTTCTTAGTTATTCTCGAAAACAGCATGAACCAAACTGTAATGCCGCATTCCCCCTGCATGGTTCATCAACTTGATATCAACTTGTACGTTTTGGTCTTCCATTAGCAGAAGTTTTGGATGGTAGCCTACCTTCTACTTTTGCACCACCTTGTACAATGTTCTAATGAACTAAACCAATACTAACAGATGCAAGACATCCCGCACAAAGATCTGTGGATATTTAAAACTTGGAAGCCACTTGGTATCATGTGCTACTGAACAACGTCCTGGCTCCTGGTTTTCAGGTGTTTCATTCCAAGAAAACCACCGTCATCCAATGCAATCTCCATATATAATGCAGGCCCGAATATTACATAACCTTCCCTCATTCCCTTATTGACCCTGATTTTGGACAGTATGTCTCCTAACTTTTTATTCAAGTTATATAATCATACTATGTTGCTCACTGGTTTTGGCGCCATCCTGTTCTTGCAGTTCTTGGAAATCACGCAGAGGTTTCAAAGTAAGTGAAGACCACCAGAGGACAGAGCCAGATTCTCATGTTTACTAGACTCCACTCGATACAGATATAAGACATTCATATACTATACATGTCGTGCAGGGAAATACGTTCCTACTGAAACACAGACACAGAACCCTCTCTCTTTTCCTCCGTACCCAAATCTCTAAAAACTGAGACCTATAATATATGCCTAAAAATAGTATAATAGGGACCTTTAACGCGTTAGGTGTTTGAGGATTTCCCCTCGTTGAAACACTCGTGAAATGGATCAGAATTTGGTTTTGGTTCCTCCACCCTCGCTCCTCCACCCTCGCCAAACGACCCTGAAATAACTTCACTCCTGAGAGCGCTTCGACCTCGGGAGCATGCAAAGGCAATCTAATTTCCTCGTGATGGTGCGAAGTAAAAACTATTAAGGCTTGTAATAAACTAGTATAAACAATTCTGATTTGCCACGCACTATTAACTCGGTCTAATTGCGAGCGCTGATGGGTTTTTAAGAGAGAAAAGAGCCCCGCGGTACAGAAGCTTTTAATGAAGAGACCATCTGGAGACCACCGAGAGAGACTGGAGAAAACAGCAGAGCTGTATCCGTGCCACAGAGGGGGAATGTGCATTGTTACAGCAAAAGAAAAGAGTTCAAAATAGCTTAATATTAATTATGAAGCATGCATGCATTCCCCCTGCCTGGTTCATGGACTCGGTCTTTTTAGATTTTCCATTAGCAGAAGTTGTGGATAGTACCTTCTTCCTTTTTGCACCACTGTAGTCACTGAACTAAGCCAACATGAACAGATGTTATAATACTGCATACCATTAGTTTGTAAGTGAAAATCCTCATTAGCAAGATATCCACCACAAGCCAAGCCCCCAGAAAGAGCGCTGGGCCTTGAAACCAATTTCCCCTAGTGGCCAAACGGTGGAGTTACAACTTCCAGATCCTCAACGTGATGCCATCAGGCCAAAAAATACTGTTTTCTATTCACTAAGATTGGGGAAAAACTTGAATGACCCTAGACTAAAGAGTATCTCCTGTTATAAAAGTCAACTATAGTAAGCGGGGTTAAAGGAAACTCTTGGGGCGCCATGGATGCAGAAGATCCAGGTAGAAAAACGTATTTGGTATCACGTGCCACTTAACAACTTGAGGAAGGAACCTATGCTATTGCCTACAAATAGCATGACCTTTAAGCATGCATACAATACAGCAGATAATAATATAAATGATATTCCCTCAGAGATGTCGAGGAGTGGAAGTAGGAAGTAGCATGAAATGAAAATTCTCAAATAAAGTATAGATTTAGAAAAGTGCCAAAAGAACTATATTTTCACAGGGACTAGGGGTAGAGGAATGTGAGAATCTGGTTCGGGGTATTTCCAAATATCTGGAACAAACTCCCAGAAACCTGCAGGTCCGCTGCAACTCTGACTACTTTTAAATCCAGGCTGAAGACTTTCCTTGTTGACGCTGCCTTTAATTGAACTATTCACATCTCACACTGCACTGTAACTTGTATTCATGTTCCTGTGTTATTCATGTTTTGGGTCATTCTACAGAAAAGGTGGAATCTGGGTGATACAAATCTGCTGAAATATATTCCTTCTTACACATCTAAAAAACCTGTTAAATAGCAATAACTAACTCTTATCTTGATGAATCCACAACAAGTAGAGCTTAAAGTATTTTTATTGTTTTTATAATTTGTATACATTATACAAAGCTTATTGATATGGGAACGTCACTGGTGTTACGTGTTACCAGGAAGAAGAGTAACACCAGTGACAATTTGGAGAAAACACTACCATTTTAACAAAATGGCTGCCATGTGTAAGACACATATGGCTTCAGTCAATATCAAAACTGTTCAACTCTTCAATGCAAAATTCAATTTTCACTAATGACAGACTTAAAAGCTGCACGTAAAATTCGAAGATAAAATGACATCTTTAACAAACAAAGTAAGAAGTATCTGACTATCTATGTCTTTGTCCACTGCACTGCCTCAAAGGATCTCTTGTTACAGGAAGCTCTTCAGAGACAGTACATTACTTCAAAATAAAAGCGTTTTGTGTAGCAGTAACACCAATGACGTCATTTTGGGTGACTGACATTTATTTGATATTATTAATTTGTTTTGTTTTTACCATTTCAGTGTTATATTCAATGTATGTAATGTTATGTAAATGTGACTGAGATTTATTTATTGAAAAATAAATCTTTTAAATGAAAACTATAGGCTCCACTTCCATGTATGATCAAAGTGTTCCTTGAACTTGGCATTTTAAATAAATTGCAATTTATTAATACAACTATTTTTTAAACTTATTTATTTAGTACCATTGCAAAGACAATCTCTATTTATTCAACATATATAATGAATGTGAGTATTAGGTCAACGCCATGTATTTTGGTGTCTGCAAAGTAGTGACAGTACGTCCACCATGTGTTTTATGCTCTTAATGCACTTTGAATTGCCTTGTGTTGACATGGCATTGTACAATAACAATTAAAAAGACTAGAAATAAAGTAGATATATACATGTTGAATTTACAAATGAACAATAACAAAATATAAAGCAAGTTATTATACATAAGTATGTGAGGGATGGAATATTAAATATTAATCTGAATATATAAATGTACAGAGAGATTTTAAGTCCAAGAGAAGCGATGGAGCAGCTATCTAAATAAACTTGCCTTGTCTTACAAATACCTTATAATTGTACATGAGTAAAGTACTTAAGTACATCCACGTATATTCACTTTCCACCACTGCTTACGTTTTCTGTGAGAGGAAGAGGAGGCTCTGGTGCTCTTCATCAGAGCTGCTGAGGAAGAGGAGGAGGAGGAGGAAGATGAAGGCCGGCGCCGCTTCACAGGACTGGAGGACGGGACCCGCTGGCAGTCAAACACCCTGCACACACACACACACACACACACACACACACACACACACACACACACACACACACACACACACACACACACACACACACACACACACACACACACACACACACACACACACACACACACACACACACTCCCATGATGCACTGCAGCCCGAGGCTCTGAGTTTCCTGATTGTTTTTTTTCCCGTAATGATGTGAAGGATAATTAATGCCATGACCAGATTTAAACGTTATGTTCGTAAAACAAACAGAGGAGCATTTCAGTGAAGTAATATATCTAAGTACATGTTTTACTTAATCTTCCTTAAAATTGTGTGGTAAATACCCTGAAAAAATGTCCTAAAAAAATATGTAAAATGTTTAAATAATGTGCAGAAAATATGTGAAATCTTCGGATAAAAAATACCTGCATTTTCTTTATGATCTTAAACATTCATCTGCTACTTTGTAATTATTTATCTATTTATCTAATATATAATTGCATATAGACTCTATTTCACTATTTCACTTTTTTAAACTATTTTTCTTTTTGTATTTACTATATTACTATTTACTTGCACTATATTTGTCTGTTTATCTGTGTTTTGTGTTGCACTGTTGGAGGAGCCTGAACAAAGAATATCATCGGCTACGACACTGTATGACAAAATAAAGAACCTTGAACCTTGAATATAATGCATTGCTTTTAAACAACCCAACAGCATATAATAATCTACACATTTTGAGAAAAATGCCTCCCAAAAATATGTGAATACTTTTTTAAAAATACCTGGAAAGTGCTTTAAAAAAGGCCCAAAAAATATGAAGACTTTCTGAAAATAATGTGGAGAATTTCAGAAAATGTGTTAGAAAACAAGTGATTTTAAAAAAATATAATTAATGTAAGAAGTGTCAAAATGTATAAATAAATTCTGAAGGAACATGTGAAGAATTTCCTAAAAAAATACCCAACATATAATACTCTTCTTGTCAAAAAACATAGTTTAAAAATAAAGTTTAAAGTGTTCAGCGACAGCAAATACATATTCAGACATGCTGCTGTTTGTCCTCTCAACACATCCGGATAACTGTGTGTGTGTGTGTGTGTGGTGTGTGTGTGTGTGTGTGTGTGTGTGTGTGTGTGTGTGTGTGTGTGTGTGTGTGTGTGGGTGTGTGGTGTGTGTGTGTGTGTGTGTGTGTGTGTGGTGTGTGTGTGTGTGTGTGTGTGTGTGTGTGTGTGTGTGCTACTGTACCATTCGCAAAGCCGATAATCCGCACCCTGGCAGATAAAAGCCTATAAATATTTACAGGACGGCAGTGTGTAATTCTACAGATAAAAAGGAAATGCTGCCGATCATTCCTGCAGGCTTTATTCAGAGAAGGTGGTGTGTGTGTGTGTGTGTGTGTGTGTGTGGTGTGTGTGTGTGGGTGTGTTATATGTTATCCTTCATGCCGGCACAGGTCAAAATGTGTTAATATTTTCTGTTCGGAGGAAATAACAACCGTTTATCTAAATTGCTTATTTTATACCAACTCCCTGCATAACTTAGGCTCATTATATTTGGGTTGTACATCTATGTTTATGTATTATGGATTTAAAAAGAAATATACAAGAAATATGCAACTTAACACTCATTGTGTGTCGTCAATTGCTCAATTAAAAAAATGGGGGCCCTTGAGGAAAAAAGCCTGGGAACAAATATAATTACAACAATGTGCACTGCACCCAAAGCGATTCTGAATAAAGGCTGTAGACTTTTTTTGTAATGGGTAGTTTATTTAGCTGAAAACAAATTATACACTGATTTACATACATTTCTTTCCCCAATGTAAGTCAATGGGAAAAGTCATAAAACGTCCCGGAATATAACACAAGTGCAGTACCACCGTATGGCCACTACGAAAATTAAATAAAAGACAGCCACCAAAAAAACATCTTGCTAAAGAAAATGTGTAAGCATCATAAACATTTGTTTGAGACAGAGATTACTCTCTGAAATATACCGAAATCCAACATGAAAATCCCATAGCATTTTGTCAAGAGACGATGCTAACTTCTGCGTTGACCTTAAAAAAATATGTCAGCACTGCACCACTCTATAAATCACACATTAAAGCTTAGTTTCTGAAAAAAAAAATCAACACACGTAGAAACATTTACAACAGTATAGCAGTTCGATGCTAGCTTAGCTGTGCAAAGCTAGTTTACAATGTAGTGGATGTTCAGTCCATGAATGGAAAGGCTACTTAGCATTAGCTTAGCCTCAATGAAGAAAAGCAGAGTCACTGTTGGATGTGTGCTTGGCTGAGCAGGCTGGTCGTTGTTATCTTGCAGAATGCCGTTAGCTCCTTGCTAATTATTCTCAGATGTTGAAGTTAAGCTAGCTGTAGTAGAGAGTCACCGCATTCACTGCATTTGTTTGCCTTGATTAGCATTGCTGGCTAACTAGTAGCTAACTAGTGTCTGCTCCAGAAGTGAATAAAGTTCCTCAAAGACACAGAGAATAAAGTTCAGTACGTCTTGAAATATACTTGATAATTGTGTCATCATCTTCTATTCCTGTTGTTGTACCGCCACAGAGACCTTCGCTGGTGAGCTCGTCACTGGGAGTCCATTCCCAGTGTTAATGTATGGAAACAGCCTCTCAGTGAAAGTGTGTGTGAAGGTGTGTAAGTGTGTGTTAGTCTCAGGATCAGAGAACGACAACTTTCCTCCGTCCCAGTCCAGATTCACTCTGACCCTCTGGAGCTTCTTCTTAAATGGGAGAGGAGTTTCTGGACCTGGTGGTGACCCCGCTGCGTATTCACCATAATGGAGATTTATGATCCATAATCCAGACTTTGTATCTCCCTTCCTCTGACCAGACTGTGCCATCACACCGACATCCCAGTCATCACTCTCTGCAACGTCGAAATCCCAGCAGTGCGTCCCTGAGTTAAAGCCCTCAGAGCCCAGGACAGACCATTGTTCTCCAAACCTCTCTGGATTATCAGGAAGATATTGACAATCTGATTCGCTCGCCGTGGTCAGATCTTCAGACACCACAAGTCCAGGATAGGCAGTGTTTGGGTCCAGGATCACAGGGTGATATGACACCATGTCCTTCATCTTGCTCCAGATGTTGAAGCTGAGGTTGCCCAGGTGTTTGGCCTGGTCTATCAGAGCTCCTGAGGGCAGCTGTGGATCCTCCAGCAGGGGGCGCTGCAGCCTCTCCACTAAAGCCTTGTAGTTGTTCAGGAAGGAGACGTCTTCAGCTCTCAGATCCTCCTCTGTGGCTCTGACTATGTGTGAAAGAGCTGCTATCTCTCTGCTCACAGCCTCCATCTTCTCCTCCATCATCTTCCTCTTCTGCTCTTCTTCCTCCCTCAGTGCAGCCACCCTGCCCCTCTTCCTCTTCTAGAAACTGGTGAAGCTCTTTAAACCGCTCCTTAATCTGCCTCTCTGTGCGTCGGGCCTGGACTTGTATGTGTTCTGATGTTGGATTACAACTCATTATAACTTTTTTAAATCCCTTAACTTCTTCCGTAAGGGCTGCAGAGTTTCCTGGAGCTCCTCCTTGTGCTGTCCTGCAGCTTCATCGATGGGTCTGAATCTGTGGTCGCTGTGTTTCTCTGAATCTCTGCAGACGACACACACTGGCTGCTGATGGTCCAGACAGAAGAGTTTGAGTCTCTCAGAGTGCAGTCTGCAGAGATTACCCTCACCTTCTGATCGTGGATATGATCTTATCGGATTCGTCTCCAGTGAGAAACTCTCACACAGGTTCTTTAAAGCCAGGTTGCTACGTACCTCTGATGTTGAAATAATCCTACAAAGAGGACAGTTGTGGATTGCTTTCTCCACCCACCAGTACTCCAGACAGTCTTTGCAAACACTGTGGCTGCATGACAGGATGACAGGATCTTTAAAAATCTCATAGCAGATGGGACAGGAGAGATCTTCCTCTAACCTTGAAGCCATTTAGTCTCCGAGTGAAGAAGAAAACACAGCATTCACTCCCTGTTAGCTGACGGTAAGCCTGTCCGTCTCTCCGTGTGTGTGCGTGTGTGTGTGTCGTCTATAGGCTGTATATATACAGGTGTCGCCTCATTGAGCAATCCTGTGTTTCCTTGTTCAACTCATATGAACCACAGGGTGGGCGGAGGTTCATCATGACAGTTTGACAGAAGGTGTTTTCCTCATTAATTCCATTCGTTCTTTTCCTTTGTTCAGCAAAGACAATGGACAATGACATTCTTTAAACAACTCCTGTCTTTGTTTCTATTAGGTCAGGGGTCACATAGTTATACTAAATGTATGTATTATTTTTAAGTTTGCTGCATCTATTCTGAAGAGGGTTAAGGCCAATGAGAAAAATAAATTGGGATGTGACCAAAAGTTTAAAGAAATCGGAGAAAAAGAGATTTCTGAGATTAAAGTGAGAATCCAATGTTGTTGTTTTGAGGGTTTTTATTTGATTTAATTGTCAAAGTGTCACAACATGAATACTGCCATATGTGTCCTGTGTAGGGCAAGTGGAACAAGTTAATAAAAGATTAGATGTTGGGTACCTGTAGTGTCCGCAGGGTATCTGTCATACTCCATCTCATAGTCAGATCTGAGACAGACAGAAAAGACAAAGAAAAGTTAGAAAACATTATTTTTTTACTGAAATGATCAAATAAAGTCCACATTTCAGTGTTTACTGAGCTGTGTGGGGTTTCTTAATTGTTTTAAACATGTTTGAATGGTGATATACATATGAAAGATGTTTATCTGCATGGGTTTTTCTTTCATATTTAATACATTTTTTCTCAAATTATTACATTTATTTCCTCTAAATATTAATACTAATTTTTTTGAAATACCACACTTTCGTTTTTTCTCAAATTAAATACTTTTTTTCAATTAATAATATTACCACGTATTTCTTTAAATATGATGTATTGTTTCTCTAAATATTAAATGTTTTCTAATTATCACACGTTTTTTCCTCCAAATGTATCAACAGTATAAGTAGCTTTTAAAAAGTTGTATTTTTGTCACTTTCCTACAACTAAATATCCTTATTCCGTCTCTGTACCGACCATTTAACACAAAAGTAAAATCCAGTTAATGCACTTCATTACATTGTTCCCTGCCACCACTGCTGCTGTATAACATCCAGAATAATTTAGCAGTGATAGTCAGTAATGCGCTCATAATCACAGTGAAGAAGCCCGGGTTTCAATTAGACTTTTTATTGACTCTTTTCACTGCTGGAGAACCTGATGGTGTTATTAGAGGCTTTTCTCCTGATGGGAACAATGACACAGCAGCAGAAAAACATCGATAAACACCAAGAGAGCGTCAGAGGAGAGGGAGAAACCAATGATATGTTCAAATATTATTGCCTTTAGCTTAGCGGTGGTGACGTGAAGTCATGTGACCGTGCTGTAGTTCCTTTATAGCCCAACATTAGCCACCTTTAGCTTAGCGGTGGTGACGTGAAGTCATGTGACCGTGCTGTAGTTCCTTTATAGCCCAACATTAGCCACCTTTAGCTTAGCGGTGGTGACGTGAAGTCATGTGACCGTGCTGTAGTTCCTTTATAGCCCAACATTAGCCACCTTTAGCTTAGCGGTGGTGACGTGAAGTCATGTGACCGTGCTGTAGTTCCTTTATAGCCCAACATTAGCCACCTTTAGCTTAGGGTGGTGACGTGAAGTCATGTGACCGTGCTGTAGTTCCTTTATAGCCCAACATTAGCCACCTTTAGCTTAGCGGTGGTGACGTGAAGTCATGTGACCGTGCTGTAGTTCCTTTACAGCCCAACATTAGCCCTTTAGCTTAGCGGTGGTGACGTGAAGTCATGTGACCGTGCTGTAGTTCCTTTATATCCCAACATTAGCCACCTTTAGCTTAGCGGTGGTGACGTGAAGTCATGTGACCGTGCTGTAGTTCCTTTACAGCCCAACATTAGCCACCTTTAGCGTAGCGTTGTTGACCTGAAGTCATGTGACCGTGCTGTAGTTCCTTTATAGCCCAACATTAGCTTGTTACGTCATAAAGTGGTGTTAATATGAGGAGATTATCCTGCTGAACAAAACTTTGAAGTATCATAAACGTTTGGTCAGGCCTGATGTCATTTCAAGACTTGATTACTGCAAACAACAATATGGTAGACAAACATATACCTGTGTTATATCTTAATTATATTTAAATGGCATTTTCTGTTCTTGCATGTTAACACGTTTCAGATTAGATAAAGTGAGTTTATTTGTCCCTTCGAGCTGTTATTTTTCTCCTCAAAGGAAACGCTGATTCATCTCTTTCCACAAACGCTAATCTCAGCAGGACGATGGAGGGACAAGAAAACATAATTACAGTTTTCTTCACTCTCTCTCTCTCTCTCTCTCCTATCAACACTTTCTCCATCTCTCTTATGATTTCCCTGCGTCTGCCTCCTCACCACGCTCAAGTGAAGCAAATAGGAAGTGGGGAAAACACCCGTTATGCAAGTCCACCTCTAACAAAAGCACAGATAACTTCAACACAGTGTCTCATGAGCGTCATCCATGTAGTCATACATCCGGCTACGAAAACAGCTACGTAGGGCCTCTGTTATAAGGTGCTACTTTGATATCAATCCAGTTACTATTGCATGATAATAACAGCTGTCAACATTAATGCCATCAATCATACTGGAGTGATTTAGTGATGCCCTGGGGAGGAGTTTTTATTGCACAACAATGCACCTGTGTGTGTGTGTGTGTGTGTGTGTGTGTGTGTGTGTGTGTGTGTGTGTGTGTGTGTGTGTGTGTGTGTGTGTGTGTGTGTGTGTGTGTGTGTGTGTGTGTGTGTGTGTGTGTGTGTGTGTGTGTGTGTGTGTGTGTGTGTGTCCAGTCAGGTCATGTTAAACTATAGCTGCTGAACATACAGATCATCCAAGGACAAACACCTTCCCTTCACACGACTCAAGCTTGTTATATTGGCTTTATATAATTGGCATGTTGTTGTGAGATAGCAACACAGTCTCACGGCATTTTGTGTTATAGTCACGACATTAATCTATTGATTCGTGTTCACCAACAGATTTCGCCATTTTTTTCGTGTCACACAGAACGATTTTAAAAGCAATGTAAATAATAACAAATTAGAAGGAAAAAGACATTAAAAAAATACAGATTTCAGTATTCTGACACCGAACGATTTTAGAAGCAATGTATTTCTATTGGTAGTATGTTTCGTGCCTGCACCAAATAATAACACATTAGAAGGAAAAAAAGATGACATAAAATACAGAAGTCAGTATTCTGAGGCTCTGAGACATTTCTTTTCCTCATTGACGGCAAAAAAACTCAGACATTATACAATTTAAAATAAAAGGGATAGGGTTAGGCTTAGGGTAAGATATTGAGTAAGAACATGTTTTTATGAACCACACAGCTTCTGGTCTTCCAAGACCCGACCGGACAAAAAGACGTGTTGCAGGCACGAACATACTACCAATAGAAATACATTGCATTTAAAATCGTTCTGTGTGACACGAAAAAAATGTGAAAATCGTGAACACGAATCAATAGATTAAATAAACACAAATGCCGTGAGACTGGGTTGGAGATAGAGGTAGTTAGCTTCTCTTGGATAACTGGACTTTTACTGCCTTGTCTTTTTATGCTGCTGCAACGCAAACATTTCCCAAATTGGGATCAATAAAGTATTATTTTCTTATCTTATCTTATAGTTTAGTTCAATTATACAGTTTCTCGCTGTGGTCTGGATGAAAAGTAAGAAGTCTAAATGTGATCTGTTCCACCTGTTGTTATGCACATTTTCAATTTGCACATCGTTTTTTACTCTTTTTTAAAATGTGTGGATGGTTATTTAGTTATTTATTGTATTCTTTAGTATGTGAATATTTTCTAAATGCTGCCCATGTGTTGTCAAGTGTGTGAAGTTTCATGTGTTTTAGCACATTTGCGTTTTTATATTTGTGTCGTTTCTGAATCTGCAGCGTGTTTCTCCTAATGGAAGTGTTTTAGGCCGTGTGTGCACCTGTCGGGAACCGTATGAAGCCATTTCATTTCTTTAAATGGATTCAAGATTCAACATTCAAGGCTTTATCATCATGTGCACAGGAGCTACAGTGAATGGCAATGAAAAACGGAAATGCAACATGAATATATATATAGGACATAGAACAATAAAACAGATACAATTGTGCAAGAGAATGGGAAATGGGAAATTAATGAATTACATCATATTTTATAAACTCATTTGTTCAGTATCTAAAGTTGTCAGGTACTTGTGGTTCAATACAAATGTGAAGTTACTTGGAAATCCTTAAGACTTATTTATCAACAAGTATCTAAAAAGTATAGTAAAGTATTTGAATCCATCATTGTGTATGTACCTTCATGAAGGACAATAGCTATTATAATAACACAGACACATCCTGCTCACAGCTTGTGTGCCAGATGGGCTCGGCCTCCTTTTTCCGTGTACTAATCAAAACTAACAAGGATAAACCTATTCTGAGGAAACTCCCTAAAGCTCAACATTCCTCAATGACAAAAGTATTCACCAGAAACAAAAGAAGACTTTAAAAAAAAAATGTCATCTCAAGTTTCATCAAATACAGATATCATTGGTTTTCAACGATCCTTATAGTATAGTAGCTTTTTACTAAGTGGTGTTAATATGAGGAGATTATCCTGCTGAACTAAACTTGGAAGTATCATAAACATTTGTTCTGGCCTGATGTCATTTCAAGACTTGATTACTGCAAACAACAATATGGTAGATCTGGACAAACAATCCGTGTATCTACCGTCCAATTGTTTTTCTTTATAAAACAATCGTTGGAACGGTGATAATATTATAAACTATGTGAATTTAGCGATCACAACGAAAACGGCCAAGACACATATTGAGCCCAGAAAATGGATGTTATTAAGGGCTGTGAATATAATAAGCCTATATGTCTAAAATGGACAACATTGTTAGGAGATTTAAACTATACAGCGATTCTGCACTGCGGGCACTCAGCCGTCTCTCCACTTTGTTTTTTCAAATCAGCAGCTCTTCAGTGATACAAATATTTTTTACCACAAGTTCTTAATAAAACTGACACTGGACTCGGTACTAGTTTGACTGCTACCAGAAATAAAATGTCTACTACTACAGCACACTTCCAGTGTCTGACTCCATATGATATTGTCCTGATGCTGTATACAAGGGTGATGCCCCATGATCACAAAATGACCCCTCTGAGTCTGAGTGCCAAGGACCTCATATTATGTCTGTCATTAATATTACATCACCCATTATAACAATTTGCTTTCCTTTTTTCTCTTCTCTTAACTGAATAGTCCTGTCTTTAATATAATACTGTAAAGTCCTTTTCCTGACCATTTGGACTCTGAATCTTGTGGTGCTTGAAGAAAGACACACTGGCTAAGCCGACCAGGTTATATATATATGCCTTTTTGGAGCCCTTTTTTGCAATATTTATTAAAATATCAGTTTACGTTCTATTTCAACTATTTTAGGCAGGAAACCTTTATTGACTAAACATTTTTAAATAATTTACTATAATTTAGAAATAATTTCCAAATTAACCTTTTTCTCATTTTATATTTAAATTTGAAATGTTTGCACACAACATTATTAAATTATACATTTTTATCTAATGTTCAGTTTTTTTAAATTATGAATCCATTTATTTTATTGTATTTCCTTGAGGCTGGGGAAGATATCCAGCATATAGTTAACATGCAAATGTTGTAATACAAGTAAGTATATAATTATAACAGTTATTATTACATATTATAAAAGTACATAAAATAAGTTTAGTAGGAGGATGTGGATTTCTTTTCCCTTGTAATTACACAATCAAACAATCTATAGTTTAGCTCTGGCCTTCACTCACAAAAAAATTTTTGTTGAATTGGACACATTTTTCGAAGCCCCATTGACAGACATGCAATGACTGGGACTGATCGAACAAACTCTGCGATGGAATGAACTAGGAGCAGAGAAATAATCATATATTAAAAGACAGCATTGTCATAAGAGGCCAACAAGAGTGACAGAGTGTGTCAGTGTGCTGAAGGATAGACCAGCTATCCAGGCCAGTCTCTAAAGACTTTCCAAGGTGTAAAATGCTGCTGCTGCAGTACTGACTGGAAGTAATGCTGATATCATGTCCATCATATCCTCTTAAAATACTCTGTCCAACAATATCAGTCTCATGAAGAACGTTCTTTTAACGCTTATTCAAAATAGCAGAAAAACATGCATTCTTGTACTCAGGAGGGGACATTGACAGAGGATTACTCACAAAGTACACAGTAAGTACTCCGTAGTACTTGTGGGGGTAGTTTCGCTAGTACCGAGTCCAACAGGATCAATCTCACGAAGAACTAAAGGCAACAAAAAGGAATTCCCTCATCAAACTTAGCAGAAGTGACTTGATTTTGTTCTCAGCAGGGGACAGAGTATTTCTCAAAAAATACACAGTGAAAGTACTTCAATGTATTGTTAGTAGTAGGCTAACTAATACAAAATCAAACAGTATCAGTATTAAGAACTAATGGTAAAAGTGTATTTGTATCATTCATCAAAGACAGCAGAAAACATGCATTATGTACTGAGTCAATATCACCATACGGTGCATTTGAGACTTCCCCATTTCCATTGAACTTCATATTCATTGTATTAAGTATATGTTCTGCTGTTAGAAATGGATGTTGGTCAAGCTCCCACACTTTTTATAAATGAACTGCAAGCAGACAATGTACATGCAAACACCACCCTGTCATGGACTAATTCAAAGTAGAGTAAATACATTGTAATTACATAGTGATTATAAAATGTACATTTTCAGAAAGCTATTTAGTCCCTTTCTCAACAATATATTTCAGTTAATGGAAAAAGTATTTGGATAATAATGAAATTATGGCAAACTATTTATTTCTCTATACAATCTGCGAGAGTTGCACTTTCTTTTCTAAATAAAATCTAAAAACAAAGATATCTGGTCAAACTTTCAAACATTACTATTTGGCCCTCATTTTTTTATAAAGGAATCACACAAAAGGTTTTGGTAACTTGTGAAAATATTTTGTTTATTTTCATAAAACATGAAAATGACAGGATGGACAATGACATGACAGGGTGGACCTCGGGCATGACAGGGTGGACCTCGGGCATGACAGGGTGAACCTGTGGAACAAGAAGAAAAATGTGGAACAAGAAGAAACATGTTTTTAAGTGGAGAACAGTTGAGTTAAAAAAAAAGGAGGGAGGGGGGGGTAGCCTTTGGAATGTAATTTCCAACAGTGCATAGTAAAGACTGAAAAGACAGGCTCGGGGCTTAACAGGTTAAAGCTTGACTTGACTTTTATTTTACTTAAGAGGATGTTGTCCTCCTGTGTTGTCTTATTTCCTTATCTTTCTTTCAGGTGTAACATTTACCAATGGTTGTACATGACAGAGACCTTCTCCACCTCTTTGCTGTCCAACTAGTCACCCTCCTGATCAGAGCCTTTCCTAAATAGTGGGAAGTTGTTTTACAGTTCAGTGTACGTTAATTTAGCAACTTAATGCTTTACTGCTGTTGAATAAACCCTATATTGCTAGTGATTTTTATTAAAACTATGATTTGCCATCTTTTTTTATTCCAATTACAATAATCTGTTTGTTATATTGTAAAACACATCTTAACATCCATCAGCAATCAATAAAACAAATCATCCAACACAAAATAGAAGAAATCTGGACCTATTCTATTTATCTTCATACACAGCATGTATTGGGACTGCTCATTGATGTCATCAAGTTGAGTCTACCTTTTGTAGTCGGCCTCTCAGAATGTTTAGCATTTCTTTGTCTCTTAACATTCCTATAATCATTCGTTTTTTTATTGTTGATATTGTTTTGTTCTTTATTTTTGTTGTGAGAATCACTTTGCAATTCTGTAAGTGCTATATAAATAGTTATACTATATTATTGTTGTTACCATCATTACTATTATTAAAAATGTTTTTCTTTATTCATCGCTGCAGAAAGCATCATGCCAGCCCACATCAAACACCTGATCAATAACTTGAGAATCTTCAGGCAGAAAAGATGAAAAACCTGTTCAAAGTTCCAGTTTCCTGAACATGGAACCATGCCTGTCCTCTGTTCCACATGTCTTCAGTGAGTTCTGGACCCTATGACTCTGTTCCTCATGTCTTCAGTGAGTCTGGACCCTATGACTCTGTTCCACATGTCTTCAGTCAGTTCTGGACCCTATGACTCTGTTCCACATGTCTTCAGTGTTCTGGACCCTATGACTCTGTTCGACATGTCTTCAGTCAGTTCTGGACCCTATGACTCTGTTCCACATGTCTTCAGTGAGTTCTGGACCCTATGACTCTGTTCGACATGTCTTCAGTCAGTTCTGGACCCTATGACTCTGTTCCACATGTCTTCAGTGAGTTCTGGAACCTATGACTCTGTTCCACATGTCTTCAGTCAGTTCTGGACCCTATGACTCTGTTCCACATGTCTTCAGTCAGTTCTGGACCCTATGACTCTGTTCCACATGTCTTCAGTCAGTTCTGGACCCTATGACTCTGTTCCACATGTCTTCAGTCAGTCCTGGACCCTATGACTCTGTTCCACATGTCTTCAGTCAGTTCTGGACCCTATGACTCTGTTCCACATGTCTTCAGTGAGTTCTGGACCCTATGACTCTGTTCCACATGTCTTCAGTGAGTTCTGGACCCCATGACTCTGTTCCACATGTCTTCAGTCAGTTCTGGACCCTATGACTCTGTTCCCATGTCTTCAGTGAGTTCTGGACCCTATGACTCTGTTCCACATGTCTTCAGTGAGTTCTGGACCCTATGACTCTGTTCCACATGTCTTCAGTGAGTTCTGGACCCTATGACTCTGTTCCACATGTCTTCAGTGAGTTCTGGACCCTATGACTCTGTTCCACATGTCTTCAGTGAGTTCTGGACCCTATGACTCTGTTCCACATGTCTTCAGTCAGTTCTGGACCCTATGACTCTGTTCCACATGTCTTCAGTGAGTTCTGGACCCTATGACTCTGTTCCACATGTCTTCAGTGAGTTCTGGAACCTATGACTCTGTTCCACATGTCTTCAGTCAGTTATGGACCCTATGACTCTGTTCCACATGTCTTCAGTCAGTTCTGGACCCTATGACTCTGTTCCACATGTCTTCAGTCAGTTCTGGACCCTATGACTCTGTTCCACATGTCTTCAGTCAGTCCTGGACCCTATGACTCTGTTCCACATGTCTTCAGTCAGTTCTGGACCCTATGACTCTGTTCCACATGTCTTCAGTCAGTTCTGGACCCTATGACTCTGTTCCACATGTCTTCAGTGAGTTCTGGACCCCATGACTCTGTTCCACATGTCTTCAGTCAGTTCTGGACCCTATGACTCTGTTCCTCATGTCTTCAGTGAGTTCTGGACCCTATGACTCTGTTCCACATGTCTTCAGTGAGTTCTGGACCCTATGACTCTGTTCCACATGTCTTCAGTGAGTTCTGGACCCTATGACTCTGTTCCACATGTCTTCAGTGTTCTGGACCCTATGACTCTGTTCCACATGTCTTCAGTCAGTTCTGGACCCTATGACTCTGTTCCACATGTCTTCAGTCAGTTCTGGACCCTATGACTCTGTTCCACATGTCTTCAGTGTTCTGGACCCTATGACTCTGTTCCACATGTCTTCATGAGTTCTGGACCCTATGACTCTGTTCCACATGTCTTCAGTCAGTTCTGGACCCTATGACTCTGTTCCACATGTCTTCAGTCAGTTCTGGACCCTATGACTCTGTTCCACATGTCTTCAGTCAGTTCTGGACCCTATGACTCTGTTCCACATGTCTTCAGTGAGTTCTGGACCCTATGACTCTGTTCCTCATGTCTTCAGTCAGTTCTGGACCCTATGACTCTGTTCCACATGTCTTCAGTGAGTTCTGGACCCATGACTCTGTTCCTCATGTCTTCAGTGAGTTCTGGACCCTATGACTCTGTTCCACATGTCTTCAGTCAGTTCTGGACCCATGACTCTGTTCCTCATGTCTTCAGTGAGTTCTGGACCCATGACTCTGTTCCCATGTCTTCAGTGAGTTCTGGACCCTATGACTCTGTTCCACATGTCTTCAGTGAGTTCTGGACCCTATGACTCTGTTCCACATGTCTTCAGTGAGTTCTGGACCCTATGACTCTGTTCCACATGTCTTCAGTCAGTTCTGGACCCTATGACTCTGTTCCACATGTCTTCAGTCAGTTCTGGACCCTAGACTCTGTTCCACATGTCTTCAGTAGTTCTGGACCCTATGACTCTGTTCCACATGTCTTCAGTCAGTTCTGGACCCTATGACTCTGTTCCACATGTCTTCAGTGAGTTCTGGACCCTATGACTCTGTTCCACATGTCTTCAGTGAGTTCTGGACCCTATGACTCTGTTCCACATGTCTTCAGTCAGTTCTGGACCCTATGACTCTGTTCCACATGTCTTCAGTCAGTTCTGGACCCTATGACTCTGTTCCACATGTCTTCAGTCAGTTCTGGACCCTATGACTCTGTTCCACATGTCTTCAGTCAGTTCTGGACCCTATGACTCTGTTCCACATGTCTTCAGTCAGTTCTGGACCCTATGACTCTGTTCCACATGTCTTCAGTCAGTTCTGGACCCTATGACTCTGTTCCACATGTCTTCAGTCAGTTCTGGACCCTATGACTCTGTTCCACATGTCTTCAGTAGTTCTGGACCCTATGACTCTGTTCCACATGTCTTCAGTCAGTTCTGGACCCTATGACTCTGTTCCACATGTCTTCAGTGAGTTCTGGACCCTATGACTCTGTTCCTCATGTCTTCAGTGAGTTCTGGACCCTATGACTCTGTTCCACATGTCTTCAGTCAGTTCTGGACCCTATGACTCTGTTCCACATGTCTTCAGTGAGTTCTGGACCCCATGACTCTGTTCCACATGTCTTCAGTCAGTTCTGGACCCTGACTCTGTTCCACATGTCTTCAGTGAGTTCTGGACCCTATGACTCTGTTCCACATGTCTTCAGTGAGTTCTGGACCCTATGACTCTGTTCCACATGTCTTCAGTCAGTTCTGGACCCCATGACTCTGTTCCACATGTCTTCAGTCAGTTCTGGACCCTATGACTCTGTTCCATGTCTTCAGTCAGTTCTGGACCCTATGACTCTGTTCCACATGTCTTCAGTCAGTTCTGGACCCTATGACTCTGTTCCACATGTCTTCAGTCAGTTCTGGACCCTATGACTCTGTTCCACATGTCTTCAGTCGAGTTCTGGACCCTATGACTCTGTTCCACATGTCTTCAGTCAGTTCTGGACCCTATGACTCTGTTCCACATGTCTTCAGTCAGTTCTGGACCCTATGACTCTGTTCCACATGTCTTCAGTGAGTTCTGGACCCTATGACTCGGACACTAGTTTCTACCGAGGCTCATTAGAGGTAATAGTGGTAGGAGAGGAGTGGAGTTATCTTTGTATTTAGGCTGCAAGTCGACAAAGGTGATCAGATGCTAATAATGATCCGATTCATTTGATATTGATTGTCTGCCAATACCGAATCCTGATCCGATTCTTCTATTTCCCAGATAATACAGCTGCACCGTGTACACTAGCTCTATTTGTTTTTGCCATTGTAATTCACCATAAGCAATTGTTGACTGTAACGTCTAGATGCCAACCAACTGTCATTTGTAATGTATTTTACTTTAACGGTCAGTTCTGGGAACCACAGCAGCCCAAATGTTAACGTAAATGTCAAGTTTTTCTTTTTACTGTGTACTTATATCTGTACATTTCTTTTCAGTTTGCTTGAAGAAGTGGCTTCAACAGACAAACGCAGGCCAGATTGGGAAGCCTTTTTCTTATCATACATAGTGTTACTGTTTTTGTTACCATTTCAATATTGAATTCTATTTATTACTTTTATTTTAAATCAAATGCACCTTTTTAGATAATATATTTATTTTGATGTGTAGGTTGATTTGCAGGTTGGTTGTTATTCGTATAATTATTGTATTGTTACTGTGTATTTTATTATATTAACTAGCTATTTATTGCTATTTATTACATTAAAACTGTTATGAACAATATACAATGACCAGCATACTATGCTGGTCTATGCTGTTTTCTTTAGCTGGCCAGGATGGCTGGTTTAGCTGGTTTAGCTGGTGCACCAGCTAAACCAGCTAAACCAGCTAAACCAGCCATCCTGGCCAGCTAAAGTGTCCACAACCCCTCTAACCAGCCAACCATTCCGGCCTAATATCTACTGGCTGGTCAAGCTGGTCAGGCTGGTCAATTTAGCTGGTCTAAGCTGGTTTTTTCAGCAGGGGTAGTGTTTAACAAATATATTTCGAATTTCTGAAAGATTTTTATATTAATTGACATTTCACGATGACAGAGTGGACATGTTAAAGGTAGGGTAGGTAAGTTTGAGAAACCGGCTCGAGATCGCTAGAATTTGAAATACACAACCGGAGAAAATCTGCCACTTCCTTACAGAGCCCCTCCTCCAACACACACGAACGCGCACATGACCATGAGGGCACGTGATAAGTTTGTGCACAGATGGAAGGCTGAGGCAGGTAGGCCATCCAGTTATTTTAGCCGGGCCGGCTCAGATGATTGGTCGTGCTTTTTACAGCGCCACGGCTTCCACAGATGACATTTTTTAATGGATTTTTTGTCAAGCACTTCAGATATTCATTGCTATCGGGATGTTAAGAGCATTCCATGGAATAACAAAAAGTGTATCTCGAGCCGTTTCTCAAACTTACCTACCCAGCAATGTCAGGGACACATGCAAAATGTTCAATATTATTATGAAAATAGAATGTATGATCAAAATGACTCGTTTTATCAAATAACTCGTTGTGGACAATAAAACCATATCGTTATTTTTAAAAGTTAGTATCATTTAATCACTTAGTACACACACTGTAGTTAGGAGAGCAGTGTGTGGGACATGCCAAAATCACGTACATCCATGGGCGTAATTTCCACTGGGGACAGGGGGGACATGTCCCCCCCACTTTTCAAAATCCATTTGTGTCCCCCCCACACTTTTTAATTTTCTTTTTTCTTTTTTTTTTACGCAAGCGGTCATCGTCACGGAGGAGCGTCTGTGTGTGTGTGTGGCACGAGCGCATCTTGTGAGAGAGAGATAGAAAGAGAGAGAGACAGAGAGAGAGAGACATAGAGAGTTACGGGGGTTGTTGTTAGCATTTGGTGCTAGCTCGGAGCTAATGGATTAGTAGCTGTTTCAACAATAAGGAGAGGGAGAGCTCTTTCTTTGAGAGACTGAGAGAGAGGAGAGAGAGAGAGAGAAATAGAGAGAGAGAGAGAGAGAGAGAAATAGAGAGAGAGAGAGACAGAAGAGAGACAGAGACTATGACTCTGTTCCTCATGTCTTCAGTCAGTCTGGACCCTATGACTCTGTTCCACATGTCTTCAGTCAGTCCTGACCCTATGACTCTTTCCACATGAGTCAGTTCTGGACCCTATGACTCTGTTCCACATGTCTTCAGTCAGTCCTGGACCCTATGACTCTGTTCCACATGTCTTCAGTCAGTTCTGGACCCTATGACTCTGTTCCACATGTCTTCAGTCAGTTCTGGACCCTATGACTCTGTTCCACATGTCTTCAGTGAGTTCTGGACCCTATGACTCTGTTCCACATGTCTTCAGTCAGTTCTGGACCCTATGACTCTGTTCCACATGTCTTCAGTGAGTTCTGGACCCTATGACTCTGTTCCACATGTCTTCAGTGAGTTCTGGACCCTATGACTCTGTTCCACATGTCTTCAGTCAGTTCTGGACCCTATGACTCTGTTCCACATGTCTTCAGTGAGTTCTGGACCCTATGACTCTGTTCCACATGTCTTCAGTGAGTTCTGGACCCTATGACTCGGACACTAGTTCTACCGAGGCTCATTAGAGGTAATAGTGGTAGGAGAGGAGTGAGTTATCTTTGTATTTAGGCTGCAAGTCGACAAAGGTGATCAGATGCTAATAATGATCCGATTCATTTGATATTGATTGTCTGCCAATACCGAATCCTGATCCGATTCTTCTATTTCCCAGATAATACAGCTGCACCGTGTACACTAGCTCTATTTTGTTTTGCCATTGTAATTCACCATAAGCAATTGTTGACTGTAACATCTAGATGCCAACCAACTGTCATTTGTAATGTATTTTACTTTAACGGTCAAGTTCTGGGAACCACAGCAGCCCAAATGTTAACGTAAAAGTCAAGTTTTCTTTTTACTGTGTACTTATATCTGTACATTTCTTTTCAGTTTGCTTGAAGAAGTGGCTTCAACAGACAGAAACGCAGGCCAGATGGGAAGCCTTTTTCTTATCATACATAGTGTTACTGTTTTTGTTACCATTTCAATATTGAATTCTATTTATTACTTTTATTTTAAATCAAATGCACCTTTTTTAGATAATATATTTATTTTGATGTATAGGTTGATTTGCAGGTTGGTTGTTATTCGTATAATTATTGTATTGTTACTGTGTATTTTATTATATTAACTAGCTATTTATTGCTATTTATTACATTAAAATACTGTTATGAACAATATACAATGACCAGCATACTATGCTGGTCTATGCTGTTTTCTTTAGCTGGCCAGGATGGCTGGTTTAGCTGGTTTAGCTGGTGCACCAGCTAAACCAGCTAAACCAGCTAAACCAGCCATCCTGGCCAGCTAAAGTGTCCACACCCCTCTAAACCAGCAACCATTCCGGCCTAATATCTACTGGCTGGTCAGCTGGTCAGGCTGGTCAATTTAGCTGGTCTAAGCTGGTTTTTTCAGCAGGGTAGTGTTTTAACAAATATATTTTCGAATTTCTGAAATTTTTTATTAATTGACATTTCACGATGACAGAGTGGACATGTTAAGGTAGGGTAGGTAGTTTGAGAAACCGGCTCGAGATCGCTAGAATTTGAAAATACACAACCGGAGAAAATCTGCCACTTCCTTACAGAGCCCCTCCTCCAACACACACGAACGCGCACATGACCAATGAGGGCACGTGATAAGTTTTGCACAGATGGAAGGCTGAGGCAGGTAGGCCATCCAGTTATTTTAGCCGGGCCGGCTCAGATGATTGGTCGTGCTTTTTACAGTACCACGGCTTCCACAGATGACATTTTTTTATGGATTTTTTGTCAAAGCACTTCAGATATTCATTGCTATCGGGATGTTAAGAGCATTCCATGGAATATAACAAAAAGTGTATCTCGAGCCGGTTTCTCAAACTTACCTACCCAGCAATGTCAGGACACATGCAAAATGTTCAATATTATTATGAAAATAGAATGTATGATCAAAATGACTCGTTTTATCAAATAACTCGTTGTGGACAATAAAACCATATCATTATTTTTAAAAGTTAGTATCATTTAATCACTTAGTACACACACTGTAGTTAGCAGAGCAGTGTGTGGGACATGCCAAAATCGAGTACATCCAATGAAAAATACGGTATAAAATGAAGGAAACACATTTCAAGAGACTTATTATCGTACTGATATGTGTGTAAATGTTTGGCCTTTTATAATAAGACCTCAGAGTTTCATTATTCTGCTACATTTTCATGATAACTGAGTGATTCTGATGGGGACACCAAAGTTACTTTATAGTGATATTGACTATATGGAGGGGACTTTGACAGAGGATTACTCACAAAGTACACAGTAAAAGTACTACATTTTTATTTCTGGTAGCAGTCAAACTAGTACCGAGTCCAACAGTGTCAGTTTTATTAAGAACTTGTGGTAAAGAATATTTGTATCGATCATCAAATATAGCAGGACAAAAAATGAAGAGCAGCTGATTTGAAAAAACAAACGCGAGAGGCGGCTGAGTTGACCGCAGTGCAGAATCGCTGTATAGTTTAAATCTCCTTACAATGTTGTCCATTTTAGACATAGGCTTATTATATTTACAGCCCTTAATAACATCCATTTTCTGGGCTCAATATGTGTCTTGGCCGTTTTCGTTGTGATCGCTAAATTCACCTTGTTTATAATATTATCACCCTTGCTTCAGCCGGATACTGCGGTGCTTAAATTCAAGTGGATTTTAGCAAACGAGTGCTTTTGTTTTGAAATCACTTCCGTGAGTTTCGCCCTGCCCCTCGCTCCACTGACCATTAGCAGTGGCGACTGGTCATTAGGGGCAGGTGGCACAGCCCCACCTAGTGTCAGCAGAAAGTATTAAAATAATAATTACAAAAAAATGCAAGAAATACATCTTAAAATATATTTTACGATCATGTTTAATCATCTGATTCGTCTGTAAATTGCTGTTTTAGTCTGTGTTCTTCTAATTAGTGTCTACAGTGTGCCTATTGAGCCGTTTTGAGTGACGTGGTCAAGCCCCGATCTGCCCCTCTCTCTCACTGTCTAATGGGTAGTGTAAAAGCTACACTGCGCATGCTCAAGAGTCTTTTTCTATTCAATGTGTGCGGCAAAAAATAATCGCCATAGGGGCACTGTGCTGACATACCCACCAAACGCCATCTCATAATTCAGAGAGCTGATTGGCTGTACGTGTGCCGTGAAAAGTGTGGTGTGTGAAGAGGAGACGAGAGAGCTGCAGTGACGCGTCCTAAAACCCGGAAGTAAGCTGCGCGTGGCTTCCCTCGACAAAAAGCAATGAGATTTCTCCATAGGATTTAGAAAATAGCTCGAAATAAGATCTGTGGGAAACGAACCTGTTAGATAAATGCACGTTTTGTTCAGCCGGATAACATCCACATGTCTACCCTACTTTTATAATTTTCCAATCATAAATCTAACGATTAGATTTATGATAGACTTTTGAAACTACAAGAAGATAAGGAGGACTTTTACAAAAAGTAATAGAGATTTTTGTCCAGAAGGATAGGCAAATGGACTTCATCTTCAAGTCAAGGTAAGACCGCCATTTTATTGAAAATAGGATCTTACTAAGAGAGAAGAATTCAATATTTAAATGATAAATTACATTTTTTGGGTATCCTTTGTTGAACTGTCTGTTTAAAATTAATCAAAGCATCAGACTAAAAAAGCTTTTGAAATTAATATTATATTTTGATTTAGGTCAAAATATGATATTTGTAAACCTGAAGAGTCAGTGCCAGTGCCTCACAGCCATGAACCTCACTGCACGTCACTGCAGAAGCTTTATATAGACATCTAAGTTTTTTGTGCCCCACCACTTTTGTACATATAAAAACGCCACTGACCATTAGATCATTTAGTAAGGTAAAAAAATAAAAGCAAAAATGCCTCGCAGACGCTCTTCCGTTTACTGGTTTAATAAAGAAAAACAAATGGACCGTAGATACACGGATTACAAACATATACCTGTGTTATATCTTAACTCTATTTAAATTGCATGTTAACACGTTTCAGAGTAGATGAGGTGAGTTTTAGCAAGGCCATTTTCTCATAGACTTCTATACAATCGGTTGCAACTGCTTTACTCATAACTTCTGTCTAACATTACAATTTCATTCACCATTGGCTTTGGAGGAGGAGTGCCCTGCGAGATCCAATTATATAATTTCATCTCCGTACAGGTTGCCAAAAACCCCCCCAAAAAACCTGAATGTACGGCGCACAATTCTCAAGGTCTAAAGGTACTGGAATTATCTTTTTCTATAACCACAATGTGTAAGCTTTCAATTTAATTAATAGAAGAAATCCCCCAGTTTTATAAAACCTTGTTAACTCAGAAACAAAAAAACCACAGAGGACATGACCTCACGTTTCTGAGGATTTCTGCACAGATCCTCACAGTCGCTGGCTGGCTTTAAATCCCAGCTCTGGGAGACACAGAGTCCTGTTTGTCCCGGCTTTAATCCGTCCAGCAGCGGGCGGCGGTGGGATTTGGGAGGACATTTTGGCTTTAGTTTCCATGTTAACAGAGAACGAGGTTAAAGAAGAGGACAGCTGGATTGTCACTCTCTGTCGGCTTCATTCAAACACCAAGAGCAAAACTACAGACCAACGAGCAGCTCTGAAAACTACTGAGAGTACTGCTGCTACTAAAATGTGTGTTTAAAATGCTGTTAACTATCAAAATATCAAACCTTGAGATTTTCCATACGTTATTTCAAACCCATTTTCAGTGCTGGAAGTATTACGATTGTTATCATGCTGCACAGAACAGTACAGCTCTCCTGCTTTAAAAACCTGTTTCACATGCGTGGTTATTTTGTATTTCCTCTGTTTTGACTTTTGAACTGTGTTAATGGTTATGCACCAAAATACCAAGACATATTGTATTTTCAAACTGGCTTGGCAATAATGTAAAGGATTAGAAAAAGTTGTGTAAAGAACAAAAAAAGTGAGCTTGAAATAGAATCAAAAAAATCATCTTTCTTATTTACCTACGCACAGCTGACCATTCACAGCGTTAAGTGGGAGTGAATATCGGATAGTAAGGTTTAGGAAATGCTGCATTTATGTGGTGTGAAAATATTGAGGAAAATTATTTCCCGACTCACAAAGTTGAAATATTGACGTCAAATAATGCAGAAAGTTGATGTTATTCATTTATGTATGGCATACACATATTTAGCGTTCCAATTCTAACGTTAGCATTAACCCCAATAACAAGTAAGGGGCAAAAAGATATATTTGAAGGTCATTTAATGTGCGGGGGAAACGTCTGGGACAGCTACCAAAGTGATTTTCAATGCTTATTAAAAATAAAACACACCTTGATTGTAGCATCCGTGTTGTTTTCACATCACATTAAGACACCAAAGTTAAAGGAAGGACTTCTAACATCTGGAAATAAGACCCTCAATGGGAGCCCTAATCAATCTTCAGAAAGTTAAAGGATAGTCAACATACTGCCTCTCCACCGGCTCCATCACTAAAGCCATAGACAAACAGTGTTGTGTTTCAGACTCACCTGTAGGGGTGCTGTTTCCTCTCTTGGCCGTCGTGGTGCGGCCAGCTATCAGCTCACCATTCATTCTGGCGTCTGAAACACAAAAAACAAACTGTCAGATCAGGTTAGACACTAATGCCCCCCCGATGTCTCACTTCCTGACCTGAGGGAGACAGCAATGAAGATGGACAGGTAACACACACATCCCTGTACTTCTATCGTTGTTGGGACCCTATGTGGCTATGCATTCGCTGAATCTAACCTAAACCTAATTCTAACCGGTATCGTTATATCCAATTTCAATATTTTTTAAACGGACTTTAATTAAATAAGGACGCTACAAAATTGTCCTTGCTCTGTCGGTTAAGAACATTTATCAGTCCTTACTATGTGACAAGTACAAGAGTATCCACACACACAGACCCAGTGGGCTCAGCTGGTCACCCTAACGAGGTGCCGGAGAGTCTAATTGGCCTCCATCTGTCAGAGTGGAATTCATTTTCTCCCGTATTTATTATGCTTCCTGTCAGCAAACATGTACCTGTCTATCAGCCTGATAACATCTGAGTTAAAAGATACTTTTTTTAGAAACCATGGATTTCTCTGTGACTTCAAGGCATTTTAAGGGTTGTGTCAAAGTAAGAATCCTGCAGCTAGACTATTGTCCCGACCAGATGTGCTACTGCATTAGCTTCATGTGCTACGTGCTATGTAAAAGTACTAATACCACACTTTGAAAAACGTCACTACATTTTACAGTGTGTATTAAAATCCTTCAGTTAAAGTAAAGGTATGTTAGTATTACGAATACATTTCTGTCAAATTATAAGTATCGATTGTGTAGTTAAAGAGGCCCTATTGTGCCTTTTTGGGTGTTCTCTTCCCTGTAATGGGTTTGTGTGCAAATAGTCTGCAAAGGCTTTCTCTCCCACAACATGACATTTAGCAGGAGAGGACTCTTTAAAGTAGAGACACTACATACTGATATACACCTGAACATCAGCAGGAGAGGACTCTTTAAAGTAGAGACACTACATACTGATATACACCTGAACATCAGCAGGAGAGGACTCTTTAAAGTAGAGACACTACATACTGATATACACCTGAACATCAGCAGGAGAGGACTCTTTAAAGTAGAGACACTACATACTGATATACACCTGAACATCAGCAGGAGAGGACTCTTTAAAGTAGAGACACTACATACTGATATACACCTGAACATCAGCAGGAGAGGACTCTTTAAAGTAGAGACACTACATACTGATATACACCTGAACATCAGCAGGAGAGGACTCTTTAAAGTAGAGACACTACATACTGATATACACCTGAACATCAGCAGGAGAGGACTCTTAAGTAGAGACACTACATACTGATATACACCTGAACATCAGCAGGAGAGGACTCTTTAAAGTAGAGACACTACATACTGATATACACCTGAACATCAGCAGGAGAGGACTCTTTAAAGTAGAGACACTACATACTGATATACACCTGAACATCAGCAGGAGAGGACTCTTTAAAGTAGAGACACTACATACTGATATACACCTGAACATCAGCAGGAGAGGACTCTTTAAAGTATAGACACTAATACTGATATACACCTGAACATCAACAGGAGAGGACTCTTTAAAGTAGAGACACTACATACTGATATACACCTGAGCATCAGCAGGAGAGGACTCTTTAAAGTAGAGACACTACATACTGATATACACCTGAACATCAGCAGGAGAGGACTCTTTAAAGTAGAGACACTACATACTGATATACACCTGAACATCAGCAGGAGAGGACTCTTTAAAGTAGAGACACTACATACTGATATACACCTGAACATCAGCAGGAGAGGACTCTTTAAAGTAGAGACACTACATACTGATATACACCTGAACATCAGCAGGAGAGGACTCTTTAAAGTAGAGACACTACATACTGATATACACCTGAACATCAGCAGGAGAGGACTCTTTAAAGTAGAGACACTACATACTGATATACACCTGAACATCAGCAGGAGAGGACTCTTTAAAGTAGAGACACTACATACTGATATACACCTGAACATCAGCAGGAGAGGACTCTTTAAAGTAGAGACACTACATACTGATATACACCTGAACATCAGCAGGAGAGGACTCTTTAAAGTAGAGACACTACATACTGATATACACCTGACCATCAGCAGGAGAGGACTCTTTAAAGTAGAGACATGACATACTGATATACACCTGAACATCAGCAGGAGAGGACTCTTTAAAGTAGAGACACTACATACTGATATACACCTGAACATCAGCAGGAGAGGACTCTTTAAAGTAGAGACACTACATACTGATATACACCTGAACATCAGCAGGAGAGGACTCTTTAAAGTAGAGACACTAAATACTGATATACACCTGAACATCAGCAGGAGAGGACTCTTTAAAGTAGAGACACTACATACTGATATACACCTGAACATCAGCAGGAGAGGACTCTTTAAAGTAGAGACACTACATACTGATATACACCTGAAGAGGAGCATAATAGGGACCCTTGGAGCTGCTTTGATGCAAGAACAACATCAGACTTGATCAGACAATAAAGAACGATTAGATGGTATCGTATAAAACAGTGACACCAGAAAAAAGTAGCACAGTTGAGGGGAAGACCTCCATCAGAGTGTTGTACGCAGCTCCCAAGACCCCCCACATTAAAAGCTGTGTTTGTGAAGGCGACAGCTGGCTCTTCACCCTGATATCCTTCAACACCCGCTGTGATCACTGTTTTTTTATAGTTTCCACCCCGGCTGCAGCTTGGAGGACATCAGTCTTTCAGAGGGATGTTTATGAGGACTGTCACTCTCCATCTGTTGACTGCAGGCTTGGAGAGTAACAGGATTACGTAGTGAGGATACAGCAAACTGTAGTCCCTAACAGCTGCATTAAGAAAGGACGTAATCATTTAAAAAAACAGGGATTACTTGAGATCTATATATTATAGGTAGACGTACTGCCTGCATTCTTTAATGCAGTAGGTGGACACCTGGTTTATTAAAACAAAGACGGTTGCTTTTAATTCATATATTAAATTAAAACACATGTAGGCTCTTCTATTCTGTAGATCTAAATGTTAACGATACACATTCTTGATCCTAAATATCTCGGTTTCTTCTTTTCTAAGATCACATTGTTTTGTTGTAAATGGACTGTTCTTATAAATCTCTTTATCAGGTCTTTTCGACCCCTCAAAGCTCTTTACATACCACGAGCCATTCACCCACTCACACCTCATTCATGCAGAGCACACACACACACAGACACACACACACACACACACGCACACAGACACACACACACACAACACGCACACAGACACACACACACACACACACGTACACGCACGCACACACACACACGCACACACACACACACACACACTCACACTCACATACTCACACACACACACACACACACACACACACACACACACACACACACACACACACACACACACACACTCACATACTCACACACACACACACACACACACACACACACACACACACACACACACACACACACACACACACACATACACACACACACACACACACTCACACACACACACGCACACACACACACGCACGCACGCACACACGCACACACACACACACACACACACGCGCACACACACACACACACAGACACACTCACTCACACACACACACACACTCACACACACACACACACACACACACACACACACACACACACACACACACACACACTCACTCTCTCACACACACACACACACACACACACACACACACACACACACACACACACACACACACACACACACACACTCCTAACCACGGTTAACTTCCAGCGATTACAGCTTATTGCTTCACGTTGTTGGTACGAAACATCTGCTTTAGAGAGAGGTGACGGGGGAGAAAGAGAAGGGGGAGAAAGAGAAGGGGAGAAAGAGAAGGGGGAGAAAGAGAAGGGGGAGAAAGAGAAGGGGGAGAAAGAGAAGGGGGAGGAATGAGAGAGTGAATGAAGAGAGAATGATGACAGGACAATTTCACACCCTCATGGTTATTGTTTTTTGGGGACAGCATATTCAAAGTGTGGCAGCAGATCCAGAGAGGCAGAGCGTTTGGATGAAACCACAACGATCACTTCTGTCCGTTCATGTTAGTTGTTGGGGAATAAACGTTAGTGTGCAGTGAAGAGGCGTCTGAAATCCAACATCAGACTGCTACATTTGAGATGGTCTATTATAACTGGAATGAGTCTATACACCAAAACTGCTTAAACAAAATTCACCTATTATTTTTCTTACTTTTTCTTTTTCGGTTTGGTTCGTCCGTACATGTTTAGATCTAAATACACACAACGTATTTCTGAGTAAAAGGCAACAACGCAACATGCCGTATCGTATGCCTTAAGTCAGAAAGACGGAAAGACGGAGGGAAAATAACACATTTATAAAGCAGCCAGAAACATCAACAATATATTAAAAATAATTTTTTTTAAAGGCACAAAGAATGTAAATAACAGCAAAAATAACAAAATAAATAAATACAAAAACAGCACAAAAAAGCACAGCCTAACAAACTAATATTATTATAAAAAAAAACAGCAAAACAAATATTTAAATAATACATTGAAAACAAATAAAGAAATATTTTACCTATTCATAATAAAGGCGATGCTTTTAAAAAGTGGGGGGATCTGTCCTCATGAATTCCCCCCCCCTGCCGACAGGCCGTAAGAAACGCCTCCATTGGACTCCTCTGGTTACTTCCAGAACACAGTGACATCTTTTTGTAACACACACGCTCCTATTGGCTAGCTCTCCAACACATTGTACGTGATAGGCTAAGGGCGGGACATCTATAAGCTGGTTGACCAATCACAACAGAGCCTTCCAGCTAACCAATCAGAGCAGCTCTGGTTTCAGACAGAGGGTGAAAAGAGGTGCTGCAGAAACAGGCAGTATGAGAAGAATAAAGAGCTTTTTGAACATCAAAGCTTGGAGATGTGCTTAATATTTCCGCTTTAACGCTACAATAATCTCTGTAACTTTTGGGATAGTAAATATACAACTCAAACTAAATATATAACACAGGTTTAGTTGTTTTTGACATTTTAACGCTCAACTCTTACATGTTATGCCTGTAACAGTTCCTTTCTCTAAGGCCTGATGTGCTTGAGTAACCGAATTTGGAACCAGTGTTCATTTCGTCAACGAAAACAATGACGAAAAATGTTCGTCAACGACCTTTCTTACACGACTAAGACGAGACGATGACGAGCTAAAAATAGATTGTTGATAATAAAAAACTATGACGAAATGTATATTTTGTTTTCGTTGACGAGACGAGACGGGACTAAGGTGTTGATGGTGGACTATCGGACTTTCAAAATGCAGCATATTTTCCCCAATTGTCCGTCTTGTCTGTCAAAATGCATCCCTGTCATTGGTTGAATTAGTTGGGATTCTGGGAATCTGCACACGTCACTCAATTACACAAGTAACGTGTTAAGAGAGTGAAATGTAGCTTACGAATGTCAACACTTGATGCTGTCACCTTGATTCCAATTTCAGATTCCTGTATTAGTTTAAAGAGAGAAAACATTTTGACTGAAAGTTGTCTAAAATGTAATGAATTTTCATCGACTAAAACTAGACTAAAACTATGAAGGATAAAAAGGACTAAAATGTGACTAAAACTAATAACCATTTTCGTCTAAAAACTAAGACTTAATCTCAAATAGCTGCCAAAATCAAGGTTCAAGGTTCAAGGTTCTTTATTGTCAAACTAACATAGCTACAGAGTAATTATGTCGTTGAAAATCTTATGTCACAGGCTTCTCCAACAATGCAACATAATAATAATACAGATAGTAAAAGTAATACAAAAAGAAAAATAATTCTAAAATAAAGTGATGATGTGGAATAGTGCAGTACGAGTCTATATACAAGTTATTGGAATGATGTATATTAGATAGTAGATCTATATTACTAAGTAGCAGATGAATGTTTTGAAATAGTTTCTGCAGTTCAATTGTTTAACAGTCTGCAAATGAACACTGTTGGAAAATACCAGCTGCTGTAAAGCCAAAACAAGAAATATGTTGACAATCACTGTCTTCTATTAACTTCGTAAGCAAAGCATAGTGTGATTCTTAGCGTTAAATCCAGCGGCCCTCACACCTATCTCCACCGCTCTGCTCCAATATGTCCGACAGGAAGAAATACAGGTTTAAATTCAGAGCATCTGGACGATCAGAGAGGAAACAACAGATCAATAAAATAACTCCCTTCTCCTCCTCCACTTCCTGTTTACCCAAATGATGTCTCCGTACAAACTAAAGTTCATCCTGTTGAAATGTGGAAATCTGACAATAACTCTGATGGTGTTTCAGGAAACTGGAGGACGCGCCGCCTCGTTTCAGCCGTCTGTTTTTCTGCCGCCTCGCTGCACGACATCATCATCGCTCATGCAAAGAGATTTAAGCTGTGACTTCTGTTGCATTATGGGATGAATTGAGTCGATACATCGAGTGTGAAATACAACTTTCAAAGGCGTCAGACTGCTCCCCGCCAAATGGTGTAGATTGAAATGGATTACATGAAACAAAGATTTAAGAAGAACCTAGGATCACAAAATAAAACAGGTGCCCCAGTCCCCCAGTGCCCAAAGACACCTTCAAAACAAAAGCATAGAACTACTTCAAACTAAATAATATTACATTTACTAAACAAGAACAGCGAGAAAATAAATGTTGAACTATGAAATCATATAAATCAAAATATAGCTCCAACACTAGATGTTGGTATTGTTGTAAAATTGACAATAAACATATTTATCAATATGTTTTTCTAATGCTCTTGGTTTTATATTAAATTCGTCTCTTAATTTATTCGGGCAGCGTCATGACAAAAATGTTAAAAAAACTTTTGACATCCATATCACGATAGTCCACTCATAGATGTGTCTGAACTGGTGTTGAGTGGGTAAAAAGGAAATCGTGGAGGATGTGGAGAGGACTCTTTAAAGTAGAGACACTACACACTGATATACACCTGACATCAGCAGGAGAGGACTCTTTAAAGGAGACACTCCACACTGATATACACCTGAACATCAGCAGGAGAGGACTCTTTAAAGTAGAGACACTACATACTGATATACACCTGAACATCAGCAGGAGAGGACTCTTTAAAGTAGAGACACTACATACTGATATACACCTGAGCATCAGCAGGAGAGGACTCTTTAAAGTAGAGACACTACATACTGATATACACCTGAACATCAGCAGGAGAGGACTCTTTAAAGTAGAGACACTACATACTGATATACACCTGAACATCAGCAGGAGAGGACTCTTTAAAGTAGAGACACTACATACTGATATACACCTGAACATCAGCAGGAGAGGACTCTTTAAAGTAGAGACACTACATACTGATATACACCTGAACATCAGCAGGAGAGGACTCTTTAAAGTAGAGACAATACATACTGATATACACCTGAACATCAGCAGGAGAGGACTCTTTAAAGTAGAGACACTACATACTGATATACACCTGAACATCAGCAGGAGAGGACTCTTTAAAGTAGAGACACTACATACTGATATACACCTGAGCATCAGCAGGAGAGGACTCTTTAAAGTAGAGACACTACATACTGATATACACCTGAACATCAGCAGGAGAGGACTCTTTAAAGTAGAGACACTATACTGATATACACCTGAACATCAGCAGGAGAGGACTCTTTAAAGTAGAGACACTACATACTGATATACACCTGAACATCAGCAGGAGAGGACTCTTTAAAGTAGAGACACTACATACTGATATACACCATGAACATCAGCAGGAGAGGACTCTTTAAAGTAGAGACACTACATACTGATATACACATGAACATCAGCAGGAGAGGACTCTTTAAAGTAGAGACACTACATACTGATATACACATGAACATCAGCAGGAGAGGACTCTTTAAAGTAGAGACACTACATACTGATATACACATGACATCAGCAGGACAGTGAGCACATCTCTGTAAATCTCCTAAATGTTCAGTTCCTGCAGAAGTGAAATAACATATGAGAGGTTCAGGCTCGTTTCTTCACGCCCTGCTGATCGCTGCCTCGGCTGAAATGTTAGAAACTGAAACACTGATGTTGCTTCTGAGGATGCGAGCGCTGACATTTCCATGATTTTATGGATGAATAAACACAACCTTGAACTCATAAGTAATGAGAGTGGGGCTGAAGGGTGACCAGCTCTGTTTCCTCAGAGAGAGAAACAGAGAGCATTTTAAGGTACTTGTCCATCTCCAGCAAAGTCAATGTAATGCAATGCATGCTGGGAATGGACTTTAAGATGATTCTTATTATATTTACTGAGATATTTAACAGTGGAAAGGTTTCTTACAGCGTCTTAGATATTAAAAGTCACAATAAAGAACCAATACCAGCTGCTGTCTCTCTAAATATTTAAAAAAATAACATAAGAAGACCACAAACAGAATAACTCAAAAAGGACCAAAGACCCCCATTTTATTACTTATATTAAGACAAGTACTTTTGCATTACACATTTTTTCAAAGTTGGAGATGCTTTCAATTAACATCTGCTGCAAACACACACACACACACACACACACACACACACACACACACACACACACACACACACACACACACAGTCAAAGTCACACGTGCAACAAACACACAGCCTCACTTTTCCACACATAATATTAACAGTCACTTTGCACCATCTTCAGGTGTGTGTGTGTGTGTGTGTGTGTGTGTGTGTGTGTGTGTGTGTGTGTGTGTGTGTGTGTGTGTGTGTGTGTGTGTGTGTGTGTGTGTGTGTGTGTGTGTGTGTGTGTGTACTCACGGCTGTCTCTGTGGCAGTCGCTCCTGATGAAATGGGTCATGACAAGAAGAGGAAGAAGAGGAAGAGGAAGAGGAAGAAGAGGATAAAACCTGACGACTGATGCTCCTCACTGAGAGAGAGAGAGAGAGAGAGAGAGGGGGGGGGGTGAGTATAGCAGTGGGTCGTACCATCTACCCTCCGCTGAGAGGGGTGCAGGTGGAGGAGGGATCACCATGTATTCATGAGATAGAGGAGAGGGGGAGTGAAGCAGGTAAAAGGGATGTCAATCAATTATAAATAACAGTCCCATAGTACGGAGGATAACAATGACAGCATGAATACATCTAAGTAATCCTGTGATGGAAAAATGAGCTGAAAACAGGTCCTGTAAAGTGTTATAATAATGACTTAGTTCCTCAAAAGAATGACCTGTCTCATAATGACTTCATAGGAAGATGTCTTTCCACATGAGTAGTGACGCATGAAAACATTCACAGGGGCACACTTTTCTGGATTTAATTATTATACTTTTCTTACTTTGAGAACATTTACTTGCACACGTTAAAGGGGACCTATCATGCAAAATGCACTTGTGTACGTCTTTTCTACATGAATATGTGTCCCCGGTGTTCCAGGGAACTCACCAAGTGTCAGAAAACACAACCCTCTCTATTTTCCTCCATACCCAAATCTCTAAAAAAGGGGCTGCAACGGATCTGATAAAAACTGATCCAGATTTGAACACTGTCCTGACGTCAGGACGGTGGCGCTACGGCTATTGGGCCAACTCCACCAATCAGGAGGAGACAGCCACGGCCATTGCCGTTCCAAAGCGCTGGAGACGCTGTAGTACATATGCCAGGCCAGTAGGTGGTGCTGTTCTCACAGAATCAACCCTTGCTAAAACAGATCTAAAAAATGTCAAATTGAGCAAATGAGGCATGGCTAAAATGCATGATCTGTTTGGTATTTTGAAAAAAAAAAGTATAAATATGCCTTATAGGTATGGTCCTACACTATATTATTCAAATATAGCATGATAGGTCCACTTTAAATGAACTATTATTAATGCAGTTTAGTACATGATGGCACTCTTATTCTACTACTGTTTATATAAGAAGGATACAGGAACGTCTCCATGAAAGCTTTCTGTTTCAGTCGAGTTTTTACAACCTTTTACAACCTACAGTAAGAAGAAACAAACAAACCATAAAGGGAGAAAAAAGAGAAACCGTCTGAAAGGACGTTGCTGTGGTTTTCCACGGATCAAGCTTCCTGTTGTAACGAGAGGCTTCACCAACATGGGTTATAATTTCCACAAAACACATGTTAAGAAATACTCTGAAGGCATTTACATTTTTATTTATTTTTATGTCCTGCAACACAAAGGTGGAAATGAAAGCTTGCAGCGCCCTCCAGTGGACGTCAGGCGTGCTGCATCAAACATCACTCAACCAAACTAATGCTTTAACTCGAAGCCTCTCAGTTTCTTTAACGTGATAATCATATGTTTGCTTTATTACATATCTTCCCTTTAAATACATTTCTGAATCATAATAACCTTGAATACACTTGCTTAGTAGATTTAATGAGGCCATATATCCCTTTCAGGGGTTTTCCCTCTCCTATAGTGTGTTCTATAGGTTTTAGTGCATGTCAATGGTCTGCAAAGGATATCATCCCTGTGTTCCCTCCAGAGGAACATCAGCAGGAGAGGACTCTTTAAAGTAGAGACACTACATACTGATATACACCTGAACATCAGCAGGAGAGGACTCTTTAAAGTAGAGACACTACATACTGATATACACCTGAACATGAGCAGGAGAGGACTCTTTAAAGTAGAGACACTACATACTGATATACACCTGAACATCAGCAGGAGAGGACTCTTTAAAGTAGAGACACTACATACTGATATACACCTGAACATCAGCTGGAGAGGACTCTTTAAAGTAGAAACACTACATACTGATATACACCTGAACATCAGCAGGAGGACTCTTTAAAGTAGAGACACTACATACTGATATACACCTGAACATCAGCAGGAGAGGACTCTTTAAAGTAGAGACACTACATACTGATATACACCTGAACATCAGCAGAGAGGACTCTTTAAAGTAGAGACACTACATACTGATATACACCTGAACATCAGCAGGAGAGGACTCTTTAAAGTAGAACACTACATACTGATATACACCTGAACATCAGCAGGAGAGGACTCTTTAAAGTAGAGACACTACATACTGATATACACCTGAACATCAGCAGGAGAGGACTCTTTAAAGTAGAGACACTACATACTGATATACACCTGAACATCAGCAGGAGAGGACTCTTTAAAGTAGAGACACTACATACTGATATACACCTGAACATCAGCAGGAGAGCACTTTTAAAGTAGAGACACTACATACTGATATACACCTGAACATCAGCAGGAGAGGACTCTTTAAAGTAGAACACTACATACTGATATACACCTGAACATCAGCAGGAGAGGACTCTTTAAAGTAGAAACACTACATACTGATATACACCTGAACATCAGCAGGAGAGGACTCTTTAAAGTAGAAACACTACATACTGATATACACCTGAACATCAGCAGGAGAGGACTCTTTAAAGTAGAAACACTACATACTGATATACACCTGAACATCAGCAGGAGAGGACTCTTTAAAGTAGAGACACTACATACTGATATACACCTGAACATCAGCAGGAGAGGACTCTTTAAAGTAGAGACACTACATACTGATATACACCTGAACATCAGCAGGAGAGGACTCTTTAAAGTAGAGACACTACATACTGATATACACCTGAACATCAGCAGGAGAGCACTTTTAAAGTAGAGACACTACATACTGATATACACCTGAACATCAGCAGGAGAGGACTCTTTAAAGTAGAAACACTACATACTGATATACACCTGAACATCAGCAGGAGAGGACTCTTTAAAGTAGAACACTACATACTGATATACACCTGAACATCAGCAGGAGAGGACTCTTTAAAGTAGAACACTACATACTGATATACACCTGAACATCAGCAGGAGAGGACTCTTTAAAGTAGAAACACTACATACTGATATACACCTGAACATCAGCAGGAGAGGACTCTTTAAAGTAGAAACACTACATACTGATATACACCTGAACATCAGCAGGAGAGGACTCTTTAAAGTAGAAACACTACATACTGATATACACCTGAACATCAGCAGGAGAGGACTCTTTAAAGTAGAAACTACATACTGATATACACCTGAACATGAGCATAACATGTCCTCTCTAAGTACTGAAGTCCCTTTTGCATGATCAGCACTGGAGAAACAGCTCTGTGAAAACAAGTTTTATTTTACATTTCTCAGTGGGTGTTGACAGATATTCAATATATTAATCATGAATCCTTCAGATCTCATCTATTCTGCGCCTCCTGCTGTGATTAAAACTCCTGCTCATAGGGGTAAAATACATATGGCACACTTAGAGGAAGGACTAACACTCAGAGAATAACAGGAAGCAGCCGAGGGAGGAGCTGACAGAAGTTAGTTTCATTTTGACACAACAGGCTAAATCCCTCAGACGAGAAACTTTACATCAACTAAAAGGTAAATACTGATTTTGTTATAAATCTTATCAACATGTAAACTCCTCTGCAGACGGCTCTGCTTTTGTCCTCTTGAACTTTCCTCGCTGGGTGAACTTGTTGAAACGGATGTAAGAGCCGCAGACTTAACACGAAGCTAAAAAAGTCGTTGTTGAAGTTGAGAAACTTTACTGGTAACTCCTTCACCATGACATGGAGTGAAAACTGTACAATAAATATTACATGTTACTTGTTACTTGTTAGACGCTTTTATCCAAAGCGACTTACATACTCAATACTGTGGGCAATCCCCACAGGCAGGGGCGCTTTAAGGGGGTGAAAGGTTAGGACGATTCTAAGGGCCCGTGACTGACAGGGGCCCAAACTATTTTAGAACAATAAGAAAAAAATGTTTAAGTAACCAATGTGATATCTTTTCATGGGGCCCAAAATCCCTGGCGGCGCCGCTGCCCACAGGAGCAATTTGGGGTGAAGTGTCTTGCCCAGGGACACAACGACATGCTGACTGCAGTGGGACTTGAACTTGCTACCCCCTCATTCAAAGTTCAGCACACTACCCACTGAGCCACAGCCTCCTACACAGAATGCAAAACGTTTTTAATCTTGTGTTGTCTATTCAAACACCCTTAGTTGCATTGTAAATGTATAAATATAACATTACATTTTTCTTAATTTCTTAAACATATTTCCATCAAATAAGCCTGATATAAAAACTACAACATGTTAACAATGAAATGTAATCACTTACGACATTGATTGATCAGTCTTTTCATGCAGATGCAAATGGGTCCTAAAAGTGCCTGTGACTACCCGATTTGCATCTCTGCCGATTAGCATCTCTGCCGATTAGCATCTCTGCCCGATTAGCATCTCTGCCGATTAGCATCTCTGCCCGATTAGCATCTCTGCCCGATTAGCATCTCTGCCCGATTTCCATCTCTGCCCGATTTGCATTGTGCAAGCGCGAGATGGTCCGCCATATTGGAGAGCTACATACGGCTCTGGCTGATTTAATGATCAATTCAACCTCCCACGGGAAACCTGAAAATGAGCATAATAGGGCCCCTTTAAAGCACGTAAACATATCCAGAGAATGAACAAAATATGAGCCCCATAGTTAAGAAAATCCTTCCATCAATGCATTAGCTTCAGTTTCATTCAGGTTATTTCTACTAACAAAAGCTGAGAACTAATCACGGGGTTTGTCAAACAAAGCACATGGTGTAGTCCCAAACTATAGCTGAGGATTCTGGGTAGTGTAGTGTCTTCTGCCATCCTAAACTCCGAAAAAATATTTGTTTCTCCGAATCAAAGGGGAAAAACACAAAAGCATTGCACACAATTTAAACCAATCAATGTTGTGTAATTAACAAGGATAATCTGGTGTTTTTGAGTTGATGAGTAGTGGAGATATCACTGTCAAATCAATCGACAGTAAGGGGAATACTTACTTCCTGGTGTACAATTCTCCGTTATCCAATGGGAATGGACGCTCACATTGCCTTTAACAGCCTCCGACACAAACGAATGCCGTGCTTCCATGAGCGTCAAATCCCGACGCAGATGGGAATACATTGCAATCAGTTGAAAGCTATTTGCGTCCCTTTATGAAGCTGAAGGAGCCTAGGAGCGTCCCAACTGCACGCCACGGGACCCTGACCAAGCGTCGCTCCTGGACGTTTATGGAGTGAGAGTGTGTTGTGCGTACCAGTTATGTGCACCCCTGCCTATAATATATTGTTAAAATATAGTATAATAGTTGACCTTTAATGGATTTCCCCCCTTTCCAGCTGCTCATGGACAACATTGAACTCATCGTGTCCATCGCCTCCCAGATCTACTCCCTGGTGGAGAATGTGAAGGCCAACAAGAAGCGATGCCGTCGTGTTTGCGATCGCGTCAAAGCTCTGGAGCATCTGGTGAAGTCCATCCAGCAGAGAAAGAAGGGACAAACCTCTGCAGACGTAGAACGATGCCTCAAGGAACTCTCCATCACTCTGCAATCAGCGGAGGAGGTCATGAAGAAATACTGCGGGGCATCTTTTATGATGCGAGTGCTGAAGTCCGGCAGCCACGAAGACGAGTTCAACACCTTGAACGACCTGCTCAACGACGCCTTCCAGGTACTTTCAGGATCTCTGCAGGTGGAGCAAGGCAACGTCCTGCTGAAGGGGTTTGAACAATCCACCAGGGAAAAGAGGACGAGCTGGACAGGAAGCAGGATGACAGCGAGCTGAAGATACGTGAGGGCAAACTGATGGTGGCTTTGTAGAGTTTCAGAACCTTGATTTGTGTTCGAACTTCCAGTTAGAGCGTAATTGCAATTACTTTGCATAGCGGCATTAATGCAAAGTATAACAAAATAAATAAAAAATAAATAAAGTTTATTTGGCAACTTTAGCTTGCCAAATAAACGTTTGTAAGATGTTCTAAATGTACTTTTATTAGGTAATAACACTTCTTCCAGGTAACAAACTAACCATTTAGATTACTAATAAGTGAATAGTTTATTCATACAAAACATATTTGGCAATTTAAGGCAATACTTTGAGATTTTAAAGCAGGGGTGGGGAACCTCCGGCCCCCGGGCCGTATACGGCCCGCCAGACCATTTGGTACGGCCCTCGAGGTAATTTATAAACACACGCAAAAAAGAAAAAAATTAAAGAAATCTAGACCGCAAAAAAATTAAAAAGCGAGTGCCTGTTTTTTCCTGGCCAAGGTCAGGGTCCTTGAACACAACACGAGCCTAACGTGTCATCACGTGGTATATGTCTCGTCTGACAGGGTGTATGGAGCTAATTTCCTGCCATAACTCCACAAACAAACTAAACAGGTTTTACAAATGCCTCATGATTCACTAACAAACACAATGTGGTTTGCAAATACAAAACACCATCTACAAACTAATGCATTTAGTTTTGCAAAGAAAAAACATATCTATCAAACAAACACATTTTTCTAATAAAGTACACACATTTTTTTTACAACTACAAAACTTTTTCTTCTCACGCCGGAATATTACTGCCAAAAGTCACGTGACTCACTCACGTGACTTTTGGCAGTAATATTCCGCCGTGGCTGGCTCATACACACTCACACATGCTCACTCACACATGCTCACTCACACATGCTCCACGGCAGCAGAGGGCGCTACTGAGTCCATCGGGAAGGCGGGAGGTTGAGCAGAGCATGGAACAGCCCTTGCCAGCCTGATGACAGCGGTGTTTCTATGGAGCTATTTCAGGGTCATAAGTTTTGAATTTATTTGAAAGTTCACGTTTTTATCCTGAACTTTGAAAAATACAATGAAGTATTCAAACCAAAAATAAGTATTTTAAATCATTTTTCAGGTTGAATATTATTTTGATTCAGTTCAGCAATTTTTTTAAATAAAATATTTATTTTCATATTTCATATTTTGATATTTGAATCCTTATTTTTTTCAGTTGCAGATTTTACGTTTTCAGATTCAAAACAATTATTTTTTCAGTTTCAAATCTTGTTTTTTCAGGTTTCACATTGCTTTTCACCTTCAGATCGTTTTTCACTTTCAGATCTTTTTTTTTCGCTTTCAGATCTTTTTTTTCACTTTCAAACTTTTGGCCCTGATGTTGCTTGGGGGGGGGGGGGCTTACCAAAGAGTAGTTTGGCATCCTGAGTGACAGGCCTCCCTCTGTCATGTTGCCTTCATGGATGTAAGGTAGCGCGAGAAATATAACTCAACACTTTCTATTAGGGCTGTGCAATTAATCGTATTTTAATCGCAATTATGATTTTGGCCTGCCACAATTACGAAAACAACATAATCGGAAAAAACAATTATTTTGTTTTGCTAGGTTGTGATCTAATTAATTTCAGTCTATTTGTATTTATCATATTTATATATTTAGTAGCTTGTGGAAGTGCGCTCCAAAATATTTGTTGATCTTGTTTATTGGTATTTATTATTTTGAGATTATTATTTAAATGTAAATATAAATATATCTTATTTTTGTATTGGTTTTTCAGTTGAATTACACGTTCAGGGTAATCAACAGTTAAAAAGATACTGTTCAAATTATTATTTGTATTTGTTTTAAAGTTCAATAAATGGATTTTTTCAAAGTCAATGAATAATCGTATTTAATAATCGTGATATCAATTATTGACCCAAATAATCGTGATTATGATTTTTGCCATAATCGCACAGCCCTACTTTCTATACACAATACTCCCGTGATTGGTGGTAAACAAAACTGATACCAGCGTCAAAGTTCCGTTAAGCGAGCTGTTAGATACGTTTTTTCTTTGCAAAACTAAATGCATTAGTTTGTAGATGGTGTTTTGTATTTGCAAACCACATTGTGTTTGTTAGTGAATCATGTGGCATTTGTGAAACCTCTCTAGTTTGTTTGTGGAGTTATGGCAGGAAATTAGCTCCATAGGGTTGCAGTTATGCCGGAGAGCACCAGAACGCCGCAGTTTGTGCGTGGCTCGGTCTTTAGTTGAAGCCCAGTGGCGATCTGCTCATCTGTCATACTGATCATACTGTCAATAACTTTGTTGTTATTAGCATCTGGTTAGCTAGCTATGCTAACGAATATAAGAAGCTTTTTCTACAACCAGTGAGGTAGAGGCACATCTTTATATGATCATAAAAAAAGAAGAGAATAAAGTAAACAGGTATAAAATTCTATATGACAGTTAAAAAAAGTTGTTATTAATAAACAAGATACAGTTTGAAAGGAGTGATTTGTAAAATATCCATAAAGAAAAATAAATCTGCTTACAGTTCTGTTTCATATGGATGTTGAGAGATGTATCCATAGATCTCTTAATGTTGCTCTCAAAGTGCACCAGATTGATGCTTTTAACTTCAACATTTAAAAAAAAATCTTCCCGGGGGATCTTGCCCCCGGACCCCCCTAGAGGAGGTTAGGTCCACCCCCCACTTAAATCATGTTTACATGGATAGGAAACTAAATACATTTGCACACATCTTGTGTCCATATCTTTCTGTTTTGGTGGTCATGCCACAACCGTGCATGTGCATGCAACCGTGCACGTGCATGCATGCGCGAGTCATGGCAAGATATCTGGATTAAGAGGTTGCTTTTTCTTTGCACAACATGAAAGAAAGGCCAAATGAATGGGCTGTGATTTTAGGATTTTTAAGCAGAGGTCAATCATTTGTACGGCCCTCGGAGGATGTTGAAAAAATGTAAATGGCCCTTGAACGGCATGAACGGTAGACACAATAGCTAACATACGATAACCTGCCTGTTAGATAGGTAGTTAATTTAAGCTAGCTTGTAAAGCACATAACTAATGTTTGCTTGCCATCTTGATAGGTATAGTTATCGTTGCTAGCCAGCTTGTTAGATAGCTAACATTTGCTAGTTAGATAGAAAGCTAACATTCGCTAGCTTAATAGCCCGCTTTATTTAATTTGAAGTTTAAAGGTCCCCTATTATCCTCTTTATGAACAATATATTATAGGTCTCAGATATATACAGAACCTGTCTCTGATTGGCTGAAACACCAAACAGATAATTGCAGCATCCCATAATCCCCTCTGTTTCAGCCCTGTTCCAAAAGTGCTGATTATGTGTCTGTAGCTTTAAATGCTAATGAGCTGCTGCTGGCCACGCCCCTCTGAGAGATGGTTAGTTTAAAAAAACACAATGTTGCTCTAGGAGGAGATTCAGGTGATAAGGTGGGGGGGGGGGGGTTACCTTGGTTGGTTATTGGGTAATGGTTGCAAAACCCAAAAATACATTGTGCCATCACAAAGTGACATAAAATGACATCCCTCTGTAAGATATTGTGTGAAATCAGGGCAGGAAATTGGTGCATTATTGTTGTCTGTTTTGCTTTATACGTGTTTGTTTGTTTGTTCCTCAGTTCTACTGCAGTATATGGAGGAGCAGCAGAAGCTAGCACACAAGTTGCAGGAAGACATTATTAAGGTCTTGAAAGTCTGTGAGTAGAGCATATACATACATATCATATACATAATAATCAATACGTCAGAACCAGTGGCGAGCCGTGACTTTTATACCTAGGCCCTCTGACACCCCCCTTGCCTCGAAAAAAAAAAAAGAGTTATTACGTCACAGCGTATACTTCAGCGGAATATCAAAACAACGGCCCGGGGTGCAAAACACATCAATTACCCCATTCACACCAACGGTGTTTCGGGGCCGGTTCGGTGCTGGTGCTTGAAAAGCACCGGGTTTTCCTGTTCACACCGCAGCGGAGCAGCCTCTAAGCTCCGGAATCCGGTTCGTTTCGAGCACCAAAAAGTTGTCCGTGTAGAAGCAAGAACCGCATACGTCGGAGGGGGGCGAGATTAACCTGAGATAACAGTTAAGGCGAATACGGCAAATAAAAGTTGTAACAAGCAGTAGTGCTGAGCAAAGTGACTAGAAGGCAACCACACACTTGTAAAAAAAAAACACGCTTTATAAAGTCAGGCAACACTAACCAGGCTTCGTGTGATTCTGTTTATTTGTACCTTACTTTGACCATCCGTTCGCTGTTATTGATCATGGTGGAGAGCAGGCAGACGTTTTGTTTGTTATTATAGCAGCTATCGGATGGAATCAATACATGGGCTGCACAGGTTGTCATGTCCGACTATCACAAGTCGAATCATAATGAAAAATACGCCGGTAAAATGTGCCTGTAGAAAACGGCTTAGCAAGTAGTCAGTTTAGCTTCGGTTGCTATGCTAACATCACCCATGTTATACCAGAGAAACTTTCATAACAGCGTTGTGATGCCAAACAGCGTCAATTCAGACTGACACACATTCACTTAAAGGGAACTGGGGATATGTATCAGCTGCTTGTGTGACAGTCAGACAGTGAATACTTTAGAGCCGTGTGAGCTAACCCGGAGCTAACGGGAGAATACACTCCCGTTGAAGAGCAGTCAGCACTGCAGCGGTCGGTAAATGCCGCTGAAACACATTAATAAACAATGAACCACGGCACTCTGGAGAAAAGTATAAGGTTGGAGAAGTCGTTATTTAATTTAATCTGGCTTCGTATGATTAAAAGCAACACGATCATCGACCCGACGCAGTCGTTGTTGTGAGGTGAGCTCCGTTGGGGAGAAACTCAGCGACGTAAACTGTGACGTCATGACGCAGCAGCGGCAGCACCAGTCGGGCTCTGAGCGGTGTGAAAAGAGCCGGCGCTAAACCGAAGAACCGGTTCTGAACCAGAAAAGCTCTAGCACGGAGCTAGAAGGGGAAAAGCCTTGGTGTGAAAGGGGTAAATGACAGCGACCCTCTACCACACAAAACAACACCATTTATATAAACACCTATCATGACAGGGCACCCACAGCCAAGTAACAATTACAAATGAATGAAGTCGGCACGGCGGCCCACATTGAAAATGACTTAGGCCTACCTTGATGATCAAATCACTGAAACACAAAGTCCATCCTCCTGTCCTTTTGGATGAAGCACTTGATGGCGGGTCATGCAGCTGATCCTTTGCCACTCCAGTTTATCATTGTAACTCAATCTTGAAAATGACTTGGTTAATAATTTCGCAACGATGTCATCACTATCACTGACATGAGCCATCATGAATGAACTTATGCTAATCATACATCTATTGATCATAAATCTATCGATTAGATTTATGATTCGAAAATTATAAAAGTAGGGTAGACATGTGGATATTATCCGGCTGAACAAAACGTGCATTTATCTAACAGGTTCGTTTTCCACAGACCTTATTTGGAGCTATTTTCCAAAATCCTATGGAGAAATCCCATTGCTTTTTTATCGAGGGAACCCATGCGCAGCTTACTTCCGGGTTTTAGGACGCGTCACTGCACCACTTTATACACATGCATAAACCTCACAGCGGGCGGAACTCGTCATAAAGTCCGCGAAAATAAAGCCCACCCATTTAGAGGGAAGATATGATTGGTCAATTGTACTGTCATTTGACATTACTCTCTCATTGAGTTACTATAGCTGGCCCTCTGTGAATGTACAGAGGGACCACCAAGCTCTCCCGTCTTCACATAACTCGCAGAGACGGCATTTAACCCTTCACATTCCAACAGAAACTGTACAGGCAGATTCGAAAGATTTATTTCTTTGGAAATGTTATTTTTAAATACAATTAAAAAAGTTATTTTGTTAAAACTAAAATATAACTAAAAAAATATTTTAAAAAAAATATTTAATTCTTTTTTTTTTTTTTTATGTTTTCAAATATTATTTTTTAGAATATCTTAGGCCCTCAGAGGGCCCTGACGGCTCGCCAATGGTCAGAACATTTTGAATTGCCTTGTTGTTGAAACCTACTATATAAATAAATCTATATTGCCTTAGTAGTTGGAGGAAACCAAAACCAGAGCTGAAAGAGATAGAATAATGGACTTACATTACAAATCCTGACCCAAACTATGAACCATGTTTTCACAGTGGAGAAGCCCTACGATGTGGGCATCCAGATCATCAAACAGCAGGATCTTAAATACGAGCATGTTGACGGCCTGACCAAGAAGCCCTTCAGGACAACGCCAACCTCAGAGGTCTACAGAGGAGAGTACCGTAGTTTCCCAGTGGCCATCAAGAGATACACTGACCCTGCGACCACCAACATAAGGTCTGTGCACATTTCACGACAATACCAATTTCCTTTTTCCTAATTGCATTCATCATTTTGTTATTTTGGTGGATTTATTCACCTTTAAGACAAGCTGGAGGAGATACAGCATGTCTGTTACCGTTCCTTTTTTTTCCTTCTTCCTCCATGCCACTGACATATAGGGAGGTGAAAAGATGTTTCGAAAAGGATGTGGAAACCATGAAAGCGTTTCAGTCGCCCAACATCCTGCGAATGTTTGGCATCTGTTTCAAGGATGAGACGGGTGAGTGGACTGTAGCATATACAATTCTGAATATAGAGTGGTGCAGCAATGAGTCCTCAAACCCGGAAATGAGTCAGCATTGTAGCTTGTCTGATTTTCTTGTCTTAAAGTCAAGGTCTGTGGTTAACACAAGCTGAAGAGACTTTGGTTCTTAGACACAAAATGCATCAGTAAATACCCCTGGAGAATGTCCTAAAACTAAAATATGACTAAATAAGAGTAATACACGTCATCCCTGTGAACATTAGCTGCCTTTAGCTTAGCAGTGGTGACGTGAAGTCATGTGACCGTGCTGTAGTTCCTTTATAGCCCAACATTAGCCACCTTTAGCTTAGCGGTGGTGACGTGAAGTCATGTGACCGTGCTGTAGTTCCTTTATAGCCCAACATTAGCCTCCTTTAGCTTAGCGGTGGTGACGTGAAGTCATGTGACCATGCTGTAGTTCCTTTATAGCCCAACATTAGCCTCCTTTAGCTTAGCGGTGGTGGCGTGAAGTCATGTGACCGTGCTGTAGTTCCTTTATAGCCCAACATTAACCACCTTTAGCTTAGCGGTGGTGACGTGAAGTCATGTGACCGTGCTGTAGTTCCTTTATAGCCCAACATTAGCTGCCTTTAGCTTAGCGGTGGTGACGTGAAGTCATGTGACCGTGCTGTAGTTCCTTTATAGCCCAACATTAGCCTCCTTTAGCTTAGCGGTGGTGGCGTGAAGTCATGTGACCGTGCTGTAGTTCTTTTATAGCCCAACATTAGCCTCCTTTAGCTTAGCGGTGGTGGCGTGAAGTCATGTGACCGTGCTGTAGTTCCTTTATAGCCCAACATTAGCCACCTTTAGCTTAGCGGTGGTGACGTGAAGTCATGTGACCGTGCTGTAGTTCCTTTATAGCCCAACATTAGCCTCCTTTAGCTTAGCGGTGGTGGCGTGAAGTCATGTGACCGTGCTGTAGTTCCTTTATAGCCCAACATTAGACACCTTTAGCTTAGCGGTGGTGACGTGAAGTCATGTGACCGTGCTGTAGTTCCTTTATAGCCCAACATTAGCCTCCTTTAGCTTAGCGGTGGTGGCGTGAAGTCATGTGACCGTGCTGTAGTTCCTTTATAGCCCAACATTAGCTGCCTTTAGCTTAGCAGTGGTGACGTGAAGTCATGTGACCGTGCTGTAGTTCCTTTATAGCCCAACATTAGCCTCCTTTAGCTTAGCGTGGTGGCGTGAAGTCATGTGACCGTGCTGTAGTTCCTTTATAGCTTATCGTTAGCTTTTTTCTTCTGGCAATTGCATTTATTGGTCCAACCTACCTACAAAAATACATAATTCCTGCACCACTCCTTTAAAATGACAATAATGTGAGGTTGCCTTGTGACTTCCTGCAGGACCTAAACCTCAGTTTCTCATCATCATGGAGTACTGTGAGAAGGGAAGTCTGCGAGAGGTTCTAGACTCTGGTTGCACACTGAGCTGGAACCAGAAAGCTCGTATGTGCCGGGACGCAGCGCTGGGACTTTACCGGTTAGAATAACATAATCATTTATTTTATGCCCTGTTCATTATTGCTTGTTATGCACTGACTGCTTTTTAAATGTCATTGTACCTGTACAATGACAATAAAGGAATTCAATTCAATTCAATTTAAAAGATAAAATTTACCTTCATGATGATAACTTCTGTGTCATTTTTAGACTGCACCAGTCTGAAGATAAATCTAAAGTTCATGGATGCATCAACAGCAGCAATTTTCTGGTGGCTGACGGCTACACAGTCAAGGTACGGACACTGGTGCATGCTGGGATTGCTGACTGTCCAATGATTGGCGTTGGGGGAAACTAATAAAGTCTTGGTGTGGTTTTCAGCTGGGAGGCTTTGAGTTTTCACAAACTGAGACGTCTCTGAGAAAGCCAACGAAGGGCGGGGTGAACAGGTCCTTCACCTACTCCTCTCCTGAGTTGCTGGAATACATTAACAACTACAGCAAAGAGTGTGAGGTTTACAGGTCAGATACCGTCACTCTGGACATCAGGTTATTTCAGACATTGCATGTTTGTTTTCACTGCTGTACGATAACTTTGAAATGTTGCCCTTCAGCCTTGGAATCGTCCTCTGGGAAGTTGCAACTGGACGCAAACCTTTTGACGGTATGTATCTGCAGAACACAACAGCCAGGACTCTCCAACTCTAGATGTAATTGCAACTTCTAAAAAAAAAAGGACCTCATGGTTGATCGCCGTTACAGAAAAATACTAAATGCTGTCATATAAATCAGCGGTCCCCAACCTTTTTTTGCGCCACGGACCGGTTTCATGTAAGACCAGATTTACACGGACCGCCATTCAAAGTATAGGGGGATACAGGGCTGTAGTGCTGCCGGAGCGCACCGGAATGCCTCTTCGGCACTTTTTTACTGAGAAAATAAACAACATTTGCAGTAACCATAAGCACCGCTGTCCGGCAGACAAACACACTCAGCAGAGAGAACTATCATGAGACTGTGACGAGCGTCTTGACCGATGGTAATGATCAAGAGACACAGATGCACAGACGGATGTATCCGGTTATTTTTCTAAATAAAACATCTTTCAGACTGATAATGAATAAAATATTTTTGCATTCAATCTTTCTGTGCGGCCTGGTACCAAATGACCTACGGACCGGTACTGGGCCGTGGACCAGGGGTTGGGGACCACTAATCTAAATCACATACAGAAATGACTAGAAGTTAAAAACGACTTTAAATATATGAAATCAAAGCACAGCTGCATCTAGCTCTTCTTGTACAATTAACTTATTTTCGAGATACATTGTTTTGGTCTGTAAATGTCAGAAAAGTTGATGAAGAACGGGGAACAAGAATGTCTGAACAGAATGGCAATCCGTCCAAAGGTTCGGACTAAAATGGTGCTGCTAGGATGACTAAAACTACAATTTAGGCTTCTTCTTTTGTCCTTATTGCGTTTGCGATTGTCTTTCAGGTTTGAAGACAGCTGAAGAAGTCAAACAGAAAGTGTTCGTAGACAAATACCAGGAGCGGCTTGACGACTGTCCCAAAGAACTAGAACTTCTGATCAACGCCTGCCGGGCCTACGATCCCTACCATAGACCGTCTGCTGGAGGTAACTTACCGCCATCACCATGTGCACCTTTAGGTAAAACATGTATCTGCTAGACTGTCTTACAAAGGACAGACTTTAAGGCCCTGACCCACCAAGCAGATTATCATCGATTTGCAAATTTGAGCTTCTGTTGGCCATGTTTTTTGCGGTGAGTCCCGCACTGTCAGCAAATAAACCTTAAAAAATGTATTAACTCTGATTGGCTGTTGAGCGAATCATTGCATAGTTATAATAGTGCATAGCGTGATAGTTGCAGTGGTGGAATGAGTACTGTATTTACTAAGTTTATTGTATGTACCTCCATAACAGGGAACAGTTTGTTACCATCAATGGCTCAAATCCCCCCCCAGCCCCAGTCAATCACGGTGTCCCCCAGGGCTCTGTGCTTGGCCCCCTCCTGTTCACCATTTACATGCTCCCCCTCGGCCAGATTATCCGACATCATGGACTCAACTTCCACTGCTATGCTGATGATACCCAAATCTATCTCAGCACTACTCCATCCTCCCAGCTCCCCCCTCAGTCCCTTGTCAACTGCCTGCACGAAATAAAAACCTGGATGTCATCAAATGTCCTCAACCTTAACAGCAAGAAAACAGAGCTCATGGTTGTGGCACCCAAGGCGCTGCTCCTGAAGTCTGCAACCTGGGTGTCATCTTTGACTCCACCCTTTCCTTCTACTCCCACATCACGTCCGTCACCAAATCTGCTTTTTCCGTTTAAAGAACATTCCCAGACTCCTGTAGCAGAAACCTTAGTCCATGCGTTTGTCACCTCCCGTTTGGACTACTGCAATGGTGTCCTGTTCGGGGTACCCAACAAAGCCCTGGACAGGCTCCAGTACGTCCAAAACTGTGCTGCTAGGGTACTCACGCATACAAGGCCGTGGCAGCACATCACTCCCGCCCTCATCCACCTCCACTGGCTGCCGGTCAAGTCACGCATATCATGTAAATCCTCCTCCTCACCTTCAGACACTGGCCTGCTCACCACCGCCTGCACCAACCTGCGACCCTTCGGGGACAGAGCCTTCAGTGTGGCAGCCCCCCCCTCTGCTCTCCCTGCGGTGATCCGCAACATCCCCATGCTTGACGCCTTTAAAAGGGCCCTCAAGTCCCATCTGTTTGCCAAGGCCTTTGGCCCCTAATTTATTTGTTGTTTTTTCTGTCTGACCATTTGTCTTACTGTTTTTGTTTTTTGTTGAAAAATATAATAAATAATAATAATAATATAATTATTATTATTATTATTATTATTAAGTACTGTTGCCTTTGCAGACCATTTACACACAAAAAGCACAGTAGGGCCCTTTAACCGTAGAATATCTCCAACAATAACAATACTAATATGGTGTCTATCTCTCTCTCCCACAGAGCTGGCGAAGAAACTGAAGAAATTGGTGACACAGTTGGAGAAGGTGTAAAGCCTTCATGCCTCTCAGTCTGCAGTACTCAGGGTTTCTGATCACGGATATCCTCAGGAGACCAAATGATATGATACACTTTGTTGAAGAAAGGAAGAAAATGGAACAATGTATTTTATTATATAAAGCTTAAATATGTTAAAAACTGTGTTAAACTCTGTATGCCATAGTCATGTATCGTATAGTTTAATGCTTTAGCAATATAAACAGGGTGTATAACAGAAATCCTTACATGGGTACTTGTAAAGACCTATGTAGCAAAGTACGCACTTCCTCTTTTGAGGAGATGAACTTTTTACGCACTCCCGCTTTTAGAATGAACTTCTTACGCACTTCCCCTTTCGAGGAGATGAACATCTGTTATGTATTTCCTTGCGGGAGGTGAACATTTAACCACAGCAACAAAGAAGGACACCTCTAACGCACCAGCTTGCAGGCACAGGATGTGACAAACCACGTGTCAAATCACGTGACAGGCCGCGGGAAAGAAGAGGATAAAAGGAGACTGAAGAACATTGGAAATCAGTTCCTCTTGAACTCAGCAGCTCTAGCAGAAGACGGAAGAAAGATACTAACTAGTAGTGGGGCAAACTTAGACCCCAGATATAATATATATCTGAGCAAACCTAGACGGAGCAGATATCATCTATATCTGAGCTAAACGCAGTTCATTATAGTGTGTGGTGTTATAACTTGTGAAACTTTAAATAAAACGACCTGTTCACACTTGTGAGAGGAAACTAAAGTTCACGTAGCCCTTCTGATTATTGCTGGATAAGTGACAAATGAGACGGAAATGTAACCTGTTCCCACATAGCTTGAGTCCTGAGTCCAGACTGATTCCAGCGTCCTGTCTCCTTGGCTGAGGATCGATCCCTGACGGAGTCTGCAGTCTCCCAGAGAGAACAGCGGGTAAGTCGCACCTAGGTAACTCTGTTGCTGAATTCTGTGTCATATTGGAGGTCGCCGTGATCGATTGATCTGAAATACGGCAGCAGTGCTTTACGGGTATTGAATCCCAAGGTTTCAGAGGTGTGTTCATTAAGGTCTGTGATCAAAGTCTAAAGGGAGAAACTAACAGGGGAAAGTTAAATGGTGTAAAATTGATGAATGGAGGTAGTATAGAAAGAAGGGAGTTTGTCGGTACCTCGTGTTGGTGTGTGAGGACACACCTTTTATGCCCGGACTGAGTAAAAACTGTAACGTTTAAGAACTTATAAAGTTGTTCTATTGCAGAAGCCATTTCCAACCGCACTATTTGGTTCCTAATGGTTCTTAAGTCCTATCTTAGACTTCCCATCTTATCTAACCCTCAACACACTATTACAGCTCTGTATAACTCTGAAAGTCATTATTTAATCGGGACTTTAGGTCAGGTACTCTTTAAAGTAGCTGGTAGTTATGGGTACTTTTTGCTTAAAGTGGACCTATCATGCTATATTTAAATGATATATTGTAGGGCCATACCTATATAAGGTATATTTATACGTTTCTGTTTTCAAAATACCAAACAGATCATGCATTTTAGCCATGCCTCATTTCGCTCTATGTGCTGTTTGCTGTCTACGGGTCTGATTCTGCTGACCACGCCCCCCTGCAGGAGAGGGAGCCGTGCTCTGATCAGCTGCTGGGCTGTCAGAAGAGGGGGAGAAAAAGAGATCTCCGTCCTCCGTGTTTTTTATATAGAGTCGTTATTCATTTGTTTTAAAGCTCAATAAATAACAAAGAAGACCTTTGACCGGCACTTTTCTAATTTTGTCCGGAAGATTTAAACTTTAACGGACATCTTGACCGGCGAAACAAACTGAAACTGAAACTCTGCCGCACGGTCCCCTCGTTCCTTGGAAGAGGCGGAGAGGTGGGTGTTTGTCATCTGCTGGTGGACTAACCGGAGAGAATTACAGTGCTTGCCTCGACGGGGAGGGATTGCATTGAATTAAAGCAGCGGGAGCAAACGCTTGCCTCGGGGAGGGAGAAAGAAAGCCACAGCGGAGAATAAACAGAAGGGTAACCATGGTAACTATGGGCGGGAAGTCTTCTTCGCTGCTTTTGTGGCAGACTACAGCGCCACTTACTGGCCTGGCATATGTACTACAGTGTCTCCAGCGCTTTCGAGCGGCAATGGCCGTGGCTGTCTCCTCCTGATTGGTGGAGTTGGCCCAATAGCCGTAGCGCCACCATCCTGACGTCAGGACAGTGTTCAAATCTGGATCAGTTTTTATCAGATCCGTTGCAGCCCCTTTTTTAGAGATTTGGGTATGGAGGAAAATAGAGAGGGTTGTGTTTTCTGACACTTGGTGAGTTCCCTGGAACACCGGGGACACATATTCATGTAGAAAAGACGTACAAAAGTGCATTTTGCATGATAGGTCCCCTTTAATATATTTCAAAGCCCATTCTTCTTTACTTTTACTTGAGTAAAGAAGTTTAGTCAGTACTTCTACTTTTACCAGAGTATTTTTAAACACAAGTATCTGTACTTCTACTTGAGTAAAGGATGTGTGTACTTTTGCCATCTCTGGCCAGCAAGCAGAACGCAAACACAGAGACCCCTAGTGGACTGGAGGGGGTCGTAACACCCCTTAAAAATGGGGTTCCCCCTAGAGAGTTTGGGGATACTTTGAAGGCTGAGTAACGTCACATGCACTATCTGCAGATGTTGCAAATTATAAAACAAAAATGTCAAATGTTCCTTATTTAAAGTGAAGTCAAAGCTCGATTTGAGGGCTTGATTGTGTTATTATTATGTGCAATGCACACTGGGAACTGAACCCTTTAGTATATTTTAAATTAAAAACTGAAATATTGTAATTAACAACATGTTCTAAAAACTTACAACGTACGATGATCTTAATAGTTGCGAGTACTTATTCTTTATTTAACGTGCAAACATTTCAGACATGTGTTCAACAACTCAACATATGGATTTAAATAAATACATTGGTAGTGATGTCAATACATTATAAATAACACTGTCCTATAGTACGGAGGATATCTAAATAAAGAAATAAGCTGAAAACGGGTAAAGTGTTATAATAAGAATACAATATGTAAAAATAATAAGCTTTCTTTTGTAATGAGTGGCTTCACCAACATAGATTATAATTTCCACAAAACACGGCACACATGCCCCATACTCTACTCTACTGCATCTGGGATCACTTTTTTTTATTTGTTTATGTTGGATATTGGAAATAGAATTCTCCTTTCTTATTTGTCTGAAGTGTTAAGAATATTTTTGCTCGGCTTTATTGTTAATTAAATCTAAATGCTTTTCTGATACATGATAAACCATGAATAACGCTTTCAGGTGTTTCCCTCTCCTATAGTGTGTTCTATAGGTTTTAGTGCATGTAAATGGTCTGCAAAGGCTAAAATCCCTGTGTTCCCTCCAGAGGAACATCAGCAGGAGAGGACTCTTTAAAGTAGAGACACTACATACTGATATACACCTGAACATCAGCAGGAGAGGACTCTTTAAAGTAGAGACACTACATACTGATATACACCTGAACATCAGCAGGAGAGGACTCTTTAAAGTAGAGACACTACATACTGATATACACCTGAACATCAGCAGGAGAGGACTCTTTAAAGTAGAGACACTACATACTGATATACACCTGAACATCAGCAGGAGAGGACTCTTTAAAGTAGAGACACTACATACTGATATACACCTGAACATCAGGGAGAGGACTCTTTGAAGTAGAGACACTACATACTGATATACACCTGAACATCAGCAGGAGAGGACTCTTTAAAGTAGAGACACTACATACTGATATACACCTGAACATCAGCTGGAGAGGACTCTTTAAAGTAGAGACACTACATACTGATATACACCTGAACATCAGCAGGAGAGGACTCTTTAAAGTAGAGACACTACATACTGATATACACCTGAACATCAGCAGGAGAGGACTCTTTAAAGTAGAGACACTATATACTGATATAAACCTGAACATCATCAGGAGAGGACTCTTTAAAGTAGAGACACTACATACTGATATACACCTGAACATCAGCAGGAGAGGACTCTTTAAAGTAGAGACACTACATACTGATATACACCTGAACATCAGCAGGAGAGGACTCTTTAAAGTAGAGACACTACATACTGATATACACCTGAACATCAGCAGGAGAGGACTCTTTAAAGTAGAGACACACATCCTGTTCAGTAAAGGCCTTTATTGGCTTCTTTTCAAACTTGTAAAGATTTAGAGAAAGGAGATCACAGTGCATGTTCACACTCTGCTATTATCATACTTCTTTTAAACGGTGCGTTCAGGGACTCTTTCTTTCTCTCTCTCTCCCTTGGGGGGAGAATCTAGGCGGGGTTATCAGTAAAGATGGCCGCCCTGTCATTAAGCAACCCTCACAGGTTTAGGATTTCAAATAAAAGCTGCTATAATTGGAGCAGAAGTTCCTGCAGACGCTTTGTTGTGATGATTAGAAAGACTCTGACTTCTAATTTGAGAGTCTATTTCTGGGGATTGCTGATTGATCAAAACTAAAAAAAAGTGAAAGTTTGTTCCAGATGTGGGCGACGCCTCCTCCTCCTCCTAAATATCGGAGAGGAGGAAGAGGGGGAGGAGACATTTGGCAAGTGCCCTCGAAAGAGAAGGAGAAGCAGCGCAGAGGACTCCGCGGTTCAGACGCAGAGCAGCAGCTGAGAAGTTTGGAGCAAAGTCTGATCAATAATGGAGGTTTTGTTCAGGATGAAGAGCGCCGCCGTGCTCCTGCTGATGTTCTGTCTTCATCACGTCCACTTCTCTGACGCTCAGGTGAGGACAGGTGTCTCAACGCTCTCTAATGTCACTCTATTAGCTGTTAGGTGACATATTTATATATTTGTAGTTTTTGTATTCAGGATTGTGGGAAACGTCATTTCTCTCTCTCTCTGTCTGTCTGTACACACAAACGGAAAGGTTGACAATAAAGTTGACTTTGACAGTGAATGAAGCATGAGTGTGTAATATCAGGTGTTTAAGTTAGAAAGAATGCCTAATGATATATTAAGTCCCAAAAACAAGTCGTGTTATATTATATATTAAGTCGTGCGTTACGATACAAAAAGGAAAAAGATAAGATTTTGCACAAAATGTCAATTTAAGAGAGGTCACAGTTCAGATGTTTCTGTCTAAATAGTAAATAAATGCATTTGAGAGCACTGATTACAAGTTAAAATGAATATGTATTGTCAAATTAAGTTTTTAGAATTCATTTTAAATTCATTTTGATTAAATTAAAGTTTTTGCAGGAAGAAAAATGTTTAAAAAGCAAAAAAACGCACTTATTCTAGTATTTTCTGTATTGAAACGTGAGTATGTCTAACCCCTCAAGAAGAGGGAATTATTCTAAAATAAATAACCAACTTAGTTACATTATTAATTTCAACTTCGAGTTAGGGTTAATGATTATTAAATGTCTGATATATTACCTAAAATCTTTTATATTAATAATAATAATAATTAAAAAAAAAAATAATAGTGAAATTCAAAGGATCCTGGTCGTAGCGTTCCTTCTATAGCAGCTATTTAATTTAAAATGTATGCAAAATAAGGACTTTTAGCAGAAGTACATTTACTCAAGCACTGTACCTAAGTACACTTTGGAGGTACTTTGTACTTTACTTGAGTATTTCCATGCTACTTTGTACTTCTACTCCTCTACAGTTCAGAGGTAAATGGTGTACTTTTACTCCACTACATGTATTTATACCTTTAGTTACTTTACAGATGTGGATGAATGATGTGAAATATAATCAAGACTTAAAGGGGACCTATCATGCAAAATGCACTTTTTGATGTCTTGTATACATCAACATGTGTCCCCGGTGTGTCAGGGAACTCACGCAGCGTCAGAAAATAAAACCCTCTCTCTTTTCCTCCGTACCCAAATCTCTAAAAACGGGGGAACAACGGAGCTGATCCAGATTTGCTGCCGATATGACGTAATTTCGGATGGTGGACCCACAGAGAGTTGCTATCAGAAACAATGCCTGCCGTGTTTTGGACGTAATTTCGTCTTTGTTTACATTAGCAAGCCTCGCTAACACTCAGAGCTAACCTGTACTGGAGAGAGTATGTGTGAAGAAGCAGGAAATAAAAAGGAACTCACTTTGTGATAATCCTGCAAGAGAAAAAGCATTTGAGCTCCATACTGTTTCAGAAATAATCCTTGATGTGGTTTAGAACAGGATGGCGTTTTATCACAGCAGAATTGAACTTTATCTCCGGTATAATTCCGATCAGGCATTAGCTCCGCCTCCTCTTTTGTTTTTTTCAAGGGACCCAAAATCCGCGTTTCTCTAAACAGCTGGAACAGAGGGATGTGAGGGATTTCTAAATGCATGATCTGTTTTATTTTGAGTAAAACACATCATAGACATGTTTTTATATATTTGTATATATCTGAGACCTATAATATATCCCTAAAAATAGCATAATAGGTGCACTTTAAATCAGACTTTAGTTCCACCTGGAGTACATTCACAAGCTACCCGGCAGTATACAAATCATTTAATTTGATTGCGGATATTTGTGATAAAAAGAAGATGGAAGAAGTGCAAGAAAAGCGTTTAAATCAACATATTTTCATTTTGATATATCCTTCTGTATCTTCAAACCCAAGCATTATGAAGCAGATGTTTGTAAGACTTTGTCAAGGGTTAATAATTGTATTCAAATATTATTAAAATCATTTTCCAATGGTTATTTTATCTCTCAAATGCATAATAATATAATAGCGTTACTAATAATTATCTAACATCAATAATTATCGTTCCATTGTTTGCTAAAATGACTTAAATCGACAACATTTATTATCTGTGGTTATCAGAAAGTGGTCCAACACTGAACTAAAGTTAACCCTCCAATGTGTGACAATCACACACGCACGCACACACGCACGCACGCACGCACGCACATACACAAAAACACACACACACACACACACACACACACACACACACACACACACACACACACACACACACACACACACACAGAGGTCAGGTCCTCTCACAGGTGTTAGTGAATCCTCACCTCTATCTATAGACTTCACACCTGAAACTCCTGCAGACAGTTTGTCCCTAAACGCAGCAGACAGTCTGTCCCTGAACGCAGCACACAGTCTGTCCCTGAACGCAGCAGACAGTCTGTCCCTGAACGCAGCAGACAGTCTGTCCCTGAACGCAGCACACAGTCTGTCCCTGAACGCAGCACACAGTCTGTCCCTGAACGCAGCACACAGTATGTCCCTGAACGCAGCAGACAGTCTGTCCCTGAACGCAGCAGACAGTCTGTCCCTGAACGCAGCAAACAGTCTGTCCCTGAACGCAGCAGACAGTCTGTCCCTGAACGCAGCAGACAGTCTGTCCCTGAACGCAGCACACAGTCTGTCCCTGAACGCAGCAGACAGTCTGTCCCTGAACGCAGCACACAGTCTGTCCCTGAACGCAGCACACAGTCTGTCCCTTTTTTAAAGCTACTGACCCAGAATCAGCACTTTAGTAACAGCTGAAATAGAGGGGTGAGGCTGCAATGGGTGATCTGTTTGGTATTTTGAGCAAAACACTTCGTAGACATGTTTTTTATATATTTGTATATATCTGAGACCTATAATATATGCCTAAAAATAGCATGATAGGTGACCTTTAATGCCCGGCTCGCTGCACATTATCCCTTACACTTTATATTATATTTAATATTTTAGTGGAAGAATTTGTGGTATTTGTGGATGTATTTTAGTTAAAGTTAATTTAGTGGAAGTATTTGTGGATATACTGTGTTTGTAGCATTTCTATAGTGGTGTTTTAGTTGAATAATGTGTTCTACCTCTGTTCCGTTTATTTAATGTTTTAGTGCAGGGGTGTCCAAACTACGGCCCGGGGGCCAAATGCCGCCCGCGAGCCATTTTTTATCGGCCCTCAGCAGATTGTAAAAGTATAATGGAATACGGCCCACAAATTAAACTTGTGCTTGTCTTGGATTGTATTTCTTAAATATATATGTAAACATATATTACTCAGTAGTATTCATGTGTCAATAAGTTCACTTTTCAAATTAATTCAGTCAATTAAAGTTTAAAAACTATTTCTAACAAATCTAAGTTGATAAGAAAAAAGCCCAGTAACTTATTTGTATAACAAGCTTAAAATGTACCCTTTCAAGTATCAAGCATCATTTACCCACATTTGAAAAACTAAAAAAGGAGGGGCGGAGCTTATGCGGGACCCGGCAGCTACCGTCTAAACTAAATGCTGCCGTGATGAAACGCCATATCATGGATTATCAAGGATTCTCTCTGAAACAGTATGGAGCTCAAAGGCTTTCTCTCTTGCCGGTTATACCACAAGGTGAGTTCCTTTTTATTTCCTGCTTCTTCACACACATGCTCTCCAGTACAGGTTAGCTCTGAGTGTTAGCGATGCTAATGTAAACACCGACCATATTACGTCCAAAACAGTCGGGCATTGTTTCTGATAGCAACGTTTCTGATAGGGCCGTGGGTCCACATTTCAGATATTACGTCATATCGGACGCAAATCTGGATCAGCTCCGTTGTTCCCCCGTTTTTAGAGATTTGGGTACGGAGGAAAAGAGAGAGGGTTTTATTTTCTGACGCTGCGTGAGTTCCCCGACACACCGGGGACACATGTTGATGTATAAGAGACATCAACAAGTGACTTTTGCATGATAGGAGACCTTTAACTTATGAGGCAATACACCTCTAGTGAGCGGCCCAGCCCTTCGTATATCTTTCTGTAAGTGTCTCTCGGGAAGAAAGTTTGTACACCCCTGTATTAGTGTGTAACCTCTCCTCTCACCCCACCAGGAGTGCCGCTCCACCCACGACCTCCTGACCTCCCTGCGTCAGGTGGAGAAGATGCTCTCGGTCCACGAGGCTTCGTACCAGCAGGGCCTCCGCTCGCTCAGGAAGAAGATGAGCGCTCTGCACAACAGCACCATGGCCATCTTTAAAACCGGAGGTGAGAGGAGGCACTGAATAACAAGACACAGATATATAATGTGGTTAAAATATTTAAAGGTCACGTATTGTGCAAAATCCACTTCTTCATGTCTCTTCTACATCAACATGTGTCCCCTCTTCTTCATGTCTCTTCTACATCAACATGTGTCCCCTCTTCTTCATGTCTCTTCTACATCAACATGTGTCCCCTCTTCTTCATGTCTCTTCTACATCAACATGTGTCCCCTCTTCTTCATGTCTCTTCTACATCAACATGTGTCCCCTCTTCTTCATGTCTCTTCTACATCAACATGTGTCCCCTCTTCTTCATGTCTCTTCTTCATCAACATGTGTGCCCTCTTCTTCATGTCTCTTCTACATCAACATGTGTCCCCTCTTCTTCATGTCTCTTCTACATCAACATGTGTCCCCTCTTCTTCATGTCTCTTCTTCATCAACATGTGTCCCCTCTTCTTCATGTCTCTTCTACATCAACATGTGTCCCCTCTTCTTCATGTCTCTTCTTCATCAACATGTGTCCCCTCTTCTTCATGTCTCTTCTACATCAACATGTGTCCCCTCTTCTTCATGTCTCTTCTACATCAACATGTGTCCCCTCTTCTTCATGTCTCTTCTACATCAACATGTGTCCCCTCTTCTTCATGTCTCTTCTACATCAACATGTGTCCCCTCTTCTTCATCTCTCTTCTACATCAACATGTGTCCCCTCTTCTTCATGTCTCTTCTACATCAACATGTGTCCCCTCTTCTTCATGTCTCTTCTACATCAACATGTGTCCCCTCTTCTTCATGTCTCTTCTACATCAACATGTGTCCCCTCTTCTTCATGTCTCTTCTACATCAACATGTGTCCCCTCTTCTTCATGTCTCTTCTACATCAACATGTGTCCCCTCTTCTTCATGTCTCTTCTACATCAACATGTGTCCCCTCTTCTTCATGTCTCTTCTTCATCAACATGTGTCCCCTCTTCTTCATGTCTCTTCTACATCAACATGTGTCCCCTCTGTGGAAAGAGACTCTGAAAGTTTCAGGAACAAAGATTCTCTCTCTTTTTGATCCATTTCTATAAAAACCTGTCTGAAAATGAGCTGATCAGATTTTGGTCACTTTATGATGTCATCACGATGTTTTCTCTTGTGTAACCATTAGCCAATCAGCAACCAAGGTAACCCCCCCCCCCTTATCACCTGAATCTCAAACAGAGGGGATTATGGGTAATGATCTGTTTGGTGTTTCAGCCAATCAGAGACAGGGTCTGTATATATCTGAGACCTATAATATATTGATGAGAAACAGTATGATAGGGGACCTTTAATACCTGCAATAACACTGTATAACAAATCTCCTCTGGCTGGAAGAGAACTCTCTCCTTCTCTTGATAAATGGACTTAAACTCCCACTGTACATTTGACATTTATAACCCTAACATATTCTGGATGTTGTTCGCATGTTTGTTCTGTATATTTCCCCAAAAAATACAGACATTTGGAATTTTTAAGGAATTTTCCGACCGTTTTCCAGACATTTTACATATTCTTTCAGTAATTGTTCTCATATTTTTAGGTAATGTTTTCCTTAATATTTTTAAATATTCTCACAAAATAGTTTCTGAAGCTAAATGTCGCTCTCTCTCTCGTTTCCAGCAACCTGCTCCAAACCAGAACTCCCCGCTAACGGGCGGAGACTGGGTCGGGTGTTTGGCATCGGACACGAGGTCCACTTCCTGTGCAAACCAAGCTACGAGCTGATTGGCCCGCGAACACGAGTGTGTCTGGACTCTCTGAGGTGGAGCGGACAGCAGCCCATGTGCAGACGTAAGACAATAACACACTGTAAAGTTTTACGAGTGGTTATAAAATGACAGACCCTGAAGGCAGCATCTCCCGAGTTCCCTTCACAAAAAGCCAATGGGATTTCTGCATGTGATTTTGTATTATGTCAGAAAATTATCTCTGTGTCAAACAAACGTTTATGATTCTTACACGTTTAGTTCAGCAGGATCATCTCCACATATTAACACCACTTTAGGATTTTAGAAGTAACAAGCTAACGTTAAAGGCTATAAAGGAACTACAGCACGGTCACATGACTTCACGTCACCACCGCTAAGCTAAAGGTGGCTAATGTTGGGCTATAAAGGAACTACAGCACGGTCACATGACTTCACGTCACCACCGCTAAGCTAAAGGTGGCTAATATTGGGCTATAAAGGAACTACAGCACGGTCACATGACTTCACGTCACCACCGCTAAGCTAAAGGCGGCTAATGTTGGGCTATAAAGGAACTACAGCACGGTCACATGACTTCACGTCATCACCGCTAAGCTAAAGGTGGCTAATTTTGGGCTATAAAGGAACTACAGCACGGTCACATGACTTCACGTCACCACCGCTAAGCTAAAGGTGGCTAATGTTGGGCTATAAAGGAACTACAGCACGGTCACATGACTTCACGTCACCACCGCTAAGCTAAAGACGGCTAATGTTGGGCTATAAAGGAACTACAGCACGGTCACATGACTTCACGTCACCACCGCTAAGCTAAAGGTGGCTAATGTTGGGCTATAAAGGAACTACAGCACGGTCACATGACTTCACGTCACCACCGCTAAGCTAAAGGCGGCTAATGTTGGGCTATAAAGGAACTACAGCACGGTCACATGACTTCACGTCACCACCGCTAAGCTAAAGGCGGCTAATGTTGGGCTATAAAGGAACTACAGCACGGTCACATGACTTCACGTCACCACCGCTAAGCTAAAGGCGGCTAATGTTGGGCTATAAAGGAACTACAGCACGGTCACATGACTTCACGTCACCACCGCTAAGCTAAAGGCGGCTAATGTTGGGCTATAAAGGAACTACAGCACGGTCACATGACTTCACCACCGCTAAGCTAAAGGAGGCTAATGTTGGGCTATAAAGGAACTACAGCACGGTCACATGACTTCACGTCACCACCGCTAAGCTAAAGGTGGCTAATGTTGGGCTATAAAGGAACTACAGCACCGTCACATGACTTCACGTCACCACCACTAAGCTAAAGGTGGCTAATGTTGGGCTATAAAGGAACTACAGCACGGTCACATGACTTCACGTCACCACCGCTAAGCTAAAGGTGGCTAATGTTGGGCGTCATGACGTTTAGTCGTCTCATTTAGACACTTGTTAGCAAAATATTTTAATAAACATAAGTTAGGTAAAAAATAACGTGTATTAGAAGTTGTTATTGTCTTAATAATGTTTTTTGTTTTTCTTGTTTTCAGGTTTAAACGTCAGTGGAAACTCTCTGGCCTCTTTCTCTCCTGCTTCTCCTTCCTCCTTCCCTGTCTCTGCCGCTCTGTCTTCTTCCTCTTCCTCTCCCACCTCCTCCTCTCCCACCTCATCTTCCTCCTCCTCCTCCTCTTCGTCCTTACTATCTTTACCTCCTCCCTCCTCCTCCTCCTCCTCACCCACGTCCTCCCCCCGTCCTCAGTACGTCCCTCTCACTGCACTCACTTCCTGGGCTCCACCCGCTGCACCTGTGACGTTGGATTCACCATTTCAGGCCGAGACAACAACATCTGCACAGGTGAGAAATACATCCAACGACTTTGTTTACTTCCGGAACACAGTGACATCACTACGTAACACTCACACTCTTATTGGCTAGCACTCCAACACATTGTACGTGATAGGCTAAGGGGCGGGACATCTTTAAGCGGTTGACCAATCACAACAGAGCCAGCCAGCTAACCAATCAGAGCAGACTGGGCTCTGGTTTCAGACAGAGGGGCTGCATGTCAGTTTGGCTGCAATTTGTGGTATTCTTTGGTATATTTTAGTGGCTGTGCGTCGTTGTTCTGGATGTATTTTAGTGGAGGAATTTGTGGATGTATTTTATTTAATGTATTTTCTTATTTAGTGGAAATATTTGTGTATATATTTGTGGTCATTCCTGATGTTTTTGTGGTATTTTAGTTGAAGAATCAGTTGTATTTGTTGATTTTTCTACAGGTTTGATAAATTAACATTTCTCTACAAACACAGTGCTTCTGTAATGTATTTGTACATTTATTTAGTGGAAGTATTTGTGTATATATTTGCATGTTACAATACCAATACTGTTTTACATCCATATGGAATATTCTAAAGTACCTGTGTGTGTTTCAGTACTTTCTACTTCTTACATTTTCAAAAGGTTCGTTACTTTAGTTTTAATCTGCGTTTCATTACATTTATTCGAGTACTTTTCCTGAATGCTCCAAGCGCTTTACATTACATATTAAACATATCAGACATGTAACAGTGAGTACAGAACATTAGGGTGAAGTGCCCAAGGACACAAAGTTATGGGTACTTTTTACTTAAGTACATTTCGGAGACCATACTTCTTTACTTTTACTTGAATAAAGAAGTTTAGTCAGTACTTCTACTTTGACCAGAGTATCTGTACTTCTACTTGAGTAAGGATGTGTGTGTACTTGTACCAATGCTTCTGTTTCACATCCATATGGAATAATCTAACTTCTGTGAACCTGTGTGTGTTCCAGATATCGACGAGTGCCTCCTGTTCCCCCTGGCTCAGCCCGGCCGGCTGTGTGTGCATCAGTGTGTGAACACGCCCGGCAGCTTCCACTGCTTCTGCCCCGCCGGGTACGACCTGTCCAGAGACACTCGCAGCTGCACAGGTCAGAGGTCAAAGGTCACCCCCGGGGATCACAGAAGTGATAAGTCTGTCTGTAGTCTCTCAGCTGAATGAGGCTGAAGGTGGAGGGGGGGGGGGAACAGTGGCAAGCGTCTGGACGAAATGTCCTTTAAAGGTCCCCTATTATACTGTTTTTCATCAATATTCACAGGTCTCAGATATATACAGAACCTGTCTCTGATTGGCTGAAACACCAAACAGATCATTGCAGCATTACCCATAATCCCCTCTGCTTCAGCCCTGTTTCCAAAGTGCTGATTCTCTGTCTGTTACTTTAGATGAAAATAAGGAGCCCCTCCCCACGCCCCTCTGAGAGAGATTGGTTGCTGATTGGCTAATGGTTACACAAGACAAAACATCGTTATGACATCATAAAGTAGCCAAATTCTGATCAGCTCATTTTCAGACAGGTTTTTATAGAAATGGATCAAAAGAGAGAGAATCTTTGTTCCTGAAACTTTCAGAGTCTCTTTACACAGAGGGGACACATGTTGATGAAGAAGAGACATGAAGAAGAGGGACACATGTTGATGAAGAAGAGACATGAAGAAGAGGGGACACATGTTGATGAAGAAGAGACATGAAGAAGAGGGGACACATGTTGATGAAGAAGAGACATGAAGAAGAGGGGACACATGTTGATGTAGAGGAGACATGAAGAAGAGGGGACACATGTTGATGTAGAAGAGACATGAAGAAGAGGGGACACATGTTGATGTAGAAGAGACATGAAGAAGAGGGGACACATGTTGATGTAGAAGAGACATGAAGAAGAGGGACACATGTTGATGTAGAAGAGACATGAAGAAGAGGGGACACATGTTGATGTAGAAGAGACATGAAGAAGAGGGGACACATGTTGATGTAGAAGAGACATGAAGAAGAGGGGACACATGTTGATGTAGAAGAGACATGAAGAAGAGGGGACACATGTTGATGTAGAAGAGACATGAAGAAGAGGGACACATGTTGATGAAGAAGAGACATGAAGAAGAGGGGACACATGTTGATGAAGAAGAGACATGAAGAAGAGGGCACATGTTGATGTAGAAGAGACATGAAGAAGAGGGGACACATGTTGATGAAGAAGAGACATGAGAAGAGGGGACACATGTTGATGAGAAGAGACGAGAAGAGGGGGACACATGTTGATGTAGAAGAGACATGAAGAAAGGAGACACATGTTGATGTAGAAAACATGAAGAAGAGGGGACACATGTTGATGTAGAAGAGACATGAAGAAGAGGGGACACATGTTGATGTAGAAGAGACATGAAGAAGAGGGGACACATGTTGATGTAGAAGAGACATGAAGAAGAGGGGACACATGTTGATGTAGAAGAGACATGAAGAAGAGGGGACACATGTTGATGTAGAAGAGACATGAAGAAGAGGGGACACATGTTGATGTAGAAGAGACATGAAGAAGAGGGACACATGTTGATGTAAGAGAGACATGAAGAAGAGGGGACACATGTTGATGTAGAGAGACATGAAGAAGAGGGGACACATGTTGATGTAGAAGAGACATGAAGAAGAGGGGACACATGTTGATGTAAGAAGAGACATGAAGAAGAGGGGACACATGTTGATGAAGAAGAGACTGAAGAAGAGGGACACATGTTGATGTAGAAGAGACATGAAGAAGAGGGGACACATGTTGATGTAGAAGAGACATGAGAAGAGGGGACACATGTTGATGTAGAAGAGACATGAAGAAGAGGGGACACATGTTGATGTAGAAGAGACATGAAGAGGGGACACATGTTGATGTAGAAGAGACATGAAGAAGAGGGGACACTGTTGATGTAGAAGAGACATGAAGAAGGGGACACATGTGATGTAGAAGAGACATGAAGAAGAGGGGACACATGTTGATGTAGAAGAGACATGAAGAAGAGGGGACACATGTTGATGTAGAAGAGACATGAAGAAGAGGGACACATGTTGATGTAGAAGAGACATGAAGAAGAGGGGACACATGTTGATGTAGAAGAGACATGAAGAAGAGGGGACACATGTTGATGTAGAAGAGACATGAGAAGAGGGGACACATGTTGATGTAGAAGAGACCTGAGAAGAGGACACATGTTGATGTAGAAGAGACATGAAGAAGAGGGGACACATGTTGATGTAGAAGAGACATGAAGAAGAGGGGACACATGTTGATGAAGAAGAGACATGAAGAAGGATGGGACACATGTTGATGAAGAAAGAGAGGATTTTGCACAGTAATATTGTAATATTATATAAAAACAACCAGTTTGAAAGACTCAATCTGCATAATGAGTACTTTTTGTACATTTAGCTGATTATACTTCAATTCTTAAGCATATAACATTACTATTACTAATACTTTAACATGTAATGGAGTATTTTTAAGACTGAGGTGTTACTACTTTTCCCTCAGAGTACTTTTTTTGGTTTATTTGTTTCTTAAACGCCTCTCTTTCTCTCTCCTCAGACGTGGATGAGTGTGAGAACCGGATGCACAACTGCTCAGCAGACCAGGTGTGTGTGAACACTTTCGGAGTTTCCAGTGTGTGAAGGTGGAGTGTCCTCAAGTGAAGAACGCCACGTACATCAAGACGTCATCGATGTAAGAATCACAACTTTTCATTTCCATTCAACACACCACTCCTGAAGGATGGCTTCATTATTTGATCAAGGGTTAGGTGTTAAAACACACGTGAACATCTTAAATCAAGTAGAGCTGATTGTGGAGTTTCAATATGAACTTACCTGATAGTACACACTCTTCTTTAAGACTCTTAAAGGTGGGAGTAAATACATGAAACAAGGAAAAACAATCACTTGTGAATGTATGATAAGTATCTTCTATAGAAAGGCAATGCAAACCAGCAAGAGTTTAAAGAGCATTATTGGAAAAATGTAAGACTGCAAATACTGAAAGGTACGGTAGCCGACAGGCAGGGCGCCGCTTGCGAACAGGCAAGGCAGGCAACTGCTTGGGGCCCCGGACCAGAAGGGGGCCCCCAAAGAAGGTCAATTGAGAAGGTCCACAGCTACGACAACATGAAACACCCTTTAATTTACTGCAACGACATGTCGGGAAACCCCCTCAAGGCGGCCCCATGTATAGCGCGCCGTAAATGCTGCTTCTTATTTTAAGTTTCGTTGCCTTGCTCCGCTCTGTGTTGGGGCGCTACTGATCAAATCAAATCAAATCAGGTTTATTTATAAAGCACATTTAAAAGCGATTTTTGGTCGGGCCAAAGTGCTGTACATGTAATAACTACAATCACATAAAAACACATTTCTATAATCACAATAAAAGACAATAATTACAACAGATATTTAAAAAGAAAACACAGGGAAAGTCAGGAGTCGTGCTCCGCTCTGACTAGAAGGCCAGGAGAAGAAGTGAGTCTTAAGAGTAGATTTAAAAACCCCTAGGGTCTGGGCCGACCTCACATGGAGGGGCAGACTGTTCCAGAGCCTAGGGCCAGCTGCTGCGAAGGCTCGGTGCCCTCTGGTTTTCAGCCTGGTCTTGGGCACTACCAGCAGCAGCTGGTCAGCAGACCTTAAAGCTCTGGCTGGGGTGTAGCGCTGGAGCAGTTCAGCTATATAGGCCGGAGCCAGCCCATTTAGGGCCTTGAAAACAAATAAAAGGATTTTAAAATCAATTCTGAACCGAACTGGAAGCCAGTGTAGTGAGGCCAGAATAGGGGTGATGTGGTCACGCTTTTTGTGGCCAGTCAGCAAACGTGCAGCTGCGTTTTGGACTAGCTGCAGGCGTTTAATTGACCTGGTCCATACCCACATACAGAGCGTTACAATAGTCCAGTCTGAGTTCACAAAGGCATTAATAACCCTTTCCAGGTCCTCAAACGATAAAAACGACTTGGTCTTGGCCAATAGTCGTATTTAAAAAAGATGATGGTGATGAAAGCTGGTTCGAGGGGCCCCCAGTGAATTTTTGCCTAGGGCCCCCACAGACTCTAGAATCGCCATTGGCAACAGGAGCAAACGCGCTGCAACGGCCCAAGAAACTTCCATTATGAGAAACTAGCTGCACTTTTAAAAACAATGCAGATATAAAACCCAAATGTTCCACATGAAGAAACATCTTCAGCAACTTGACAACACATGCAGCGTTTAGAAAACATTCAGTAACTTGAGGAAACTGCATGTTGCAAAGAAATTCACCAAAGAAAAGTTAAACAAGAAAAAACTTTATCAAATAAAAACTTGATTCCCAAAAAAAAGGCAAAATAATGCAAGAAAATCACGTGATAGTAAAGAGTCGAGTGACAGTCAGCGCCTTCCTAAGAACAATGCTGATTAAACCCAAATTAAATCAGTAAGCTAGTTCTACTTACAGAACATCATTTGTAGCTCTCTGATTGGATGGATGGTTATAATTACCAACATTTACCATTCCTATTCTTACATGCAGGTTTTTAAATTATAAATACTTAATGAGCATTGTTGGAGAGAGCCAGTGATCTATGATGCTTCTCTGTAATTTGTTTGCATTACAAATAACTTTAGACATGAGTTTGAATTAGCTGAGTGAACCGCCTCGTGATACAGTGTGAAAACACGTCTCAACAAAACAATGAAACTGCAAACAAGAAGGAGGGAAACCACAAACCTTCTCACCACAAAACACAAAGACTGGGCGATGGAGAGAGGTTTTTAAAAAACAATGGTTTCTACTTCCATGTCGCCCGCTTCCTCTCTCCACCCCCAGTTAGTGTCCCTCCTCTGACAGAAACATGGCCGAGAGTCAGACTGAGGTTTGGCTTCAAGACGCTGAGGTTTAGCGGCTCCATTCAGCCGATCAGCTGATGGCGGTCCAAACAGAAACGTGTCTAACAAAAGTGCTTCTGGAGGTCTGATTTGTTCCCACAGCTGAAACTTAATTGCATGTTTTGGTGATGCAGGGAGACAGCGATGTGTGCCGACTCTCCAGGGGGGAAAGCAGGGTTAGCGTTAGCTTTAAAGTCACGGTTAGAGTTTATTCTGCCAGACAGGATCTTTGAAAACAAACAGTAAAAAGCTGTGACTGAATTAGAAATTAGGTTAAAGAGGACATATTCTGTTCATTTCTAGGTGTATATCAGTATGTAGTGTCTCTACTTTAAAGAGTCCTCTCCTGCTGATGTTCAGGTGTATATCATATGTAGTGTCTCTACTTTAAAGAGTCCTCTCCTGCTGATGTTCAGGTGTATATCAGTATGTAGTGTCTCTACTTTAAAGAGTCCTCTCCTGCTGATGTTCAGGTGTATATCAGTATGTAGTGTCTCTACTTTAAAGAGTCCTCTCCTGCTGATGTTCAGGTGTATATCAGTATGTAGTGTCTCTACTTTAAAGAGTCCTCTCCTGCTGATGTTCAGGTGTATATCAGTATGTAGTGTCTCTACTTTAAAGAGTCCTCTCCTGCTGATGTTCAGGTGTATATCAGTATGTAGTGTCTCTACTTTAAAGAGTCCTCTCCTGCTGATGTTCAGGTGTATATCAGTATGTAGTGTCTCTACTTTAAAGAGTCCTCTCCTGCTGATGTTCAGGTGTATATCAGTATGTAGTGTCTCTACTTTAAAGAGTCCTCTCCTGCTGATGTTCAGGTGTATATCAGTATGTAGTGTCTCTACTTTAAAGAGTCCTCTCCTGCTGATGTTCAGGTGTATATCAGTATGTAGTGTCTCTACTTTAAAGAGTCCTCTCCTGCTGATGTTCAGGTGTATATCAGTATGTAGTGTCTCTACTTTAAAGAGTCCTCTCCTGCTGATGTTCAGGTGTATATCAGTATGTAGTGTCTCTACTTTAAAGAGTCCTCTCCTGCTGATGTTCAGGTGTATATCAGTATGTAGTGTCTCTACTTTAAAGAGTCCTCTCCTGCTGATGTTCAGGTGTATATCAGTATGTAGTGTCTCTACTTTAAAGAGTCCTCTCCTGCTGATGTTCAGGTGTATATCAGTATGTAGTGTCTCTACTTTAAAGAGTCCTCTCCTGCTGATGTTCAGGTGTATATCAGTATGTAGTGTCTCTACTTTAAAGAGTCCTTTCCTGCTGATGTTCAGGTGTATATCAGTATGTTGTGTCTCTACTTTAAAGAGTCCTCTCCTGATGATGTTCAGGTGTATATCAGTATGTAGTGTCTCTACTTTAAAGAGTCCTCTCCTGCTGATGTTCAGGTGTATATCAGTATGTAGTGTCTCTACTTTAAAGAGTCCTCTCCTGCTGATGTTCAGGTGTATATCAGTATGTAGTGTCTCTACTTTAAAGAGTCCTCTCCTGCTGATGTGTAGGTGTATATCAGTATGTAGTGTCTCTACTTTAAAGAGTCCTCTCCTGCTGATGTTCTTATCTTATCTCATCTTGTTTCCTCAGGCGCTGTGAGAGGAACCCCTGCATGTCCGGAGACAAGTCGTGCTCTCAGGCTCCGAACTCCATCTCCTTCCACTTCCTGTCTGTGGTTTCCAACATGGCCGCCCCCCGCGTCCTCTTCCGTGTGTCGGCGGCTCGAGTTCTTGGCGACACGCTTCGTTTCGGGTTGGCTGGCGGTCGAGGGCGAGGTCATTTCAGCGTCCAGCGCTCAGGAAGACAGACGGGGACCCTTTTGTTGGTGACACCCATCGAGGGTCCATCACTCTGGAGGCCGAAGTGGAGATGAGCGAACTGGAGAGGAACCAGCTGCTGGGGCGATACCTCACCAAGGTCACGCTGTTCGTCTCTCTCCGTACACATTTTAGAGGGAGGAAACATTCATTTTGGGGCGTTCAATGTTTGTCAGTATTTACCAGAGTTTGGAGTTTTTAATAAACAAAATATTTATTTAAAAGATCAAAACATTGATCTTATGCTACGAATAGTAGTTCGTAGCGGGGACACCATTAATTTTGTATGTAGGGGGGGGGGGTTAAGGTTCATCAGAAGGTTTTGTAATGAATGTGAGAGCAGGAGCCAGACCTTCAGTTATAAGCTGACGAGGGAGGGGGTGTCGAACCACTGAGTGTTTCTGGTAATTCACTGTTTCTGTAAAATTATGATTCTGTATATAATATTGCTAAATAAAAAATAAAAAATCTGTTCTGTTGGTTTCACTTTTTAAAGATATGTAAACATATTCCAAAAAAGATCTGGGTAACACTTTATATTAAGGTACACAAATTCACCATCAACTAGTTGTTAATTAACATGCATATTAGCAGTATATTGCTCTTTATTAGTCATTATAAACACTTATTAATGCCTTATTCTACATGACCATATTCTACAAGTAATAAGCCATTAGTTGAGAGTTTTTCCTCAATAACCCTCTAATTAGTGCTTATTTATTGCAAGTAAGGAAGTTTGTTTACATGAGTGTTGGTCTTAATATGCTCTGCTCAATATGGGCCTAATAAGGCAGTAGTACCACAAGAATAGTAATTCTCCATAATAACACTTAACAGATATGATCTATTCTTATGTAACAAGACATGAAACGATAAGTGTTAATTGTGTCTAAATAACTCAAATGAGGTATTTATATCTCAGACATGTTCCTATTTTAAAGTGAAGTCTTGTTCATAATCAATAAGCTAGTAGTTTGACTCTAATTGACCTGAACAGGTTCCCTATTCTAAAGTGGCCTCCTCTTCACACTTTGTAAAAACATGATAGCACACAACTACTGAGATGAACCTCAACAGTACATGAACAAAGTAGGCACACGTTGAAATATCTGTTTTATTAATGAACCACTAAAGAGAGGTTCAGACAATACCAAAACATGTCAAGTTTCTCCAAGTCTGAGAACACATGCAGCCTGTACTTTTAATTAAAACAGATTGTATGTATTTGTGATCATACTATGTGACCTGCTTGTATGTACTTACACACTAGGTGTACTGTTCTCTCTATGTGTTGTACTGTCTCAGTGTGAACATAGATTAAACAGCCAGCCAAACTCTTTTGAGAGCCAGGGAATGAGCAGCCATGCTCCTTTATTGACTTATTTGCAGTCCACTGACATTCAAACGGAGTGAAGCTATAAAAAGAAGTTACAAGGCACTCAATGATCTCATTCATGCAAGTGTAACATACACAGATTAACACATAGGACCGCTAAGTGTAAACAAGGTAAATATAGCTAATGCTAGCTGTACAATAAGCATGTATACAGGCTAGTATGCTAACGCTAGCATGTATGCTAACGCTAGCATGTATGCTAACGCTAGCGCGAATGCTACCAATGCTAGCGCAAATGCTAACGCATTTTCTCATTGTGTTTAAACATCTCCAAATGTCATCACATAAACACAATACATGTTACTAATCCTTACAGTGGGTTAGGGTTATTTAGACACAATTAACACTTATAGATTCATGTCTTGTTACATAAGAATAGATCATATTTGTTAAGTGTTATTATGGAGAATTACTATTCTTGTGGTACTACTGCCTTATTAGGCCCATATTGAGCAGAGCATATTAAGACCTAAACTCATGTACAATAACTTCCTTACTTGCAACAAATAAGCACTAATTAGAGGGTTATTGAGGAAAAACTCTCAACTATTACTTGTAGAATATGGTCATGTAGAATAAGGCATTAATAAGTGTTTTATAATGACTAACAAAGAGCCATATACTGATAATATGCATGTTAATTAACAACTAGTTGATGGTGAATTTGTGTACCTTAATATAAAGTGTTACCAAATCTGCATTGTGTGGACATTTTGAGATAAGTATGTGAAAATTATTGCATTTATTAAAAAATGTTATTGAAGGAACTTCCAGACTTTAAGTGAGAAATGTATGAAATCACAAACGTATAGAATATGATGCATTGCTGTAGAATAAACTAGCCAGCAACAGCCTGTAAGATACAGTTAAATGCAAAATACCATCACTGCAGCAGTACTATAAATCAAGAAACACCATATATATAAAATACACATTTCTTTACTGCACATCCATACTTTTAGTTTTTGAGTACTTTAGGTACGTTTAGGAGTCATTAATCCATAATAAGGGTCTTTTCAAACAGTAGTAGTATGTGTTCTTGGTAAAAGAGTCTCCCTCATATATGAGTGTATTTCCATTTGTATTTTCTGTGCCTGTGCTTTGCGTTTTATCTCGTTGCAGACATGACTCTGTTTAACACATAATAAACATGTTGACCACTGTGTGATGTTTGAAGCTGTCAATCGGACGTCTCTGGATGTTTTAGACACTTTGAGACACTTTGAGGCACTTTGAGGCATGTTGTGGTGCGTCGGACTGAAGAATTTAACACGTATCCGTCACCCTCCACACACCAGACAGAACACACGCTTCAAAAACACACTACACACACACGCAGACATGTGATTGAGCTGTATGTCCACACACACACACACACACACCACACAACACACACACATTCTCACACACATTCTCACACACACGTACAAGACAGAAAACACACAGAAAGTTTGTCCATGTGGAGACAAACACACACCGTGACGTAAGATCGCTTCACTTAAAACATTCACCTGTGTGTGAGGAGTTATGGAACACACACGCACACACACACACACACCACACACACACACACAGAGAGAGAGAGACAAGCACACATACAAGCACACAGACAAGCACACAGACAAGCACACACACACACACACACACACACACACAGAGAGAGAGAGAGACAAACACACACACACACACACACACACACACACACACACACAGAGAGAGAGACAAACACACACCGTGACGTAAGATCGCTTCACTTAAAACATTCACCTGTGTGTGAGGAGTTATGGAACACACATGCGCACACACACACACACACACACACACACACACACACAACCACACACACAACACACACCCACACACACACACACACACAGACACACACACCACACACACACACAACACCACACACACACACACACACAGACACACACACAGAGAGAGAGAGACAAACACACAGACAAGCACACACACACACACAGACACACACAATGACGTAAGATCGCTTCACTTAAAACATTCACCTGTGTGTGAGGAGTTATGGAACACACATGCGCACACACACACACACACACACACACACACAACACACACACACACACACACACACACACCACACACACAGAGAGAGAGAGACAAACACACAGACAAGCACACACACACACACACACACACACACACACAATGACGTAAGATCGCTTCACTTAAAACATTCACCTGTGTGTGTGAGGAGTTATGGAACACATACACACACACACACACACAACAGGGAGAGAGACAAACACACAGACAAGCACACACACACACACACACACACACACACACAGGGAGAGAGACAAACACACAGACAAGCACACACACACACACACACACACACACACACACACACACACACACACACACACACACCCACACACACACACACACACACACCAACACACCACACACCACCACACACACACACACACACACAACACACACACACACACACACACACCAAATATTAGAAAAATTGTGAAAAACTGTTTCAGAATTGTTGGGGAAACATTTTGGAACATGTCCAATTATTTGTAGAGTTTAATAAAAATCCCACACAATATGTGAAAAATACAGGAAATACTGTATTTCAGAAAATGCTCAGACAATATGTGGAAATGTAATATTTTCAAGCTAAACGCGTCCAAATGTACGTGGAAAAAATCAAATCCTATATTTAAACTTGATATTTTCAGAAAGGTTGTGCATTATTAGAGTTTATGGTTTTAGAGCAAAACTATTTTTTCTGTTTGAGACTTTTGGCCCTGACTTTGAATGCAAACATGTTTTCTTAAATGCTGACTTGTGTGCAATTTTGGGGAACGTTAAGCAAACTAGTGTTGAGTTGTTCTGACAAAATATATATAAATTCAATATTGTCTTCTTATTGTTTTATTGTCAAATTTGAAATGCAAGATGATTATCATAGCACTCCTAAATATACTGAACCACTGGCAGCAGGGAGGAAGGACGACCACAGTGTGTGTGTGTGTGTGTGTGTGTGTGTGTGTGTGTCATGTGATTTGTAGTTAACAGACGTGTCCTTTAATTCCTTCAGGAAGCTTTGCACTGAGTCAGGATAACAGCGTCTGGATTTAGGAGTCCATAACAGATGGATATGAAGATATAGAATACGTTTAATAAAAAGCAATCACTAAAAGATGCGATATTTAGTCGACAAGGCCATAAAATCCCCAAAAACAATGTTCCCCATCTCTTAAATATATAGTTGATAGCATGGCTGGTCAAAGACAAATGATGATATCAAATAACTATTTTACTCTTAAAGGTGGGTAGTAAGTTTGAGAAACCGGCTCGAGATACACTTTTTGTTATATTCCATGGAATGCTCTTAACATCCCGATAGCAATAAATATCTTAAAGGGGACCTATCATGCAAAATGCACTTTTGTACGTCTTTTATACATGAATATGTGTCCCCGGTGTTCCAGGGAACTCACCAAGTGTCAGAAAACACAACCCTCTCTATTTTCCTCCATACCCAAATCTCTAAAAAAGGGGCTGCAACGGATCTGATAAAAACTGATCCAGATTTGAACACTGTCCTGACGTCAGGACGGTGGCGCTATGGCTATTGGGCCAACTCCACCAATCAGGAGGAGACAGCCACGGCCATTGCCGTTCGAAAGCGCTGGAGACGCTGTAGTACATATGCCAGGCCTCTAGATGGTGCTGTTCTCACTGAATCTGCCCTTGCAAAAACAGATCTAAAAAATGTCAAATTGAGCGAAATGAGGCATGGCTAAAATGCATGATCTGTTTGGTATTTTGAAAAATAAAAGTATAAATATGCCTTATATAGGTATGGTCCTACACTATATTATTCAAATATAGCATGATAGGTCCACTTTAAGTGCTTTGCCAAAAAGCACTTAAAACTGTCATCAGTGGAAGCCGTGTACTGTAAAAAGCACGACCATCATCTGAGCCGGCCCGGCTAAAGTAACTGGATGGCCTACCTGCCTGTCAGCCTTCCATCGGGGCACAAACTTATCTCGTGCCCTCATTGGTCATGTGCGCGTTCGTGTGTGCTGGAGGAGGGGCTCTGTAAGGAAGTGGCAGATTTTCTCCGGTTGTGTATTTTCAAATTCTAGCGATCTCGAGCCGGTTTCTCAAACTTACCTACCCTACCTTTAAGGCACAAATATTTGTCAGTTTCTGTAGTTAACTTCGACTAATGTCGATACAAATATGAATGTTCTTGATAGACGAGCAAACTACTGCCAACTATAGTTAGACTAGTTTCTTTAAAGAGGCGCTGTTGGGGCTCCTTCAGTGTGTTCTGCAGAGGCTAACATCAGAGCAGACCGGTCTCTGTGAAGTGAAGCTCGATGGAGAAATCAACAGAGCGGACGACAGGATAGAAACCTTGCAGACTTTATTATTATTATTATTAACAAACTGTCCAATTTTCATCTGTACACAACAACAAAAAGACAAAGTCAATAATAAAAGAAACAAAGTGGGGGAGAAAAATAAATCACATGATCAGGAGCTCCGTGGATTCAGAACACTTTACAAAAAGATCTTCATCACAAAACTAAGAAGAACAACGAGGAAGTTTGCACTCGCCGTCCAGAATCTGTGGGTGACACACACACACACACACACACACACACACACCACACACACACACACAACACACACACACACACACACACCACACACACACACACACACACACACACACACACACACACACACACACACACACACCTTTACAGCAGGGATCCCTCGATGGGACGGCGAATAGGCACGCTTTGATAAAAAAGAAATAACGTAAGGTTGCGAAAATAACAATGAAACAAGCGAAGGCATATCAACGAATCAGGACGTGTCATTTACAAGCATGGGGGGGGGGGGTAGCACTCACCACAGCAAGCTTCAACAGATAGATAAGAAATGAAACCGTTTACAGTATGCGTCACTCAGTAAAGAACACGAGCTGGAGAAGAGAGAGGAGAGACACCGTGAAGTAGCTTTTTATAAAACAAATTTCCGACTTCAGAACGAGACCAAAAAGCTCGACATCACCCCTCGATACGGAAGCCCTGAGAGGCCAGTTTCATAAAGTCTGGATATGTTTGATGTGCCTGTGTTTAAGAGTGGAGAACAGGAGGGAAACTAAATGTGTGAAACGGGGAAAATATGGTTTATTTTCTACTTTTTTTTGGGGGTCTTTCGTGAAAACAGGTGAATTGTCAAGATCGTTTACACCTGTTAAGGATCCTTAAATAACGTTTTTTTCACCTACAAACAGCATTTTTCTTAATGACAATTTAGCAAAAATCCTTTGTGTATTTCCTTTACAGATAAGGTACATAGAGAGTTGTGTACCGTAAGGACCAGGATCGTTTACACCCGTTTAGGATCCAAGACAATGGGCTAATCAATTCTTTAAAGAACATTTTTTTCACCTGCAAACAGCATTTCTCTTAGAGACGTTTTAGTCGACCTGTTTTCCTTTACAGATAAGGTACATAGACAGTTGTGTACCATAATGTCAATAAGACAGAATTGAGGAATTTGATCTGTAATTTCTAGACAAATCACTCGATCAGTTGTGGGAAAATATTCCATCTAAAGACAACTTAGACGACTGAAACCCAAATATTAAAACCTACATTTTAAACAAAAATCTGTTTTTCGCAAATGGAAAAAAGGAAATCTACAAAACATAATTTCCCCAAAAGTTTCACACATTGTTTTCATTCTTTAAGCAACTTAGAAAGATTATCCTCATATATATATATTTTTTAATCACAAACTTGCCTCTCAGGGCTTCCATACCCCAACGTAAGATTCCACCCGAAAAACTCAAACGCTTTTCACTCCGGCATCAACCTGCAGGCCAATAAACCCTTCTGTTCATACAGACGGAGAAGAAGCCGTCAGAGACCTCAAAGACCTAGAGATTAAATGATTCAGTAACGTTATCCAGTTTGTGTTTCCCGGTCTTTGTTTTGTGCGTGCTTCTCTTTCCTCGGCTCACATCCAAGATCATTTGACTTGAAGCAGACAGAAAGAAACAATGACTTTCTGAGACATGAGACAGACATGTTGAGTTTCGGTTTCTCTCAGGTCGCTTTCACACCTGCAGTTGCATTTTGGGGGGAAAACATTGACTCTAACACGTCTCATGTTCAGGCTAAGTGGTGAAAAGTACGATTGTGATAGTCACGTATTCAAAGGGCTGCATGAACTGTTTTCTGAACCCTTTTTCTGTTCATATCCTCATCACTGATCAGCGTTTACGGTGCATGAACGCACCAGTGGTCATCCCCAAAGTATCATCACATTACAGATATTGATGCACCGATTCAAAAACTACAACTCAGTTCTGTCACTAAAGAGAAGCAAAAACCCCCTTTTCCCGCGGGCCTTATTTTCGGAAAAAACGTAAAGTATAACACAGTGAGAAAAGACCTGATAGGAAAGACTTTACCCCCAAAAAGTCTTGTATTCGGTACCGAGATTAAGTCACACAGGTACTTCATGACTTCACGTCACCACCGCTAAGCTAAAGGTGGCTAATGTTGGGCTATAAAGGAACTACAGCACAGTCACATGACTTCACGTCACCACCGCTAAGCTAAAGGTGGCTAACGTTGGGCTATATAGGAACTACAGCACGGTCACATGACTTCACATCACCACCGCTAAGCTAAAGGTGGCTAATGTTGGGCTATAAAGGAACTACATGACTTCACGTCACCACCGCTAAGCTAAAGGCGGCTAATGTTGGGCTATAAAGGAACTGTGGCTAAGCTAAAGGTTGCTAATGTTGGCCGTGATGACGTTTAGTCGTCTCATTTAAACACTTCTTAGCAACCAACGTTTTTAAATCCACCAGTGGGGTATTTTCTGATGTATTTTATGTCGTAGAACAAAATCTCTTCAGCTTGTGTTAACCACAGACCTTGTTTTAAGCTAACGACCAAAACCAGGAAGAGCTAAAATGCTGACTCATTCAGGGTTAAAGACTCAGGATAGCTTCATTTTTGTTGTACGGCAAAGAAAACGTAATCACTGCCTTATTTCAGACCAAAAACACATTCTAAAAACCATTGACTTCCACACCAGGTGACAGGAGTGGTCAAATGCAGACTCATTTCAGGGTTTAGGACTCATTCCTGCACCACTTTTAACAAAAATGTATATATTTTTTCCGAAATAAGGTCCTTTAAGGTAAGGGACATCGCCTCTCTTCTCTGATCTGGAACAAAGCGTGCCGAGTTTAACAGCTGCCGTCTTTCAGAAAGAGGCGTTCACTGCCCTACGGTAAAAATCAGTCATCTCCCAGAGGCAGGTTGATGCCCTAACCTTTGATCTTTCCCCCTCATCCTCTCGCTCACTGGAGAAAAGGCAACCAGAGAACATTCAAATCATATAAAAAAACAAAACATTAGTAAACAAATAAATAAGGCTATGACAAAACAATATATATATTTATAGATATATAAAAAAAAAAGAAATGTGCAATGATTCCAGTATCTTTACACAAATGTTCACATCTCTATAATAATCTAGAATATTTTCATTTCTTTATTTCTTTATTATCCTGCAGGTTTCTTACCCTCCCAGTACGAAACCATCAGAGGGTAAAAATAAATCCCAGCGTCGGCTCCACTGTCTCTTCAGGGTGAAACTGAAATGACTTCGGACGTAAAAATCAGTCAAGGCGAGCGAAACAAGCGTCCTCAATTTCGTGGTGCGTTCATTTGTCTGGGGAAAAAACTGCATTGCCAGGTTTCAGAAAAAAAATTATCCATGAGACATTTTTTGTGGACGATGTCGGCTGGGAGTGTTTAGTTTCCTCCTACGCCCTGTTATTTTTTTTTGTTATCGTATCTGTTGCTCGGTGGAGGGCTGGTTGGTTAGCACCGCCCGCCTGGCAGTCCCATGGCGATCAAATCTAACTAACACACATCCAAAAAAAAAGAAGATATATCCAGAGCAAAACAAACCCCCCAAAAACCCTTAAGCAGGACAGACAAGAACAATATGGTGGAAAGACAGTTTCACACACACACACACACACACACACACACACACACACACACACACACACACCACACACACACACACACACACACTCTTTCTCTCTCACACACACACACACTTTCTCTCTCTCTCACACACACCTTTTCTCTCTCACACACTTTAATCATTAAAATACTGGAGTCATTTAACCGCTCTATACATGAGCATTTCCCATCCCACTTTCTACACATTTACACTTATTAATATGATTTCTTCGCGCTCCATATTTGACCTATGAACCCTAAAATCCTTACGATCTGAATGCCCCCTACTCCCAATCCTCTCATTTCACTGCAAAGAGAGGAGGGGGCGTAGTAATACTGCATCAGGTGAAACTGCAGAAGAAGGTGGGCGTGGCCTCTCGAGGAGTGGGCGTGGCCTCTCGAGGAGTGGGCGGGGCTTACAAAGCTGATCAAGCCCACTTTTGTTCTGCAGGATTGTGGGTAATGTCATTCCAGCGATGGTAGAAAATGAAATGTAGAGGAGGAGGTATGTAAATGAGGGGGTGGGGCTTATTTTTCAGCGGTGTTGGTTGGTTGGTTGTTTGTTTCTCCTGTGGCGTGTCCTGACCCCAAAGGGGGCGGAGTCTACCTGTCCTTCAGCTCCTGAGTGACGCGTTTAGTGAAGCGTCCGCAGAGCAAACCCATCACGAAGAGCAGCGCCACGCCGGCACCGATCACCGTCAGGATGTAGTTTTTGGACGGAGACGTCATCACCTGCATGGCGAGGTCTGAGAAACCCTCAGCGGGGGCCACCTGACAGGAAGTGAGGAGGACAGGAAGTGAGGACGACGGGAAGTGAGGACGGAGGATCCAATCCAACTTTATTTATATAGCACATTTAAAAACAACAGAGTTCACCAAAGTGCTGTACATCAATACATGTAACAAGTGAGAGTGTGTGTGTGTGTGTGTGTGTGTGTGTGTGTGTGTGTGTGTGTGTGTGTGTGTGTGTGTGTGTGTGTGTGTGTGTGTGTGTGTGTGTGGAACTCCAGCGGTAAATCCACCTCACTGTCCGCGGGTGGACTTCTGAGCTGCTCGGGAGTCCACCCTGGCAGAGGGTGTGCCTATTGTTCTATAGCTGTGTGCCAATTGGTCCATTTGGACTAAGTGACGTCAATAGGCCCCGGAATTGTTTTCAGAGTGTTTCCAGGTGTGTTCAGAGTATTTCCAGGTGTGTTCAGAGTGTGTTCAGAGTGTGTTCAGAGTGTGTTCAGAGTGTTTCCAGTGTTTCCGAGTGTGTTCAGAGTGTGTTCAGAGTGTTTCCAGGTGTGTTCAGAGTGTTTCCAGAGTGTTTCCAGGTGTGTTCAGAGTGTTTCCAGAGTGTTTCCAGGTGTGTTCAGAGTGTTTCCAGAGTGTTTCCAGGTGTGTTCAGAGTGTTTCCGAGTGTGTTCAGAGTGTGTTCAGAGTGTGTTCAGAGTGTTTCCAGGTGGTTCAGTGTTTCCAGGTGTGTTCAGAGTGTTTCCAGGTGTTTCCAGAGTGTTTCCAGTGTGTTCAGAGTGTGTTCAGAGTGTTTCTGTTCAGAGTGTTTCCAGGTGTGTTCAGAGTGTTTCCAGGTGTTTCCAGTGTGTTCAGAGTGTTTCCAGGTGTGTTCAGAGTGTGTCCAGAGTGTGTTCAGAGTGTGTTCAGAGTGTTTCCAGGTGTGTTCAGAGTGTGTTCAGAGTGTTTCCAGGTGTGTTCAGAGTGTTTCCAGGTGTGTTCAGAGTGTGTTCAGAGTGTGTTCAGAGTGTTTCCAGGTGTGTTCAGAGTGTGTTCAGAGTGTTTCCAGGTGTTCAGAGTGTTTCAGAGTGTGTTCAGAGTGTTTCCAGGTGTGTTCAGAGTGTTTCCAGGTGTGGTTCAGAGTGTGTTCAGAGTGTGTTCAGAGTGTTTCCAGGTGTGTTCAGAGTGTGTTCAGAGTGTTTCCAGGTGTGTTCAGAGTGTGTTCAGAGTGTGTTCAGAGTGTTTCCAGGTGTGTTCAGGTGTGTTCAGAGTGTGTTCAGGTGTGTTCAGAGTGTTTCCAGGTGTGTTCAGAGTGTGTTCAGAGTGTGTTCAGAGTGTTTCCAGGTGTGTTCAGAGTGTGTTCAGAGTGTTTCCAGGTGTGTTCAGGTGTGTTCAGAGTGTTTCCAGGTGTGTTCAGAGTGTTTCCAGGTGTGTTCAGAGTGTTTCCAGGTGTGTTCAGAGTGTGTTCAGAGTGTGTTCAGAGTGTTTCCAGGTGTGTTCAGAGTGTTTCCAGGTGTGTTCAGAGTGTGTTCAGAGTGTTTCCAGGTGTGTTCAGTGTGTTCAGAGTGTTTCCAGGTGTGTTCAGAGTGTGTTCAGAGTGTTTCCAGGTGTGTTCAGAGTGTGTTCAGAGTGTTTCCAGGTGTGTTCAGTGTGTTCAGAGTGTTTCCAGGTGTGTTCAGAGTGTGTTCAGAGTGTGTTCAGAGTGTTTCCAGGTGTGTTCAGTGTGTTCAGAGTGTTTCCAGGTGTGTTCAGAGTGTGTTCAGAGTGTTTCCAGGTGTGTTCAGAGTGTGTGTTCAGAGTGTTTCCAGGTGTGTTCAGAGTGTTTTCAGAGTGTGTTCAGAGTGTTTCCAGGTGTGTTCAGAGTGTGTTCAGAGTGTGTTCAGAGTGTTTCCAGGTGTGTTCAGTGTGTGTTCAGAGTGTGTTCAGAGTGTTTCCAGGTGTGTTCAGAGAGTGTTTCCAGGTGTGTTCAGAGAGTGTTTCCAGGTGTGTTCAGAGTGTTTCCAGGTGTGTTCAGAGTGTTTTCAGGTGTGTTCAGAGTGTTTCCAGGTGTGTTCAGTGTGTGTTCAGAGTGTGTTCAGAGTGTTTCCAGGTGTGTTCAGAGTGTTTCCAGTGTGTTCAGAGTGTGTTCAGAGTGTTTCCAGGTGTGTCAGAGTGTTTCCAGGTGTGTTCAGAGAGTGTTTCCAGGTGTGTTCAGAGTGTTTCCAGGTGTGTTCAGAGTGTGTTCAGAGTGTGTTCAGAGTGTGTTTCCAGGTGTGTTTCCAGGTGTGTGTTTCCAGGTGTGTTCAGAGTGTGTTCAGAGTGTTTCCAGGTGTGTTCAGAGTGTCTTCAGAGTGTGTTCAGAGTGTGTTCAGAGTGTGTTCAGAGTGTTTCCAGGTGTGTTTCCAGGTGTTTCCAGGTGTGTTCAGAGTGTGTTCAGAGTGTGTTCAGAGTGTGTTCAGAGTGTGTTCAGAGTGTGTTCAGACGGGTGGAGTTACCTTGGCAGCGTAGCTCCACATGTCGATGCGGTCCTGGAGTCTCTTCTTGCACTCGGGCTGCAGACGCACTCTCTTGTCCTGCAGAGCCTCCATCAGGCACGACATCTCTGAGGAAGCAAAGTAAATCATCTCAGTGGGGTCTGGGGTCTGTATGATCTACATCCTATGCTAATTTGGGATCACTAAAGTACCTTTCAATCCATCTAAACACACACACACACTTTTTTTTGGTCAAATACATAAAATACAGTTCTATCTCAGAGAAACTAGCCCTAAAAATCATCTAAAACCAAACTAATAATATCTGATTTCCTGTTTTTTCTTTCTATTTCACGTAGTAAATTATAAATATGTTTTATGTGGTTCTCAGCTGAGGTGCGTTTGTTTTGTTGACTCACGGCGCCCTCGGCCCGGTGGGATGGCGGCACATTGGTGTTTGATGTCCAGAGCGCAGGCGGTGTGGAGGACGGGGTCAACAAAGATGTCCGCCTTACTCTCCTTCAGCATGTTCAAGACCTCCTGCAGGAGAAACAGGACGGAGAGGGAAGACGAGGAGGATTTAAGAAGTGAAGGGAGGTTAGGATTTAAAGGAAGCATCGATATTGCATTTGTAGCAGCCGTAAGGTTAATTGTCTGCCTGCACATGCATGTTTATGCCACAAGGGGGCAGTTCAAGCTATTGTTTTATTATGTGCTCCGGACTCTGAGGAAAATATTCGTAGTGGCCAAACGGCGGTACTACAACTTCAGCGTCCGTGACGTCACTGGAGCCAGAAATACTTTTTCCCATTGACTAAC
>JAAOOA010000700.1:0-228957 GCA_012861695.1 Trematomus loennbergii | reverse complement strand
TTCTTGCTAAAACCATCAGACCTCCGGATCCTTCTTGAGACCCGTGATCCGATTGGCCGCCAAAATTATGAACCGCCTTACTGATTACATCAGATGCAATATTTTTAGCCGCCGATTTGAGATGAGGTTTAGCTATGGCAAACCCCTTTCTCACCAACGGTGCTACAAAACGAAATAATCTTGAGAATATAGAACCAATGCCTCGACCGTACATAACTGGTGCTCCATAAAAACCAGGCAATGACCCTCCAGCCTGATTTTCATAGTAGCTAATAAAACGTTGCGGATCCTGATTAATCATCGTTTTGCAAATGATTGCCCTGCTTTTGAAGGTCGGAAATGAAGTTTCACTACACTCTTGCCGTAGGTAAACTTTATTGGTTCGTTCTGATCGTTTTTTATCTCTATCTGTATATTTTCGATATGCGTTTTTGTTACCGGCAAATAATATGCAGGACTAAAATACTGGGTGATGGTATCACCGAATGTCCCTTTTATATCTACGGTTCTCAGGAGAGGAGCAAACGCGTCACCTACTCTCTGATGACTGACAACGTTACTATAACAGTAGAGATGAGTTGCGCCTGCATTTTATATCCGCGGGTAGGTTGCTGATTTGTCATCAAATTTGATCCACTGGTCTGGTTTTATTCCTAGCATATAGGCGAGGGGCTTTGGAAAGCGAAAACGATGTTGGCCACCACCCTGAAATTCGATTTTCCGATGAATTGGACTATAGTAAAAATGGACATCAGAATCAATTTTTCTGAAGCAGGACTCCAGTTCCGCCTTGAGCTGACTTATGGTGCTATAGTAACCCCCACTGAACATTTGAAGCTTTACCTTGCTCACTATCTCGGGGGATTTTGATTTCTTTATCCATTCAAAATATGCTACATCTAGAGGTAAGTTATACCAAGTGTGTGGGTATGACATTTCTGTCATGGCTACCTGCCACGAACCGTCTAAATGCAAAGGTTGTGCCAAGTTTACCTGGTAGCTAGAGCTTGTATTGTTTTGAAATACATCAAGGCTGGCATTGGAAGGCAGCGTAATATAAAACCCTTCATTAATCTCCATGGCTGTAATGAAGGACTGAGCGTAAAGTCTGTTGTTTTTATACATCTTTGATCTCCCCCGCATCAACCCAGCTGTTGAATTTCTCGGGCCAGTTCTTCCAGCATACATACATCTGTTTTTTCCCCTCACCACACGTCTTTTCAGAATTTTCTCAACTTGAAAAGCCTTGTCATTAGATACCTTCACTTTTTGTAACTCTTTCTCATAAAAAGTCCCCTTGATCTCCTCTCCATCATAATCTTTGAGTTTGTAAACAGGGGGCTGACGGGGTATGCCTTCAGACACCGTAAATAATTCATCGGTATAACTCTGTTCATATTTTTTATCAAAGACCCCTCTCAGCTTAGATATTCTTACAAGTTCCCCCTCCTTAAAGTTCATTTTCGTAGCAGCTTTTTTACGATGGATGGATGGGGTATACAGGTTACGATACACTTGAGCCGCATTTTCCTTTGTCACCTGCAGAGGCGTCATTTTAATACTTCGGTGATAACTATTATTGTAGCTTTCAATTAGTTCAGGCAAGACGTCTATGTATCTATGCGTGTTTTTAGCTGTAAAATACCTCCACATTTTAGTTTTCAGCGTACGGTTAAATCTCTCTACCACACACGCCTTCATATCACTGGCTGTTGCATAATGTGCAATACCTCGTTTCTTCAATAAGGCTTGAAAAACTTTGTTAAAGAATTCTTTCCCTGCGTCTGTTTGCATCTTTTTAGGAATTTGACTGTGTGTTAAAATTCTATCAAAGGCTTTCGCCACTTCTGCACCAGTCTTCTTCTTTATTGCCTGTGCATAGGCTTTTTTCGAAAATACATCTATGACTGTTAACAAATAATTAAAACCGTCATTATGTTTGGATAACGACTGCATATCGCAAAGGTCAGCTTGAAATTGCTGTAGCGGTCTGAGTACGAAAACTCTGTTTCTTACAAAATGTACCCTTGACGGCTTGTGTAAAGTATAAGCATCTTGTTCAGATAAAAATTCTCTGACTTTCTCTACATTTATTTGTTTACCCATCTCATTCTGTACAGCCCTATGGAGTTTATCAACGCCCCCTAAACTCCCTGGATTAGAAGGAGTGTAATATACCCTCTGCATGACACGTTTCTCAGACATGTTCTCTGTTACCGTCCCAATGAGGTAATGAATACAACAGTTTTTGTTACAACACATTTTATTGATTTGATGCATATACCAACATCAGATTTAAAAAACTTTTTTTTTTCTCCAGGCAGAAAATCAAAAACAATTTAAATCAAAAAAACATGATTACAAAGAAGGACACACTAGATCAAGTAAAATAAAAATAAAAAAAGTAAAATAGAAAAACATGGTGGTACTTTTTTTTTTACAAATAAGTTTCAAGCTCTTCCTCTCGCTGCCAAAAGTCCCATGCGTCTTCTATATTCTTCAGCTGTGACTCGTCGTCTTCACCAAGCTTTTCGTATGCTTTTATAGCCTCAAACCGTCTTGTGCTTCTGAGATTGCGAATCGCCTCGGCAGCTCCAAAGATCCTGCTCTCCGACACATAAAGCTTGCACGAGTGTAGAGAACCCCGTATGGCTGGAATGAAACGGTCGGTCCACAGTCTCTTTACCACTTCATCATAGTTTCGCTCCAGATAATATTCTGGCATCTCAAACAAACACTCATGTTGCATTTGACTGGGATGATCGACTTGACAGCCATAACATTGTTCCTTTCTGTACAGATGCACGACCTTATCCAATAGATGAACCACCACAGATTTTACCGTAATCAGGAATGAAGCGGCCCCTGCCCCGTCCACAGCATCAACTCTGATAATCCTCGCTACAAGCATAGCATGTATCGCCATCGGTCGTCTTCTGTGTCTGAAGAATCTGCTGTTTTCCTCGGGGGGTCTGGTGAAGTAGATGGAGGTTGGTACATATCATGCCAGCCAGTAACATCAACGCCAGCAACATCAATGTTGAGCTCGGGTGTCCAGATTGTTGGAGATGATGGAGCTGTCAGGCTTGTTCCACTGCGCGCGCGGGAGAGACTTGTTTTTTCTCAGATCCAGGGGTTGTTCCAGGCTGTAACTTGCGGGGGAGACTTGTTTTTTCTCAGATCCAGGGCTTGTTCCATGTCGCGGCTCGCGGGGAGAGACTTGTTTTTCTCAGATCCATGGTTAGTCTTCAGCGGTTGTCTAGGGGGTCCTTAGCTTTAAATGATCTGGTGAGGGGGGGACTTATTATGTTGAGGAGGAGGAGGAGGAGGAGGAGGAGGAGTCATCTGCAAAAGTGAGAGTTTTTTTCACCATTATAATGTCTATCGCTGTTTGACTCTGTTTAAAAAGTTCTTTAGCTTTGTAGATTTTTCATCGATCATTTTCAGCCAAGCAACCAGAGGCACACGCAAAGATGTTTGAAAAACCCCACATGTAGAGTTGAAATACTCCAAAACAAAATCATCAGAGGGGTCCTTCCCCCGTGTCACCAAACGGCTTGAGCGGTAATACCATCTACCAGACGGGCCGCTTTTAGTTTCCCAGACGGTGCTTGTCAGGATTCTTTTCACTGGCGGCGGCGGGTGAATCTTTTCTTCCTCTTCTTCCACATGAGGGTTGCGATGAAAACTCTTCTTTGATCTTGACCAGTTTTGCGTTTCTTTGCTTTTTGATGCAGGTTTCATAGACATTGCACGTACAAGGGCTGAATGATTCCACAATGGATCCACAATGGTTTCTTGATGCACTCTTTTTCTGATACAACGGTTGCACGGAGATCTCTGGAAGACACCAGAGTTAACACAGCCCAGTCTGTTGAGATCAATGTCGCTTTAACACTGCTGGGTCCATAGGTTTCGCCATTCTTCAGATTGTAGAAGTGCAGTTCGTTCGCCATATAGTTGAACACAAAACCCCAAACATCTCCATTTTCCAGACTCCATTTTTCATGAAGAGCCTCTGCGGGAGGGGTTTGAACCCGGCACAGATACTGCATCCGTTTCTTGACCGGCGCCCCCGACGGATGGTGGTAAGTTGTTACCGGCGTCTCGCTGATTAAACCCATATCGATGCGTCTCTTTGCCATTTTTCTTTTCTGAAAGATTAGGTGACTTGTTGAGTGGAAATGACTGGCTTTTATCTAGTTTTGCATAGATTTCTTTTTTATGCCTGACTCCACCCCCTCACTATCTTCTGGCGGGAATATGGAGGGAGGGGTGGGGGGCGACAGGGCGGATGTGACACCTGCTGTAAGGGGGGGGAGGAGGGGTGGGTTGAGAGGGGTGGGGGCTGAGAGGGGTGGGGGCTACGGGGAGGATGTAACACCTGTATGTGAGGGGGAGGGGGTGGTGCTGAGGGGGGTGGGGGCTACCGGGGAGGATGTAACACCTGTATGTGAGGGGGAGGGGGGTGGGCTGAGGGGGTGGGGGCTACCGGGGGGATGTAACACCTGTATGTGAGGGGGGGGGGTGGGCTGAGGGGGGTGGGGGCTACCGGGGAGGATGTAACACCTGTACGCGATAACACCTCGAACAAAGGGGCTCATTAGCATATCAAAGGGGGCTCATTAGCATAATTAGGGGGGCGGGACTTAGAAGGTGTGACCTGTCACTTTTTATGCATACTAATGAGATTGAAGCGGGATTGGTAATACTACTCTCCTCCTAAAGAGTAGATCACTTACACTTTTGGACGGAAAACCCCATGTAATTTGTTATGCTATATTGAAAAGAATAGTTGATAAGTCAAAGGAGAAAATAAAATGTTTGACCGTTTACATGTGTCAACTAAAGATTGAGCTGCTCCAAACATGACTTTCTTGATGATAGGCTGGTCTGGGTCCTGATGGTAAGGGGCCTGGCCTGTTGGGTTCTGGTGTTCTGGAAGCTTTAAAGCAGCAGAAGTCTCTGCAGCTGACAGAAGGGACTGCAGCAGTCTGCAGCACAGCAGGTGAGAAACACGCACTGTGTGTGATGTGCTCATGTTGCATTCATTTACAGTTCCTGACACACTCTGGGGGGGGTGGTAAGTTAAGACTGTGAAGTTCAAATGTGCTCAGATATAAACGTTTAACCTCTAAGAATGATGTCCAATTCAACTTCAGAAACTGTATCCGATTTCATTCTTGGAGCTTATTTGAATATTGGATATTTGAGGTACTTGTGTTTCATGATAACTGCCATGTTGTACCTTGTGATTGTTGTTGCCAACACGTCTCTGATTGTGGTTATCTGTGAACAGGAGCTTACATGAACCTATGTACCTTTTCATGTGTAATCTGTTTGTAAATGAACTGTATGGTAGTACAGGGTTGTTTCCATTCCTTCTGGTTCAGATCCTCTCTGACATCCACACGGTTTCTGCTCCGCTCTGCTTCCTGCAGATTTTCTGCTTGCATACATATGGAGCTATAGAGTTTTACAATTTAACCTTCATGTCTTATGACAGATATCTTGCTATCTGTTATCCTCTGCAATATAACACACGTATGACTTCTAACAAAGCAGTTATCTTCATTATTCTGCTTTGGTTGTACTCTTTTGTGAAGTTCCCGATAACTTTATATTTAAGCATCCGTTTGACACTGTGTGGAAACATAATAAATGGTTTGTATTGTAGTAACTATGATGTTGTGAAGTTGGCATGTTCTGACACTCAGGTGAACAACTTTATGGACTTTTTACCATTGCTTTGTCTGTTTTGTCCCTTTGTTTCCAATCCTCTTCTCTACATTAAGATCCTCAGAGTGTGTTTCTCTGGTTCCAAACAGACCAGACAGAAAGCTGTCAGTACCTGCACACCTCACCTTGTTTCCTCCTCAACTTCTCTTTCGGCTGCTGCTTTGAAGTACTTCAGAGTAGATTTGATATGAGCGGTTTTCCCAGTGCGCTGCGTATTATTCTGTCACTGTATTTTCTCATCATACAGCCACTAATGAACCCTGTCATGTACGGACTGCAAATGTCAAAAATACGAAACATATGTAAACATGTGCTCCGTTATAAACTTCTGTCTGGTAGGTCTAATAACTAAAGTGTCAGTGAATGGATCTTAATATCTTGTCTTGAAAAGTGCGGATTAAAACATTTTAATTAAATGGGAAAAATATGTACTATGTTCATACTGTTTGTATATTTATTATATATACACATGCATTCCAATATTCATCAATGAACAGACAAATGTCACCTTAATGTAAACACAGTGAAAATATAAACCTATATTAATATATTGCCTTTCTATACATTTAAAACTAAATGTAAAGTATATATATATATATATAGGGATTGATAGTACATTTAATGATGTCTCTATAACATATCATGTGGATAGTCCTCTGTAGTGTGAACTGTGCAGTGTGAACAAGCATCATGTTATAAAGCACTTTGTGGGGGGGTGATGTTTCTGGACTTTTGGTATTTGGTGTAATCAAAATTAACAAGGAGAAATAAACAAGCCTGTATCACAATTCATCTTTGTAGTGTCTATTTTATATTGTGATGAAGATATCTTCAAACGACTGTATTCATACATCATGATAACGGCCCATACTCATACATCATTTTATTGAAAAGAGCAATGTCATCAGCAAAGCACAAGCAACCGTTATTGATTCAGTTATCTCCTCCCATATTCGCTCAATTCAAACTGGATTCATAAAGTATAAAATGATAATAAAAAATATAATTCCCACTCTAGACGTTGTGAAAGCAATCGACAAAGCAAACTGGGCATTTCTCATAAAAATGTTGTTTCTGTAGAGTCATTTAAACAATGGATTGTTGGAAATCACGTCATGGCGATGTGTCATGGGACTTAACTACCCAGGATCCTTCACTGTTGTCCAAAGCCTACAGTACATCACATCCTGCAAACTGATGACCCCTCTCCACATGTAGATATGGAAACTCAGCAGATAGAAAGACGCTGAGCTGTAATGTGTGTTGTGTTGTAATGAGCTAAAAGGTAATGTTAGGTGGCTTTGACACATTGCCAGGCTGAGTCCCTGGAACAATATCCGTCTTATTAACCCTACGCCGAGACCACATATATTAAACATGGTCATTTGGGTCTGAGCACGAAAGTGCTGGGACACATCGTTTTTGTAAGATGTTTAATTTAAAAGTCTTCACAGAAGGTGGGCAAAGAAAGAAAGGCTCATAACTCACCAACAATTCATACAATCATCATACATTTTGGGGGATATTTTCAGTCCTTGTAATCCTAACCCCAACACATTCTCTACGGGGGAATATTAACTGAGATGTGAAAGGTCATATTTTGTAATGAATGTTGGTGTATGAGTTGCAGTGAGTTGGAACTTGGTACAAACCTCATTAAGAGATTGGTATAATAGATTTAAAAAATAAAAGTTATTATAATCAAACATAATATTGTATTATCCACAGCGTAAAAAATATCACATTTCAAGTTGCCCTAGAAAGAGTTTAAGGTTTGTTATAGTTTATCTCTATAGAGTGGTGCAGGGATGACGTCTTTTTGTAGGCCGACCCTGCAGGAAGCTGCTGGTTCCCTCGACAAAAAGCAACGGGATTTCTCCATAGGATTTTGGTATATTGTAAAAAATAAGATCTGTAGAAAACGAACCTGTTTGATAAATGCACGTTTTGATCAGCCGGATAATCTCCACATGTCTACCCTACTTTTATAATTTTCTAATCATAAATCTAATGGCCAGAAGCAAAATGCTAACGTTATGCTATAAAGGAACTACAGGCGAGTACAGCAGCGCGACTTCAACGTCACGCCTATTCAGCCACTTGGTAACAACCATCGTTTTTTCAGACACGTCAACTCTTCAAAAATCAGCAGCTGATGTATTTAATGTCGTAGAACAAAACGTGATCCGTCTCTTCAATTTGTGTCAACCACAGACCTTATTTCCAGATATTTTCAAAAAACATGTTCAAAAAACCTTTGACTGAGACGAGGAAACCGGAAGTGGTAAAATGCTAACTCACTTCTGGGTTTTAGGACTCATTCCTGCATAGGGTTGCAAAATTCCGGGAATTTTCTAAGATGGAAAATGTCTATGGGAATTAACGGGAATAAACGGGAATAAACGGGAATTAACAGGAATTAACAGGAATTAACAGGAATTAACGGGAATTAACAGGAATTTATGGGACTTTATGGGAATTTTCTAAATTGAAGGTTGGCTCTTCGTAGGGAACTTAAATATAGTTGGGGAAAGTATATTTTAGCATAATCTTGACTTGAATTTAAAATGAAATGTATAGCATATATACATATATATATATTAGGGCTGTCAAGTTAACGCGTTAATAACGCGTTAACGCAAAAAAAGATTAACGCCACTAATTATTTTAACGCAATTAACGCATGTGTATTTTTTGTCCTCGGCCGCCCCGTAGTTTCAGAGCGCATCGAGTTTAAAATACCATCTACAAGCTGATGCTGACAGCCCCGCTCCTGCCGCCCGCTTGTGGCAGACCACACTTCCACGCTCACCGGCACGCCCGGACTGGCCATCGGGAGGACCGGGAGGGTTGTGTATGTGTGGAGCGACCGAGCGAGCGAGGCACACCTTACGTGTTGTTGTTGTTGTTGTTAGCATCTGGTGCTAGCTAGCTGCGCTAACGGATATAAGGACATTTCGCCGACAACTGCGCCGAGCACTTGACTTTATGCAGGTAGCCAGACAGTGGGACATTGTACGAAAAGTCAGCACACTCAGCACGGATAGTACGCGCAACATGATTGCAGCGTCCAGGCAGCTCCCATTCGAGCATATATGCCTTGAGCTGCACATAGCTCCAACGATCCATCACAGTGTCTCCACATTCACACACACACACACACACACACACACACACACACACACACACACACACACACACACACACACACACACACACACACACACACTTTGTATTGTATTATTGTATGAGAGAGGTTCCAGGTTGAATTGAGGCGAATATTTGTAATGTTCAGGTTGTTGTGTTTAATATTCATGAGAATATTTGTCATTGTTCAAATGATAATAAACAAACATATAAAGCATATGTGTCCACTCATATGTTGATAAGAGTATTAAAAACTTGAAAAATATCCCTCGAAGGTACATTTAGAACAGATAAAAAATGTGCGATTAATTTGCGATTAATCGCGATTAACTATGGACAATCATGCGATTAATCGCGATTAAATATTTTAATTGACTGACAGCCCTAATATATATATATATATATATAAGGATTGATAGTGTTAGAGCCAGTATTTTGATTTGATAAGAAAGGCCACCTAATTGTGACGTCTGTAGTCAACACACTATAAAGGACTACATTTCCCACGGCGCCTGTGCTAAAGCCACAGTGATGTTGAACAACCTGTTGAGAGACGCCGTCGAGGAACAGTTTTTAACCGTACCGTACACGTACACGTACATACAAATCGTACAAGTACCCTTTAAGTTATGAAGTTATAAGCATTATCAAGAAAGAAAGAATACCTAAGTTGTTTGTTATTTTATTTGAGTTTTGCCTATTTCGTTTGAATATTGTAAAGGCCTATTTTCTTTGTTGCATGTGCAAAAGTTTGTTATTTTATTTTGAGCAAACACATCGCAACATCATCTAAACCATCGGAGGCCAAGCAACACTTCAAACTGTGAGTAATTTAAAGGAAAAAAACGAGTTAGAACTGTCTGTTTAAGGCGTCTAGTGGCTTGATGGAAAGACAAGGAAGAAGCCACGACATTGTTAAAAACTCTCGTGAGGGACAAATCCTTGTGGAATTAAATGGTTGCCACCATATTATAGAATGAATGAAATACTCTTGGAAATGAATGGATACGAGCGGATGTGAATCGTGAGTTTACAAATCACGGACTTCAGAGTAAACAAGGAAGGACCGCATTGACTTTCTGGATTGTGACAACGTGGATTTCTGTGGCAAAAGGCTTGTGCCGCATGTTGTGGATGTTGCAATACAGTATAGTCTAATGCTGGAAGTGGAATCAATTCGCTTATGAATAAAGTGTGGAACGTAACTCAAGGAGCACATCGTGAAAAGCGCTTTAATAAGTTTGTCTATCTGGCTTACTGCCGCGGATCCAAGCCGCACAATAACAAAGCGCAACATTAAAATAAGGACAGCTGTTTACAAGTGGATGTTTAATGACAATAAAGCTTAACAATGGCTGACAAGGAAAATGTGGAAACGAATGAAACTCCTATGGACCCAAACGTGAATGAACGTGAAGTGCCTGTGGAAAATGCTGACGTCAGACCAAAAAGAACAATAAGACCTACAGAAAAGGCTTTAGAAGATAAGCTGGCGCAGTTCATTAAAAAAAGGAAAACGAAATTGGGTCAAGTCTCAAGGAAAAAAAATGATTGATTCACTCATGATTGATTATGGGAATATCATTGAGATGCAAGGTTGTCGTGGGGTTTTTCAAATACTCTCCAAAGAGTTTTCAAACTCACATTACTCAGTGCAAGAACAAGAAAGTGATCATGTTGACTGGTATCTCCCAAAAATTGCATATTTCAATGAGTTTCAAGATGTGATGAAGAAATGGTTAGCTAGAGCTGCCTCCTTTGAGCATGTGCCTCCTTCTGACCATGGCTCATATACTGCACTTATGTCAAGTCCACATAAAGCAATATCAGTGGGCATGATAAGCAAAAAAGGTAAAAGTTCTAGTGGCAGCAATAAATCTTCAACAGCTTCATCAGCAAGAAAAAAGGCAGAGGCAGAGAGAGCTGCGCTCATATCACGCGCTGCTGCCTTATCACAGAAACACTCACTTGAAAAACAAGAAGCTGACCTGGAAGCAATGAAAGCCAATATCAGAGCTAAAATGGAAAAGCTTGAGCTTCAAACTGATATTGATGCTGCAACAGCCAACATTAGAACATTGGAAGCTTCTGAGGATGATGACTCTGATCCTGACCCTCGTGTGGGGGAGGAGCAGTATGACACTGGTCAGCCAGCTGAAAGTGATGATTTCCAGGATGAAGAGAATCAAGGAAAACATGTGGAGAAGGATAATAAAAAGAGTTTCATAGACTTCAATTCAATTAACTCAAGTCATGCAGCCCCTAGTGGTCATGTCCAAGTATTGCAACCAGGGCCCACAACAAGGACAGCATCATCAGCACAGCAGCATCACTCCATCCAAGTCAGACAAAGCTCTCGGACAGAAAGCAATGACTTTATTCAAGTAATGCAGCGACAAAACGAAATCACTGAAATGCTAATGAAGGAGCAAGCTTAACATTACTCCCATCCAGAGAAATACCCATCTTTAAAGGAGATCCATTGCAGTACCTTTCATTCATCAGAATGTTCGAACATACAATAGAAGATAAAACTGACAATTACAAAGACAGGCTGTTCTTTCTAGAGCAGCATACAGAAGGCCAAGCTAAAGACTTGGTCAAAAGTTGCCAATACATGGATTCTAAAAAGGGCTTTTTGGAAGCCAAAAGACTGCTCCAAGAGAACTATGGACATCAACTCTTAATCGCAGCAGCTTGTTTGGACAAAATGTTGAACTGGAATGCCATCAAGAGTGAAGATAGAAAAGCACTGCATTCTTATGCTATCTTTCTTCGTGGATGTTGCAACACAATGGAAGATGTTGAGTTTTTGGATGAAATGAATAGCACATCAAACATGAGAAATGTGATCATGAAACTCCCATTTAAACTTAGGGAAAAGTGGAGAACAACTGCATATGCATATTATGAACACAATAAGACAAGAGCAAAGTTTCCAATATTGGTCGACTTCATTGAAAAGCATGCACGCATTTTATCAGACCCCATGTTTGGAGACATACAGGATGTCATGCCAAAAAGGGATATTAAAGTGTACAAATCACCCAGCAATAAGCCTGCTCATGGTTATAAGGGAAGTAGTTTTGTTACTGTGACAAGCCCAGGAGTCAATGAAGAGCAAAAACCTTTCCAAAACATCAAATCAGACCATAAAGGCATTACTGTTCAGAAGCGCTGTGTATTTTGTGCAGGAGAACACACCTCTGAAACATGTAAGATGAACAAGAAATCTCACAATGAAAAGATTGACTGCTTAAAAGCACAAGGAATTTGTTTTGGCTGTCTAACGAAAGGACATCTAAGCAAAGACTGTCAGAAAAGAATGAAATGTGAAGTTTGTTCAATGAAACATCCAACAATATTGCACATCTACAAGAAAAGGATTGAACAAAAAGACAACTCTGATAAATACAGCCAAGCAGCTTCTATAAGCAGTGCATTAGTCTCTTTAAATGGCAGAAACCACACTGGGGCCGGTGGTCAACAAACCCTACCAATTATCCCAGTTCAAATAAAGTTGTCAAACTCGAACCAGACTGTGCAGACTTACGCATTTATGGATCAGGGAAGCACTGCAAGTTTTTGTACTGAAGCCCTTCAACAAGATTTGCATGCCAAAGCCAAGAGAACAAAAATCCTCTTAAAAACAATGGGTCAGGAGAAAATGATTGACACTTCCTTTGTCAAAGGTCTTGAAGTGAGTTGCATCGAAGCCAATGATTTTTATCAGCTGCCTAAAGTCTACACACAAGAGGAATTCCTGCTGGAAAAGAGCACATTCCCACTCAAGAGACCATAAATAAATGGAATTATCTAAGAGAAATTAAGTTGCCTGAATTGGATTGTGAAATCGGGTTGCTTATAGGAACAAATGCACCAAAGCTAATGGAGCCGTGGAAAATAATAAACAGTCAAAATGGAGGACCCTTTGCTGTTAAGACAGTCCTCGGTTGGGTTGTGAATGGACTGAATCAGGAAACCACTGTATCTGAGAATACTTCATGTGCTGTTGTTAATCGGATATCAGTGGCAGATTTAGGTGAGCTGCTGGTGCAGCAATACAATCATGACTTTCCAGAGAAAGGTTGTGATGAGAAGAAAGAGATGTCAAAGATGGACATTATCAGCTTGAACTTGCATTTAAATAATATAGAATATCATGATGCCAAACAATCGCAAACTTGCAGAGCAGAGAGCAGAATCATTCAAAAGGAAATTCAAAAGGAACAAAGTTTTCCATGATGAATATAAAACATTCTTGGAGGCTGTGATAGCAAAAGGTCACGCTCAGCTACTGCCCCAAGAGCAGCTCAAACCTGAGAGTGGAAAGGTGTGGTACATACCACATCATGGGGTTCATCACCCAAAGAAGGGCAAGATTTGTGTAGTGTTCGATTGTTCTGCATCTTATCAAGGATATTCATTAAATGACAAGCTTATTCAGGGTCCCAATCTTACCAACACGCTACTTGGTGTGCTCATTCGATTCAGACAAGAACAGATAGCTTTCATGGCTGATGTCGAGGGGATGTATCATCAGGTCAAGGTGGCTCCTGCCGATCAAGATTATCTTCGCTTTCTTTGGTGGCCAGGAGGAGATGTCAGTTTACCTCTCGCTGAGTACAGGATGACAGTACATCTATTTGGTGCCACTTCATCAGCAAGTTGTGCAACCTATGCTCTCACTAAAACCGCTGAAGACAACAAAGATGATTTCTCTGCAGAAGCTGTTGACACTGTCGGAAGAAATGTCTATGTTGATGACTGCTTGAAATCTGTCGCTTCTGCTGATCAAGCTGTGAAGTTATGTGAAGAACTCAAGGATCTTTGTGCAAAGGGAGGATTTAATCTGACAAAGTGGACAAGCAACAGTAAAACTGTGCTGGCCTCCATCCTAAAGAGTGAAAACCCCAAAGAGGTCAAAAACCTGGACTTAGAGACCCAAGACAATCTTCCAATAGAAAGAGCCCTAGGGATACAGTGGCATGTGGAGGAAGATGTTTTCAAGTTTCAAGTCTGCTTAAAATCTCAACCAGCCACAAGGAGAGGCATCCTTTCAACAGTCTGCTCTGTGTATGACCCACTTGGATTTCTTTCACCATTTATCTTCACTGCAAAGCATGTCCTACAAAAGTTGTGCAAACTCAATTGTGGGTGGGATGAAGAAATCCCGGAGGCTGTCAAGAAACAGTGGCAAAAATGGCTCATGGGATTAAAGCAGATAGAAAGCTTCAAGATTGATCGATGTATCAAACCAAAGAATTATGGACAAATTAAATCTGCACAATTGCACCATTTCAGTGATGCAAGCGAGATTGGATACGGTGTTGTCACCTACCTTAAGATGACAAATGAAGATGAAAACGTTCACATATCCTCATGTCAGGAAAGTCACGTGTCGTGCCTCTGAAAAAAGTCACTGTCCCAAGATTGGAGCTCACAGCAGCAGTACTGGCAGTACGCATGGACAAGATGATCAGAACCGAGCTGCAAATCCCATTATGCAAATCTGTCTTCTGGACTGACAGTACATCTGTTCTGAGATACATCATGAATGAAACGCTAAGGTTTCAGACATTTGTAGCCAACAGAATAAGTCTGATCAGAGAAGCAACAGCAACATCACAGTGGAAATACATCAACACTAAACTGAATCCAGCAGATTATGCATCTCGGGGATTGGCAGCAGAATCTTTCTTGAAATGTGACACTTGGATAAATGGTCCATTGTTTCTGAAAAAACCTGAGGACAAATGGCCTGAGTTTCCGGACGCACTTAAACTGGTCAATGACAGCTATCCTGATGATCCAGAGGGGAAGAAGGAAAAATTCAATGTGAACCCAACCATTGCAACTGACCTAAATGGCACAAGCAAGCTTTTGCATCACTACTCTGATTGGAGGAAACTGAAAAGAGCAGTTCCATGGTTCCTTCAAGTAAAACATCTCTTGCTGCTTTTAAGTAAGAAGAGGAAGGAAGTCCTTACTTCTACTCAAGCACAAGAACCAAAACGAATGCAGTTGATTGAGAAGGAGATGAGAGTGTTTAAAGAGTGTTTATTTTTGGTGAAAAAAAGGACAGAGCCAATGTTAATGCTGTCCAACACATCAGACAATGTCAGAAACCTCTGTGTAGTTATGGACCCTGACCTTCATTTCAAAACCCACATCAAAGGAATCACAGTCAACGTTTTACCACCTGAAAAACACAGCCAGACTGAAAACATCCGTGTCTCTAAACGACCTTGAGAAACTAGTCCATGCCTTTGTTTTTAGCAGGCTTGATTACTACAACAGTGTTTGTACAGGTCTCTGTAAAAAATCAATAAGATAACTACAACTCATCCAGAACGTGCTGGCAGAGTCCACACCAAAACTAGAAGAACTGAGCACATCCCTCCAGTTCTCAAAGATCTGCACTGGCTTCCAATAACACAAAGGATACACTTCAAAATATTACTTTTAACTTACAAAGCACAAATGGATTGGGACCACAATACATGGACATGCTTCACTGTAACAAGCCACCCAAAGCTCTCAGATCATCTGGGTTGGGGTTGCACCACAGACCTGGAAGCAACTGCCTGAAAACCTGAGTTATTCTCCAACCCTGGGTTCTTTCAAATCAAGGTTAAATACCTTCCTCTTTAATGCTGCCTATCCTGAGATCATCTAACTATTCTGTATTATTGCACCTAAGCACTTTTGTCTGCAACCATTTTGTCATCTTTTTTGTGAGTTGCCTTTTAGTTTGCTTTGTTTTTAACTTCTATGTGTTAAAGCTCACCTATTATGCTATATTTGAACAATATATTATAGGGCCACAAAACATGTCTCTGAAGTGTTTTGCTCAAAATACCAAACAGATCACGCATTGTAGCCTCATCCCCCTCTATTTAAGCCCTGTTAAAAAAAGTGCTGATTTAGGGTCTGGCCCTTTAAATGTAACCGTAAGAAGGAAAAGAGAGAGGGTTTTATTTTCTGACACTTTGTTAGTCTCCTGACACACCGGGGACACATATTTATGGAGAAAAGACATAAAAAAGTGCCTTTTGCATAATGGTGACCTTTAAAGCATATGTTTAGCACTTTGAATTGTCTGAAATGTGCTCTATAAATAAACAAAACTAACCTTGACCTATAAGCCCAGACAGCGCGCTCTACCAAAGGGTCTCTCCGATGTTACTACAGCTGTACAACAGGCAAGGGCAGCAAGACATTTAGCTTGCAGATTTCTACAATGCTTTGTGTTTTTGCTACTTTGAAGTCAAAAGTCAATTCATCTTTAAAACTATTTATATTAACATTAAACTATACAAAATGTTCCTAGAATTTTTTGCATTTTAAATTATTAATGTAGGTGTATATTTCACTGTGTTAACATTTAGATGACATTTGACTGTTTATTCATGAATATTGGAATGCGTGTGTATTTATAATGAACACTATAAACATATGAAAAATGTTTCCAATTTAATTGAATGTTTTTAATCAGCGCATTTCAAGACATGATATTGGGAATCATTAACTGAAACTTTAGTTATTAGACCTACCAGCCAACAGTTTATAACAGAGCACATGTTTACATATGTTTCGTAGTTTTGACATTTGCAGTCCGTACATGACAGGGTTCATTAGTGGCTGTATGAGGAGAAAATACAGTGACAGAATAATACGCAGCACACTGGGAACACCGCTCATATCAAATCTACTCTGAAGTATTTCAAAGCTGCAGCCAAAAGAGAAGTTGAGGAGGGAAACAAGGTGAGGTGTGCAGGTACTGACAGCTTTCTGTCTGGTCTGTTTGGAACCAGAGAAACACACTCTGAGGATCCTCATGTACGAGAAGAGGATTGGAAACAAAGGGACTAAGATAGTGAGAACAATTGAAAAAAGTCCATAAATGTTGTTAACATGAGTGTCAGAACATGCCAACTTCACAACAAGATGGTTGTTACAATTCAAACTGTCAATGATGTTTCCACAAAGTGTCAAACGGAAGTTTAAAGATAAGGTTATCAAGAACTTCACAAAAGAGTACAACCAAACCAGAATAATAAGAATAGCTGCCTTGTTAGAAGTCATACGAGTGTTATATTGCAGAGGATAACAGATAGCAAGATATCTGTCATAAGACATCACGGCTAAATTACAAAATTGTATATTTGCATATGTGTACAAGCAGAACATCTGCAGGAAGCAGAGCGGAGCAGAAACAGTGTGAATGTCAGAGAGGATCTGAACCAGAAGGAATGGAAACAACCCTGTACTACCATACAGTTCATTTACAAACAGGCTGCACAGAAAAAGGTACATAGGTTCATGTAAGCTCCTGTTCACACAGATAACCACAATCAGAGACGTGTTGGCAACAACAATCACAAGGTACAGCATGGCAGTTATCATGAAACACAAGTACCTCAAATAACCAATATGCAAATAAGCTCCAAGAATGAAATAGGATACAGTTAGTGAAGTTGAATTGGACATCATTGTTAGAGGTTAAACGTTAGTATATCTGAGCACATTGAACTTCACAGTCTTAACTTACCAATCCCCCCGGAGTGTGTCAGGAACTGTAAATGAATGCAACATGAGCACATCACACAGTGCAGTGTTTCTCACCTGCTGTGCTGCAGACTGCTGCAGTCCCTTCTGTCAGCTGCAGAGACTTCTGGTGCTTTAAAGCTTCCAGAACACCAACAGGCCAGGCCCCTTACCATCAGGAACCAAACCAGCCTATCCATACACACAATATCATTTTAACCTGTTAACCCTGAGCCTGTTTTTCAGGTGTGAGGCTCGAAAATGACATTCCCAGAACAAATTACTATAACTTCACTTCTAAAAGGGGTAAATTAATAATCTTTTTTCTCAAAGCAATGATAAACCTGTGAGTTGGATGTAGAAAAATCAGAATCAATATAATTTTTTTTATTTTAAAGTAAATTCAGATTGAACATGGTAAAAAAATGTAAATGATAGTGTCCGTCCAAAGAAACCACATTCCTTATAGTGAAAAACCACCCTTGAATGATGGGATAGTAGACTAAAAGCGTTAGGAATCCACACTATAACATATAATAAGTACCCTGTATCAACATTGATGCAAAACAAGTGACATTTTACCTTTTTAGAGAGATTTAGAAAAAGAAACACACTTCTGGGGTCATTTGGGTGCATTTTCCATATCTTTGGCCCCCTCGGTCGATTTTCATGATTGACACCTCTTTCGAACCGTTAAGCTGGCTACACACCAACCCGATTTTGGGAGTCAGAGGCCGTCAGAGGCAATCGGGCATTCGCGGCGCCCCCTACTCAGGTTGGTGTGTCCCGCACCGTCGTCTCTTTACGGCACCTTTTCACACCTCCCGCGGCCGATTCAACATGTTGAGGTCGGGAGGTCAGAGAAAGTCGGCCCAAGCAATCACTCTGATTGGCTGTTCACACTACCGCTGCCTGCTGGTAAGGACAGTTATTGCCACTCGTCCACTGAAGTATTTGCGGTGTGTTCGTAGGCGGGCGGCGTAGCCGACGCAGGCGACGAAGCTGACGTAAAAGTCGGGACGCCTTCGGTACGCGTTCTTTGGTCTCAGATGGGTGTGTAGCGGCCTTTAGAGCCAATAGAATCGAGAGGGAAGTTCCTAAAATCAATCTAAACATTACCCATTGGTGAATGAGTGATGCGTAGCCAGAATGCCCAAAACCGGAAGCTGGGTTGTAGCTCTGATAGCAGCTAATATGAAATCTCAGTTTTTGACAAAAATTGAATGACGGATTATCAGTAATCATTTCAAAGTGACACAGACACATTGGATTAACCTATGGATTAACCTTCAGCAGCGTCTTTATCGTTTTAATGCCATTAAACACAACTTAAGATCAGAAAAACAACAACGGTAAGACTTATTTTCAGTTTTTGCTCCATAAAGCTACGTTGTGTGATGTCTGGGTTTGCTTCCCCTGCCACGAGTTTTGATCGCTCAGTGATGATACTTTTACCCCTAGAATCTGTGGAATCTAAGCTTGCTAGCTGATATCTTGTTTGTGCAGATCCGATAAGTAATAAAGTATTTCTACCGTGAGTTCTGTGCTAAGTGCGTTAGCATTTTTTTGCTTAGTGCTAATTTAGAGGCTTGGCGTTAGAGTTGTGTTTTGTTTAGCTAAAAATTGTTCGTCAGTTAGCTGAGTTTCTTCCCGTTAAGTGAGTATGACACATTAATAGGTTGTTAAATGTTAAGAAGCTCTGAGACACAGTTTCGTGAAAAAAAAGCCCGGCTTAACAGGTTAAAGATATTGACAAACCTAGCAAATCAACTTAAACGGAAAGAGGACAAATCTCTTTTCTCATCAATTTATAATAGTAGTCCATTGAATTTATATAATACGGACCAAATAGGTGAAAGGAAACTCTAAATTATGTTTTCACACAATACTACTACTAGACGAATTCCCCACTGAATTCTTTAACCTGTTACGCACCATCCGCCCGGTACCGGGCGGATAAACGCGTCATTTGCAGGAAACAACGTCTAAGGAATCTTAATATTTAATAAAACTATGAATGTTTTATATCCATGTAACGGGAAGAAACTCAGCTAACTGATCTTTTTAATTATTTTTTCTCCAAAAAAAACCCACAATGCTAGCACTCAGCCTCTGAATTAGCCACGAGCGAAAGAATTTAACCTAAACGGCACTTAAACTCACAATAACTCCCTTATTACTTACTCCCTAGATGCACAGCCAACCACTCATTTTTGGTGTCCTGGAGACACTGAATCTAGTGGTGCCCACCTCAACACTCAGTGATAAACATTTGCGACGCTATAAACGAAAGCGTACATCATAACATGTGGAGCTAAGTAGCTAGAAACGCTAACATGGCTTACCTTGGTCAAAACTGGTCTTCAATGGCATTAAAACGATAAAAAAACGATGCTGCAGTTAATCCATAGGTTCATCCAATGTATCTGTGTCCTCTTTGAAATATTTCTGATAATCCATAAGCAATAAAACTGCTTTTTTGTTTCCAAATGCCAGAGCTAGAATGTAGCTCCACTCTGCTTTACATTTACATGCGCGCAGCCCCCACCTTTTCTCTTCACAATGTGTGTGTGTGGGAGCCTCCCCCTTCGATTCTATTTTCTCTAACGGTCAGAAGAGGTGTCAACCATCAAAATCGAGCAAGAGGGGCCAGAGATATGGGAAAAAAAACATTTTCACCCAAATCACCTCAGAGGTGGGGTGGTTTTGGCTAAACCTCTCTAAAAAGGTCAAATGTCACTTGTTTTGCATCAATCTTGATACAGGGTACTTACTATATGTTGTACTTTGGATTCCTAAAGCTTTTAGTCTACTAACCCATCATCCAAGGGTAGTTTTCACTATCTGTAAAAAATAATTTTTGGACGGACACTATAATTTACAGTTTTTTACTATGTAAAATCTGAATTTTCTCTAAAATAAAAAACATTTATATTGATTCTGACACTTCTACATCCAACTCACAGATGTAGCCTTGCTTTGATAAAAGAAATTATTCATATAACCCTTCTAAAAGTTAAGTTGTAGTCATTTGTTTTGGGCATGTCATTTTCGAGCCTGAAACATGAAAAACAGGCTTGGTGCTTAACAGGTTAAAGACATTTTAGCATCACTATTTTCGGGGCGTTGGGAACGCATTTGGACTCCCAAGGTTTTTAACTTAAGGGGTTTTCCAGGTGTCCAAAAGAATCAGGGAGGGGGCCCTTATTTCACTAGATTGTTTTTTTCATCAACTTAATCGCAAGAATGACTTGGCTTCAGCAAATGTTTTCAAGTTCAGCGGTGGTGGTCCAGCGGTGTCCAGCGGTGTCCAGTTTACCCAAGCATCAGTGGACATTGTAGGTCCTGTCCACCTTCACCCTGCCCTGCCCCTAGCTTTGCCTGCTGGTAGTGTGGACCATCAGCAGCTAGCAAGAGGAGAAATATGGATGTAAAAATATGGTCAAATTTAGTTGTCTTCTCTCCAAGAAATGTGGCAACCTGCAGAGTTTCTAATGTGATAAAGTTGGTACATTTACAGTTTGGCCAAGGTCGAGTAGGATAGATAGATCTACCTCGTGTTTCCTTGTCAATGATGTTCAGAGTGCAAAAAATGTAGTTTTTAATTGGCAAATGACAACGAAAACTTTAAATCACTTGTGAGGACACGGCAAGAAAGGTCACACACACAAAGCATGGTACATCACTCAGGGTCTGTGATTCCAGATGAAACGGTGGGTTTCAGATATAGAAGCAGACGTTCTTTAACCTGTTAAGCCCGGTTTTTGCTTTTTTTCACGAAATTGTGTCTCAGGGCTTCTTAACATTTAACAACCTATTAATGTGTCATACCCACTTAACGGGAAGAAACTCATCTAACTGAAGATATGAACTATTTTTAGCCAAACGAAACACAACTCTAGGGACAAAGTATCATCACTGAGCGATCAAAACTCGGCAGGGGAAGCAAACCCAGACATCACACTCAGGACGCAACTCCTTAGGAGAGGACGCTAGCGTGACTGCTCGCTGCTTCTCCGCCTCTGTTACCCCTCTATCCTTTTCTGCATTGCAAACTTTTCTGCATTGCACATTGTTTTAATTTTAACATGTTTTGGACTTCTGCCTCCGCTTCTGGCTGTAGCCGGCTGTCCTCACTCAGCCAACAAAGTGCCTAGTGGCTATTGCTATCTGCTATATCGCCTACTTGTCTGTCTCCGTCCCACGCAACAACCGTGGACTCTCTCTGCTTCCTGCCTTCATCTCTGGTGTGCATTTGTCCCATCCCGCTGCTCACATCCTCCTGCCATGTCGTGGATCTTCCTCGTCTCCACAACAATCCTCCACCTCTGTGCACCTAGCCCGCTAGCCGCTATCGCTGCTAACAAACTGCTCCCAGCCTTTCCGCCTGTCATCATGCTGAAATACTCCATCTCACAGCTTCTGTCACTCAACAACTCCTCCACCCTGTCTTCCATCTCAGTCCACAGACATCTTGGACTCCTCCGTCGACCCCGCTACATTCACAGAAGCACCCGCCGCAGTTTGTTTACTTTCAGCACGGAAAATCCATAGCATCCATCTGCTCTACCCAATGCACTGTCGCACACCTGACGCGTCATCAGACCGCAACTCCTACCGCTCCTCTTACACTCTCCCCGCTCCCCTACACTCCCAGCTGCACGGAATACCCGGAGCGGATCCCACTCCCCTCCGCCTCCCAACACATATAACAAGCCATTTCTCCCCACCATCAAGCCCCCCTCCTCAGCTCCACCGCCCCCCCTCTCGTGCCCACCCCCGCGCTGCTAACCTGGACAACCTCATACCTCTCCAGCCTGCCACCACCCCTCCATCAATCAATCAATCAATGTTTATTTATATAGGCCAATATCACAAATGTTACATTTGTCTCAGTGGACTTCACAGTTTGCACAGAATATCAGTATGACAATACGACACCCTCTGTCCTTAGACCCTCACATCGTACAAGGAAAAACTTCCGGAGAAAACCCACAGTTTAAAGGGGAAAATGGGAGAACAGAGGAGGGATCCCTCTCCCAGGACGGACAGATGTGCAATAGATGCCGTGTGTAAATTGAAAAGATAATACATTTACAACATAGGTAGTCCAAATGTTGGAAATGCATGTGTCTATAATAAGAAGATGAATCCACGAGGATATCCATCCAGGACTTATGATCCAGGACCACAGCAGCAGGCACAGCCACGACTCAAGATCCAGGGCTCGCGATCCAGGACTCAGGACCACAGCAACAGGATCAGCCATGACTCCGGATCCCGGCGTATATAGACACCAAAAAGACATTTGTGGAAGCTGGGTTATTGGGAACATGAGAGTACACAGGTACAGACAGAGAGAAGGAAAAAGTAGGTGTCCCCCGACAAACTAAGCCTATAGCAGCAAAACTAGGGGCTGAGTCTAATCAGCCCTAACTATAAGCTTTATCAAAAAGGAAGGTCTTAAGCGCACTCTTAAAAACGGATAGGGTGTCTGCCGCCCGAACACAAACTGGAAGCTGATTCCACAAATGTGGAGCTTGATAAGAAAAGGCTCTGGCTCCCATTGTACTTTTAGAGACTCTAGGAACAACCAACAACCCTGCATTCTGGAACGCAATGCCCTAGTTGGACAGTAGGGTATCATGAGTTCTTTAAGGTAAGATGGCGCCTGCCCATTAAGGGCTTTGTAGGCGAGAAGAAGAATTTTAAATTATATCCTGTGTTCTATAGGGAGCCAGTGTAAGGCAGCCAGAACAGGAGTAATGTGGTCCCTTTTCTAACTGTGGTTAGTACACGTGCTGCAGCATTTTGAATCAGCTGAAGCGACTTAACTGACTTCTTGGTACACCCTGATAATAAAGAGTTACAATAATCCAGCCTTGAAGTAACAATTGCATGGACTAGTTTCTCTGCATCGTTTTGAGGCAAGATATGCCTGATTTTTGCAATGTTACGTAGATGGAAGTAGGCGGTCCTTGAAATTGATTTTATGTGGGCGTTAAAGGATAAATCCTGATCAAATATAACACCAAGATTCCTTACAGTCTCACTGGAGGCCAAATTAATGCAATCCATAGTTAATATATCTTTAGATAATTTGTTTCGTAGATTCTTTGGGCCGAGTACAATAACTTCAGTTTTGGCCGTGTTTAACATCAAAAAGTTTAAGGTCCTCCACGTTTTTAAGTCCTTGAGGCAGTCTTGAATTTATTTAGATGATTAATTTCATCAGGGTTGATTGATAAATATAGTTGAGTATCATCCGCATAACAATGAAAATGTACAGAATGATTCCTTATAATATTGCCTAATGGAAGCATATATAATGTGAACAAAATAGGTCCAAGCACTGAGCCCTGTGGCACTCCATGGCTAACTTTGGTCTGCATGGAAGATTCATCGTTGACACATACAAACTGAGAGCGTTCAGATAGATAGGACCTAAACCAGCCTAAAGCAGTTCCTTTATGCCAACTAAGTGCTCTAGTCTTTGCAATAAGATGTCATGGTCGATAGTATCAAATGCAGCACTGAGATCGAGCAAAACAAGAATAGAGACATGTCCTTTGTCTGAGGCTATTAGAAGGTCATTTGTGACTTTAACCAGAGCTGTCTCTGTGCTATGATGTGTTCTAAAGCCAGACTGAAAATCTTCAAATAAATCATTGTTTTTTAAGTAATCACACAACTGTTTTCGCTTTCTCAAGAATGTTTGAGAGGAACGGAAGATTAGAAATAGGTCTATAGTTGGCTAAAACCTCTGAATCGAGGTTGTGCTTTTAAGAAGCGGTTTTATCACTGCTACTTTGAATGATTGTTGAACATAGCCTGATAATAAAGAATCGGGTCTAAGATACACGTTGATGGTTTAGAAGAGAGAATCATTGAATTCAATTGTTCAAGGTTTATGGCTGAAAAGCATTCTAATTACTATCTAGTTAATATTAGAACTTACGTTTCCGGGAGCTGTTGATAACACTATACTGGTCAAAGGCAAGAGGTCATTAATTTTGTTTCTAAGAGTAACAATTTATCGTTAAAAAAGCACATACAATCATTACTACTGAGTGCTATGGGAATAGAAGGCTCAATAGAGCTGTGGCTCTCTGTCAGCCTGGCTACAGTGCTGAAAATAAATCTTGCATTATTCTTATTCTCATCTATTAATGAAGAGTAGTAAGCTGCTCTCGCTTTACGCAGTGCTTTCTTATATTCATTGAGAGTAATATGCCAAATTAAACGAGATTCTTCAAGTTTAGTGGAACGCCATATCCTTTCAAGTTGTCTCTACTTTTGCTTTATTTTGCGGGTTTCGGCATTATGCCATGGAGCTAGTCTATGTTGTTTTATTTTCTTCTTTTTCAAAGGAGCAAAAGAGTCTAATTTTATTCGCAGCGCATCTGTAGCACTATCAACAACATGATCAATTTGGGGTGGTGTACATTTTATATACATTTCTTCCCTTACATGCAGATATGCTATCGAGTTAAGTATTGGTGGAATCTCTTCCTTAAATATGGCTATAGCACAAACAGACAGGTTTCTGCTGCAGGAGCTTTTGACTAATGGTTTGTAGTCTAGTAACAGACAGGTTTCTGCTGCAGGAGCTTTTGACTAATGGTTTGTAGTCTAGTAACAGACAGGTTTCTGCTGCAGGAGCTTTTGACTAATGGTTTGTAGTCTAGTAACAGACAGGTTTCTGCTGCAGGAGCTCTTGACTAATGGGTTGTAGTCTAGTAGCAGACAGGTTTCTGCTGCAGGAGCTTTTGACAAATGGTTTGTAGTCTAGTAACAGACAGGTTTCTGCTGCAGGAGCTTTTGACTAATGGTTTGTAGTCTAGTAACAGACAGGTTTCTGCTGCAGGAGCTTTTGACAAATGGTTTGTAGTCTAGTAACAGACAGGTTTCTGCTGCAGGAGCTTTTGACTAATGGTTTGTAGTCTAGTAACAGACAGGTTTCTGCTGCAGGAGCTTTTGACTAATGGTTTGTAGTCTAGTAACAGACAGGTTTCTGCTGCAGGAGCTTTTGACTAATGGTTTGTAGTCTAGTAACAGATAGGTTTCTGCTGCAGGAGCTTTTGACAAATGGTTTGTAGTCTAGTAACAGACAGGTTTCTGCTGCAGGAGCTTTTGACTAATGGTTTGTAGTCTAGTAACAGACAGGTTTCTGCTGCAGGAGCTTTTGACTAATGGTTTGTAGTCTAGTAACAGACAGGTTTCTGCTGCAGGAGCTTTTGACTAATGGTTTGTAGTCTAGTAACAGACAGGTTTCTGCTGCAGGAGCTTTTGACAAATGGTTTGTAGTCTAGTAACAGACAGGTTTCTGCTGCAGGAGCTTTTGACTAATGGTTTGTAGTCTAGTAACAGACAGGTTTCTGCTGCAGGAGCTTTTGACTAATGGTTTGTAGTCTAGTAACAGACAGGTTTCTGCTGCAGGAGCTTTTGACTAATGGTTTGTAGTCTAGTAACAGACAGGTTTCTGCTGCAGGAGCTTCTGACTAATGGTTTGTAGTCTAGTAACAGACAGGTTTCTGCTGCAGGAGCTTTTGACTAATGGTTTGTAGTCTAGTAACAGACAGGTTTCTGCTGCAGGAGCTTTTGACTAATGGTTTGTAGTCTAGTAACAGACAGGTTTCTGCTGCAGGAGCTTCTGACTAATGGTTTGTAGTCTAGTAACAGATAGGTTTCTGCTGCAGGAGCTTTTGACAAATGGTTTGTAGTCTAGTAACAGATAGGTTTCTGCTGCAGGAGCTTTTGACTAATGGTTTGTAGTCTAGTAACAGACAGGTTTCTGCTGCAGGAGCTTTTGACTAATGGTTTGTAGTCTAGTAACAGACAGGTTTCTGCTGCAGGAGCTTTTGACAAATGGTTTGTAGTCTAGTAACAGACAGGTTTCTGCTGCAGGAGCTTTTGACTAATGGTTTGTAGTCTAGTAACAGATAGGTTTCTGCTGCAGGAGCTTTTGACAAATGGTTTGTAGTCTAGTAACAGACAGGTTTCTGCTGCAGGAGCTTTTGACTAATGGTTTGTAGTCTAGTAACAGATAGGTTTCTGCTGCAGGAGCTTTTGACAAATGGTTTGTAGTCTAGTAACAGACAGGTTTCTGCTACAGGAGCTTTTGACTAATGGTTTGTAGTCTAGTAACAGACAGGTTTCTGCTGCAGGAACTTCTGACTGATGGTTTGTAGTCTAGTAACAGTACTTCAAAAGTTACTAAGAAATGGTCGGATAAAGCAGGATTATGCGGTTCGACCAATAGTTGCTCAATTTCAATACCATAAATCAGAACAAGGTCGAGAGTGTGATTATAACAGTGGGTTGGTTTATTTACACTCTGACGGAAACCAACATAATCTAATATAGAGTTAAATGCAACAGTAAGGCTATTTTTATCGTCGTCAACATGACTATTAAAGTCACCTACGATAATTACTATATCTGTTTTAAGTACCAAAGTTGATAAAAACTCAGAGAATTCTGATAAGAATTCTGAATAAGGACCTGGTGCACGGTACACTGTAACAAATAAGATTGGCTGCAAAGTTTTCCAGGTCGGATATGTAAGACTAAAAACAAGACTTTCAAAGGAGGTATAATTTAATTTTGATAAGCAAATTTGAGTCAAAGATGGCTGCAACTCCACCTCCTCGGCCTGTGCCTCGAGCAATATGAGTATTGATATGGCTGGGTGGAGTGGCCTCATTTATGCTGACATATTCTTCATGTCTCAACCAAGTTTCAGTGAGACAGCTATATATCAATATTATAATCTGATATTAAATCATTTACCAATATTGCTTTAGATACTAGAGATCTTATGTTTAAGAGACCACATTTAATCTTCCTGTTTTGTTGCACTGTAGTAGTTGTTACATTTACTTTTATTAGGTTATTATGTATGACACCTCTATTAGCTTTTACTTTAACTGCCAGACACACACCGTTAATATTGGGTATTTTATTGGAGAGAGCGCAGAGAAGCGTGCAAGACTGCGACTCCGCCTCCTGGTCTCAACTCCAGTTTGTCATGGATTACGTCCACAAAGCCCTGAAATGTTTGCCGAAATGAGATTTGCACCTTCCAAAGTAGGATGAATACCTTCTCTCTTAATCAGACCAGGTTTTCCCCAGAAGGCTGTCCAATTATTTACGAAGCCCACATCGTTTGCTGGGCACCACCAAGACAACCAGCGCTGAAATGATGACATGCGGCTATACATGTCGTCATTGATCAGATTGGGGAGGGAACCAGAGAAAATTACGATGTCCGACATTGTTTTAGCATAACTACACACCGACGCCACATTAACTTTGGTGCATTCTGATTGGCGTAAACGAACATCATTACCACCGACGTGAATAACAATCCTACTGTATTTACGTTTATTTTTAGCCAGCAGTTTAAGATGCGCCTCAACGTCGCCCGCTCTGGCCCCCGGAATGCAGGTGACTGTGGAGGCTTTGGTCTCTAAGTTCACGTGTCTCATAATAGAGCTACCAATAACCAGAGTTGGCTTTTCCGCGGGTGCCTCGCTGAGTGGGGAATATCTGTTAGATACGTGAACGGGTTGGTGGGGACCTGCGGGTTTCGCATTATGCCCCTTCTGAACAGTCACCCAGTCTCCCTGCTGCTCGGGAGTTGTCGGGGGACGGCTAGTAGGAGCTACCTTTTGCCGGTCCGCACCGACTAAGATGGGCTTTACTGTAGCTGAGTTACTTTCTAAAATGCAGAGCCGGGCTTCTATGGCTATGATTCCCGCCTCCAACCGAACAACTATACTACATTTAACACATGTATCGGTACCAGTAAAGGAGGTAGGGGAATAACTAAACATGAGACAGGTAGAGCAGGAAATAGCACCGGAGGGTGGGGAAAGAGCCATGGCTAGCTATCAAGCTAAAGTAGCTACCGTTAGCAAACCCGAAAAGAGTGTAGGCAACTGTGGAGTTACAGTCGCTAAGAAAAGGAGAGTTGTGAGTGCTTAAGCTGTAGTAACGTGTGATTACAACGTCAGGCAGTTGCCTTGAAAAAGAGTTTTAAAACGATCGATTTAAGTTAAGATAATATAAGCTATCAGCAGCAGAACAGGCACACAGGATACCCGGAGGTGACAACAACAACCGGAAGTTACAACACGCTTACCGCAATAGTGAGGGTCCTTACAGTTGTTAGGGATGACTCCAACCCCCCACTTGACCAATCTTGCCCTCCTCAATATCCGGTCACTCAACAATAAAGCCCACATCCTTCACAAACTAATTCTGGACAAACCCATCGACTTCCTTCTGCTCACTGAAACCTGGCAACAACCCAATTACTTCTTCTCCCTCAATCAAACATCCCCCCCATGTTTTAATTACATCACTAAACCCCGCCCCTCACGCCGTGGTGGTGGGCTGGCTTTCATCTACAACCAGAACATCCGGATTACAGAACTCACCCTCCCCTCAGTATCATCCTTTGAATTCCTCTGTTTCAAAGCCCCTCCCTCACTGACAGTCAGTGGCGGCGCCAGAGATTTTCTCTAGGGGGTGCTGTGGGGTAGCTTGACATTTCATAGAGGGTGCTCAAACATTTAGGGTATCCCATTAATGCGCCAGCGCTACAGTTGAATTTTCTACTGCAACACTCCCCACACGCACACACACAGTTAGGGATGGGTACCGAGCCCCGGTATTAAACAGGCCCCGGGGCTGAATTATTAAAGACCGTGGTACCGTTAAGCTCCGACGTTATTGGTCTTTTTATCGGTACTGGAGACGCGTACAAAATATATGTCATGAATTATTGCTACACAAACATTATATTGCAGTTTTAGTGTCGCCAACTCCGTTTCTAATACGCAAAAAGACTGCAAAATGCGTCTATGATTATTTTTAGTATTTTCAATCTTTCCAATCCAGACGAGAGATCTCTCTCCCCCGTCTGTGTGCGAGGGGGCGGGGCACGCAGCTGCAGCAACACACACACACGGAGGAGATGGCGGAGAGAACGCGCTCCAAGGTGTGGTTAAACTTTACCCGTCTCGATGTGGACAATGCTCATTACCAAAAGTGCAATAAGAGTTTAGCATGTAAGGGCGGTAACACGAACAATTTGTCTAAACATTTAGTAAAAGTGCTCCACATTCAGACGGAGAAATGCACCGGGTTCGACTGTCTTTCTGTAGCCTCATCCACGAGTAACGTTTCCACGTCAGGTGTTATGTATGCTAGCAGCAACACACGGAGTTAACTCAATTATACAAACATGGGTTAATGATTAGAGGTAACTGGGTTATTTGTTTTGTTAAAGTTTCAGCTATTCTGTTTACAATTCTGTCATCAGATTATTTAATACGATTTGTTAAAACACTGTTGTTTCTTTTGATGTGAAATATTATGTATTTAATTTAAATAAAAAGCAATGTTAGTTTGGTTCACAATTTGTTTATTTAGTTTACCTTTTTTGTTTCTCCAAAAGAACCGATAAAAGTATCGTTAAAAGACCGGATCGATAAGCGGTATCGATAAAAGTAGTAGTACCGTTAAAACCTTAACGATACCCATCCCTACACACAGTACACCCGCGACTGTTACAATGAAGGCTCGATAATCAGCTGACGGCATATAGGTGTAAGCAGGGGTAAAGTGCTATTTTTACAAGTGGGGAGTGGACCTAGAGGAGGTGAGGACCCTCCTATAGGAGGGTCCGGGGGCATGCTTTTTTTAAATATTGAAGTTAAAAGCATCAATTGGTGCACTTTGAGAGCAACATTAAGCGGTCTCTGCGTTGTGTTTTGCGTTGTTCACGGATGGATGAGACCCGAGCCAGCATACAGTTTACGATTTCCTTTTAATCACTGACAATCTGATACAACAAATCACTATAACATTTTGTATCCCTCACAGTGACTCCTCTCACGTGGAAACATTTACAAAAACAAAAAGGGAAGAGGAAACGTGAGGGACACAATATAAAGGGGGGGTGTACCCACAAAAAGAATCTTCTGAGTACAGTGCCTACATTTCAGAAGTTCCGCCCACTGATCTCCGACCTTGTCAGGTATTGAACATAAATAAACGAAGAACACAGAATTAGTGTGATTATACTAATTTAAATGATGTACAAACAAACACCACTGCATATCTACAACTGTTACAGCGGGTAAGGTCCACAAGCCTAACACACCTCTGGCTCTGAACATAAAATTAAACACAAGTAGGCCACATATAAATAACTATAAACAGTCAGAATGTTTGCCTCAACCATCAATGCATTACATTTATAATAGGCAACAGAGGGGGTGCATCATCATGCACTTACCATTAGACGTCTTCATAACAAAACAATGCGTCTGTTGTTGTGGTTGAGGGCAAATGCATCAATGATTTTGTCGCTGTCCAGGGTCCTTGTTCTCACGGTGTTTATAGCCAACAGTGCCAGGTTACTGGTTCGAGAGTCCCCACTGGTGTTCCTCAGGTAGTTTTTCAAACGACGCAGACAAGAAAAACTGTGCTCACAGCTCACTGAGGTCACAGGAAGTGTCAGAGATATGCATATCAGTTTGTACAAGTCTATAAATGCATCTCTGTATGGCCTCATGAGGGATAGAAACTCCTTGGTGGTGGTGATAGTATGTCCCTGTTTTCTTTTCTTTGCAACAGCCGGCGAACTTGGTAAAGCTCTGCAGACAAGTTTTCCTCACTGATTCCAAAGGGCAGTATCATTTTTTTGTCCAGAAATGATGTGTGTTTGGGGCTCAGGGCGGACACACCTCTCAGTACTTCATTGGTTTCTGTTGAAAAGTGACGTTTCATCTCCATTAACAACCTGTCCATAACAGGATAGAACGAGTGTGTTCTCAGGTCATCTGTGTCTAAGTGTGCTCTTTCTAACGGGGCTTCCACTACAAACCCCTCCAGATGTCGAGATGTTTGGGCCCGCCTTCTCTCACGTTGCGTCACGTGCAATTCCTGCGTTTACGCACAGACTTTCTGCTTCATTTCAGATTTCCCTCCACTTGTCCTCTGTCCGCTTTTCAGATATGGCAGTGGTAACAGACTGGGCCAGTTCATCTGCTGCTTCAAGATCAAAAGTGGAGGACTGAAGCTGATCCGACATGAACATGGTTGTTCTGAATACATCCTCGAAAATAATGAGAAGTACAACAAATGTCTCGTCCATGATTGCACTGAGAGCTCTCGCCTCTGTCCTCCGGTGTGGATTTGACAGGCCGATGATGTCACGCAGGGTAGCCAGGATTGCTGAGATTGCCCAGATTGCATTATATTGGCATGCCCAGCGAGTATCACTCAGCTTCTTGAGTTCTACGCACTGTGCTGTTGGCTCGAGTTCCTTTTGTTTTTTCATGAACAGATCGTGTACCACTGACCCAGAGAAAAACTTGTAGAGCATTTGTAGTGTCTCAAAAACTCTGCTGCAGCATTGACATTATGCACACAGTCAACCAGCACCAAGTTGAGCCTATGAGCATGGCAATGTATATAAATTGCCTGTGGCACTTCTGTCCTGAACTTTTCCTGCACTCCATTGTTACATCCTGACATTACAGATGCTCCGTCATAGCACTGGCCAACACAACATTAATGTCTATATTACACTGACTGAGTGTAAGCTGTATGCTGTTTAGTAGTGAGTCTTCGTCTAACCCATCTGCTTGGGTTAAAATGCAAGAATTCCTCATGCAACGTCTCTGTCAGTGGCTGTAAATACCGCACGATCACTGAAATTTGTTCCTTCTTACTAATGTCTTTACTTTCATCCACCAAAACAGCAAAGTACTCTGCCTCCCCCACCTCATCACTTATTTATTTTCGTATCATATCAGCCATTATATCAAATAATTCGTTCTGTATGTCATGGTGAGTGTATTTCGCATTTGATGGATTGCTTGCCAATTTTTTATCCACTGTAACATCAAACATTTTGATGAGGTGCAAAAGCTCGAGAAAATTACCCCTATTAGCCTGTTAAGCCCGAGAGCCCCCTCAGTTGGGGGCTGCAGGGTATTTTTTCACGAAACTGTGTCTCAGGGCATCTTAATATTTAAAAACCTATTAATGTGTTATACAGATTAACGGGAAGAATCTCAGTAAACTGACGATACGAACCAGTTTTGCCAAAACAAAACACAAGTCTCATAAGAAGCATCTAAATGATCCCTGAGCAAAGAAATGCTAACGCATTTGGCACAGAACTCAAGATAAAGATACCCTTATTACTTATCGTAACTGCACATACAAGATATCCGATTAAAGCTGAGACTCCACAGATTATATAGGTATAGTATCATCACTGATCAGAACTCGCGACAGGGAAGCAAACACAGACATCACAACACGTAGCATTACGGAGCAAAAACGGGACATCGTCTCACCTTAGCTGTTATTCTGATCAAAAGTCGTGTTCAATGGCATTAAAACGATAAAAACGCTGCTGAGGGTTAATCCATAGGTTATACCAATGTGTCTGTCGCTTTGAAAACATTATTGATAATCCAAAATTAAATTTTGATGTAAACATCGGGGAATAAAAGTTAGCTGCTAATGGTAGCCACCAGAGTTATCGCAGCTTCCGGTTTTGGCTACGCGTCACTCTCACTCCTTATTTGGTAACGTGTGTATGTATGTGGGAGTTCCCCTCGATTCCATTGGCTCTAGCGGTTAAAAAGAGATGTCAATCACCAAAATCGACCAAGGGGGGCCAGAGATAGGTCAAATCCACCCAAATGACCCCCGAAGTGGGTTTTTGCTAAATCTCTCTAAAAAGGTCAAATTTCACTTGTTTTGCATCAATCTTGATACAGGGTACTTATTATATGTTATAGTTTGGATTCCTAAAGCTTTTAGGGGTTAACAGTTTAACAATGTTTAACCACATTTTCATTTTAAAACTGATATTGATAATAAGGGTATTTCAAACTTGTGAGACTACAACTGTTAAAACCTTGAGTATCAAGTAACCTGCCGACTACTACTACTAGTGGTAGTAGTACTACTTTACAATCAACACTAACAGTCAGGGTTGCACTTTTATTGCTGAAATGATGTCCCGATTATTATGTTTATTATGAAGATCACAATTATTTATCTTTAAGATTCAAATATGTAGGAGACAAAATATGTTTATTGCACCTGCACATTTAAATAAGCCGAGCGCTGCCTTCTCTTCCATGTTGAGCTCATGTACAAATCTTTGCATTCCAATGAGACGTGGCAGAATCTGTGCTTTAGTATTAACACTGAGATTCTGTTCATATGAACACGTCCTCCTTCTTCAGCTTGAAGGCCGGCCTCTTAGGTTGCAGCCATGTCATATTGTTGTTGTTGTTTAATTTCCATTAGAAACACGTTTTCCCTGTCTTTTAAGGAAGGATTCAGACTCATTTAGAACTGTGAGATTCCCACCCAGTTTTCCAGTCAGTCGAGTAATATCTTGTGGTCAGCAGTGTCAAATGCAGCACTGAGATCTAATAATAAGACCTTAACAAGAGCAGTCTCCGTGCTGAGGTGCAGTCGAAAGCCTGACTGGAACACATCAAAACAGTTAGTTTGATTCAAGAAGCCATACATGTTTATTATTTGATATACCAAGCCTGTTGTTATAATGTCAGGGCCGCAGGCAGGATGGATTTGATGTTGTGTAATGTCCTGCAGGTCTTTATCATTGATCAGATGGAAATGTGTACAGATCATAATTTAGGTGTGTATTACACTGTATACATCTACATCTGTCTGTGGATACATGAATATTGGAATTAATGTGGAAATATAATACCTTGTTGTCAACACCATAAACACGGTACATTTTTTTCCACTTAGATACATGTTTAATCAGAATATTTCAAGACATTCATTTACTGACACTTTTGTTATTTCTGCCACCAGCCAACAGTTTATAACAGAGTACATGTTTACATATGTTTCGTAGTTTTGACATTTGCAGTCCGTACATGACAGGGTTCATTAGTGGCTGTATGATGAGAAAATACAGTGACAGAACAATACGCAGCACACTGGGAACACCGCTCATATCAAATCTACTCCGAAACATTTCAAAGCTGCAGCCAAAAGAGAAGTTGAGGAGGAAACAAGGTGAGGTGTGCAGGTACTGACAGCTTTCTGTCTGGTCTGTTTGGAACCAGAGAAACATACTCTGAGGATCCTCATGTAAGAGAAGAGGATTGGAAAGAGAGGGACAAAGATTGTGAGAAAAGTACCAAAATATCCATAAATGTTATTCACCTGAGTGTCAGAACATGCCAATTTAACAACAAGGTAGTTATGACAATACAAACTGTTAATGATGTTTCCACACAATGTCAAACGGATATTTAAGGATAAAGTTATCAAGAACTTCACAAAAGAGTACAACCAAATGAGAATAATGAAGATGATCGCCTTGTTAGAAGTCATACGAATGTTGTATTGCAGAGGATAACAGATAGCAAGATATCTGTCATAAGACATGACGGCTAAATTACAAAATTGTATATGTACATATGTAAACAAGCAGAAAATCTGCAGGAAGCAGAGCGGAGCAGAGACAGTGTGAATGTCAGAGAGGATCTGAACCAGAAGGAATGGAAACAACCCTGTACTACCATACAGTTCATTTACAAACAGGCTGCACAGAAAAAGGTACATAGGTTCATGTAAGCTCCTGTTCACACAGATAACCACAATCAGAGACGTGTTGGCAAACAATCACAATGTATACAAACGTAGTTATCATAAAGTACAAGTACCTCAAATTCCCAACATGGATATAAGTGCTAAGAAGGAAGTAGGATAAAGTAGAATTCACCATCATTGTAGTTTTAGGAGAGAAAACAATTGTACAACGATTTGCTTCTCATCTTTTAACTCTGAAATGAATAAGACATTGTTTTTCTATCTGCAAGGCAAAATGAAATGAAAAAGATTTTTTAGTTTCTCTTGTTAAAATTGATCAAGCGAATAGAAAAAAAACATATCAGAATCCAGCCAAAACGTAAAGCCTTACTGCCCAGTCTTTGTAAATGTGCAAATACATTTACATAAATTATTTAAAATGACAGAGAAATAATTACCTTACACACAGCACAACATTAGTCACCAGCAGTGCTGCAGGAACTAAAGGGAGGTTGCTTCAATATCGGCTTTTAAAACCTGTTCATGACAACATGTCCAAACAGACGTCCCACAGAAGGTACCGTAGTAACCAACTAACAGACCTTGACCTTAGGGTCAAGTAGTGTTAAAAGTGGGGATGACAGAGAAAGTCCAAACATCACCAAAGTACACGAAAAGTTTTAAAATCATTAAATAAATATTGAAAAAATATTTGTTTGTCTCCACGGCTCATCACTGTGTTCAATGGCCGGCGCATGTGCACTCATCGATAGCTCTCCCTAATTTCTATCGGAGGGGTTACATTTTGAGCCAGGTGAAATGGATGGTGGGTACGTTCGTGCTGAATACACAGGGAGAAGCAAGGCGTCCACTTCGAATACACCGTGTCCATCAGTAGGGTATTCTAAGTGTACGTCCACTTCAAATACTTAACTGCAGGATCTGGGGTATTTGAAATGTAAAAGGTTATATCTCCACATTGCAAAGATACTGGGAGCTGATACTTGAATTCTTTCATGCATCCAACCCAAGGATTCAGCGGTGTGAAAACGAGACGTTTGGACAATGTCTAATTTTCCCGCCCTTTTAACCTGTGAAGCCCGGCAGGGGCTGCAGGCTTTTTTTCACGAAAATATGTCTCAGGGCTTCTTAACATTTAACAACTTATTAATGTGTCATACCACTAACGGAAGAAACTCAGCTAACTGACGATACGAACCATTTTTACCGAAACAAAATACAAGTCCCCCAAGAATGAGCTCTGAGCGAAAATATGCTAACCCACCTAGCATAGAACTCACGGTAGAAATAATGTATTACTTATCGGATATGCACAAACAAGATATCAGCTAGCAAGCTGAGATTCCACAGATTCTAGAGGTATTAGTATCATCACTGAGCTATCAAAACTCGCGACAGGGGAAGCGAACCCAGACATCACACAACGTAGCTTTACGGAGCAAAAACTGGAATATGTCTTACCTTTGCTGTTGTTCTGATCAAATGTTGTGTTCAATGGCATTAAAACGATAAAAACGCTGCTGAAGGTTAATCCATAGGTTAATCCAATGTGTCTGTGTCTCTTTGAAATGATTATTGATAATCCATCATTCCATTTTTGTCAAAAACGGAGATTTCATATGCATGCTTGTGAGAGCTACAACCCAGCTTCGGGTTTTGCGCATTCTGGCTGCGCATCACTCATTCACCAATGGGTAATGTTTAGAGGGATTTTAGGAACTTCCCTCTCGATTCTATTGGCTCTAATGGTTCAAAAGAGGTGTCAATCATCAAATCGACCGAGGGTGGCCAGAGATATGGAAAATGCACCCAAATGACCCCAGAAGTGGGGTTTTTTCTTCTAAATCTCTCTAAAAAGGTCAAATTTCACTTGTTTTTCATCAATCTTGATACAGGGTAGAGCATTTGTAGTGTCTCAAAAACTCTGCTGCAGCATTGACATTATGCACACAGTCAACCAGCACCAAGTTGAGCCTATGAGCATGGCAATGTTATAAATTGCCTGTGGCACTTCTGTCCTGAACTTTTCCTGCACTCCATTGTTACATCCTGACATTACAGATGCTCCCTCTTAGGTGCCTTACAAACAATGGACGTCCGCTCTCGGGAGCGTCGGAGTGGTGCGGTCACCCTAAGTGACAGACCTAAAGTATCCGGGATTCAGGCATCTTCCCTGGCTTGTACATTTTTGGTGATGCGCCCTGGAGATATCAGACTATTTTAAACAACTTTTCCCCGCTTTTCAAACATTTATTCCGGGGTTTTAGCCAGTCATTTTGCACGAAATCATTTAACATTAACGGTCTCCTGAAAAAGCACATATTCTGTGCATTTTCAGGAGAGCGTCTATGTTAAATGATTTCGTGCAAAATGACTGTCTAAAACTCTCTTCCAGACATTTAAAAATACTTTCCCCGACCATTTAAACATTATTTCTGGCTTGTAAGTGCAGTTATGCGCCCTGGAGATATTATACTATTTCAAACAACTTTTCCCCGCATTTCGAACACTTATTCCTGGGTACAAGTGTTATCTTTCCCCCCTGGGTGTGTGTGAGACAAGTGAAGTGAGTCAGCCTGCCAACAAGCAGCAGTGTGCTGTCATTTGAAACATGTTACCCCACAGTTTGACTATGCTTTAGCCACGTTTCGAGCACTCTTTCCTGGGTCAATGTGTGCTCCAATGTGTCCTCTTTCTCCCCCCTGGGTGTGTGTGTGAGACAAGTGAAGTGAGTCAGCCTGCCAACAAGCAGCAGTGTGCTGTCATTTGAAACATGTTACCCCACAGTTTGACTATGCTTTAGCCACGTTTCGAGCACTCTTTCCTGGGTCAATGTGTCCTCTTTCCCCCCTGGGTGTGTGTGAGACAAGTGAACTGAGCCAGCCTGCTAACAACCACCAGTCTGCTGTCATTTGAAACATGTTCCCCGACCTTTTAACACACTTTTTACCCATGTTATGCGTCCTGGAGGTATCAGCCTATTTTAAACAACTTTTCCCCGCTTTTCAAACATTTATTCCGGGGTTTTAGCCAGTCATTTTGCACGAAATCATTTAACATTAACGGTCTCCTGAAAAAGCACATATTCTGTGCATTTTCAGGAGAGCGTCTATGTTAAATGATTTCGTGCAAAATGACTGTCTAAAACTCTCTTCCAGACATTTAAAAATACTTTCCCCGACCATTTAAACATTATTTCTGGGTGGTAAAGTGCAGTTAAGCGGCCTGGAGGTATTATACTATTTCAAACAACTTTTCCCCGCCTTTCAAAGACTTATTCCTGGGTACAAGTGTTATCTTTCCCCCCCTGGGTGTGTGTGAGACAAGTGAACTGAGTCAGCCTGCCAACAAGCAGCACCGTGCTGTCATTTGAAACATGTTACCCCACAGTTTTAGCTTAGCCCACAAATCCTGGATGATCCAGGCCGAATTTGGGTGCTCATAGGCGGACATATAAGCACCATAAAAAACCACCCCCCTTGTAGAGTCACCAGGGGCACAAGAATACCCTCCACAGAAGGGGTGGTGGTGCCGTGAAGAAGGCCGAATTTGGGTGCTCATAGGCGGCCTGCTGCAGAGTCATTTTCAGGCTCCTCTCCACAATTGTCCCCCTAAAATGATTTTAAATCATTATTTTTGCATTTAAATGCATTTATTCTATCATTTATATGGTTCCCCAACACAATGCACATAGTCTGGAGCTCACTGGGGTCCTGCATATAATTTAATCAGGCGTTTTAACACTTTTTCCCATGAAAATGATTTTTAATCACTATCATGGGGCTTTGAAAATAAAATTCCGGGTAATGCCGAGCACAAGTGCACCTTTTACTATTTAAATGTATTTGTATTATATATATTTGGGCTAGAAAAGTGACCTCTCTGGGTGATTTAGTCAGTTTATGGAGCTTAGCCCACAAATCCTGGATGATTCAGGCCGAATTTGGGTGCTCATAGGCGGCCTGCCAGGCGCCCCCACCCGTGGAAAGCAAAAAAAAGTGAAGAAAACGCTTAATTATATCTTAAAATAATCAAAAATGAAGTTTTGAAAAATTGTCAAATTGTTTCTGAGTGCCAACAGGAGAAGTGGCCAGGTGTTCTGGGCTTCGGGCCGATTTTTCCCCTTCTCCGATGGTTGGTGCAACGGAGAAGGGGAAAAGGTCCTTGGGCTTCATTTCCCCTACCCTGTGAAAAAGATTCATCCATACTTTTCAAACTACCTTCCGCACGAAATGAGAAACCCAGTTTTTGGGTGCACTCAGAAAAAAACGGCTGTTGCAAATCTTGGAAGAATGTATCCGCTCACCAAGCACTCTGAGTGGGCCTAATTTTGTGCCTCAAGACCCCCCAGGGGACTCCTGCGGGGTCATGAGGCACTGTTTTGGGGTATAATTTTTACATTTTGACCCCTTTCCCCGGTTATCACCAAAGTTGAGTGTGATGATTGCTGAGTCATGATGCACTTTTTTGGGGTACTTTTTCCTCATTATCAACACGGACTAGAGATGTCTCGGAGATGGCTCGGACCCCACACCCTGGTTCTATGTAACCCTGGAGGAATGTCACATGAGTCGACAGGGGACTGCTGCTGGCTAATGAAGGACTATTTTGGGGTACATTTCCCCCATTATCAACACGGACTAGAGATGTCTCGGAGATGGCTCGGACCCCACACCCTGGTTCTATGTAACCCTGGAGGAATGTCACATGAGTCGACAGGGGACTGCTGCTGGCTAATGAAGGACTATTTTGGGGTACATTTCCCCCATTATCAACACGGACTAGAGATGTCTCGGAGATGGCTCGGACCCCACACCCTGGTTCTATGTAACCCTGGAGGAATGTCACATGAGTCGACAGGGGACTGCTGCTGGCTAATGAAGGACTATTTTGGGGTACATTTCCCCATTATCAACACGGACTAGAGATGTCTCGGAGATGGCTCGGACCCACACACCTGGTTCTATGTAACCCTGGAGGAATGTCACATGAGTCGACAGGGGACTGCTGCTGGCTAATGAAGGACTATTTTGGGGTACATTTCCCCCATTATCAACACGGACTAGAGATGTCTCGGAGATGGCTCGGACCCCACACCCTGGTTCTATGTAACCCTGGAGGAATGTCACATGAGTCGACAGGGGACTGCTGCTGGCTAATGAAGGACTATTTTGGGGTACATTTCCCCCATTATCAACACGGACTAGAGATGTCTCGGAGATGGCTCGGACCCCACACCCTGGTTCTATGTAACCCTGGAGGAATGTCACATGAGTCGACAGGGGACTGCTGCTGGCTAATGAAGCACTATTTCCGGGTACTTTTTTTTCATTTTCACCCAAATTTCCCTGGATGAAATATTTTTTAGTTTTTTTAGTTTTTAGCCCAGTTTTGGCCACAGCGTTGCCTGGAGGATAGGACCGAGATATGACAGACTCTCTGGCCGCCTCACAAGTCACTATTGTCGGACACTTTCTTTGCTTTACCCCGGTTCTATCACTCTTTCCTCCTTTGACCATACAACCCGTTTCCTGCTGGGGTGGTGCCTGGTTCCGGGGTACCCCAAACCCTCTCATGGTCGGGGCACCATGTATGATGCATCGGACCCAATGTTGCCATCACCAGCCCCGCGTTGGTGCGGAAGTGGGACCATCTGACCCGGTGGTAACCCAATACTTCCCTTCGTCCATGCACCATGAATTGATGCATCGGACCCAGTGTCGCAACCACCGCTCACGCTAACGCATATAAACGGAGAACTATAACATCATTTTGATCAAATTCATTATGTGTGTTTCAGTAAGGATGTCATCTGAATGCCCGGTGTGCAGACTCTTCTATCTGGCATTGAACAAACACCTTAAGCACAAGCATGCAGTGCGGAACTTGGAGGAGAGGGGAATCCTCCTGAAAATAGCCAGTGGAAGGATAAATGTTCGGACCAAACCCTGTCCCATCGCTGGGTGTTCGTACGCTGGGAAGAGACTGGACCGTCATGTAAAACATGACCACCCTGAGTTGTCCCGACATGAGGCACAGCAGGTCATGGCAAGGCTGAAGCATAGTGTGGCACTGCAGTTGCTCCATGACCTCCGTGAGACTAACCCCATCATTGGAATGGCTACATCATTGGATATAGACAATGAGGAGGAATACCCCGGGCACCCTCCACCCTTCTCCCCACATACCGAGTGTGACAACGAGGACTGCAGGCAGGTGATGCTGGAAAATGTGGCATTGAGGGCTCAGAAGGATGCCCTCAATGATGAGGTGAAGACCCTGCGCTCCAGGCTGAAAAAGGAGCTAAAACCCAGGAAGCAGAGTGCTGCTGTTCTTGAGGAAGAGGACGAATGTATACGATTTAAGGGCCTGGCAATCCCAAGTACCTCCGGCATAAACACAGTAGCCTCAGGCAGCAATACCCCTGTGAAGACCCCGGTGAAGACTGTCATGCAGTCCCCAGTAACCTCCGGTAGCGGGACCCCTGTGAAGACCCCGGTGAAGACTGTCATGCATTCCCCAGTAACCTCCGGTAGCGGGACCCCTGTGAAGACCCCGGTGAAGACTGTCATGCAGTCCCCAGTAACCTCTGGTAGCGAGACCCCTGTGAGGAGCCCGGTGAAGACTGTCATGCTTGCAGTAGCCTCCGGTGGGAAGACACCGGTAAAGAACCCTGTGAAGAGCCAAGTGAAGACTGTAATGCTTGCAGTAGCCTCCGGTGGAAAGAGACCGGTCAAGAACCCTGTGAAGAGCCCAGTGAAGACTGTCATATTACCAGTTTCCTCCGGTAGCGAGACCCTGTGAAGACCCCGGTGGAAACTGTCATGTTTGCAGTAGCCTCCGGTAGCGAGACCCCTGTGAAGACCCCGGTGGAAACTGTCATGTTTGCAGTAGCCTCCGGTAGCGAGACCCCTGTGAAGACCCCGGTGGAAACTGTCATGTTTGCAGTAGCCTCCGGTAGCGAGACCCCTGTGAAGACCCCGGTGGAAACTGTCATGTTTGCAGTAGCCTCCGGTAGCGAGACCCCTGTGAAGACCCCGGTGGAAACTGTCATGTTTGCAGTAGCCTCCGGTAGCGAGACCCCTGTGAAGACCCCGGTGGAAACTGTCATGTTTGCAGTAGCCTCCGGTAGCGAGACCCCTGTGAAGACCCCGGTGGAAACTGTCATGTTTGCAGTAGCCTCCGGTAGCGAGACCCCTGTATGCCGGAAGACCCGTGCCTCTAAGCTGGCTAATGACTTGCCCTCTCCCTCAAATTACTGGTCCACTGGGTGTGGACGGGGGAATACCATGCGTGAAATCACGTTGCCTAGAAGCATGGAGGCGTACCTTCAGACATACTTGGATCATTGTTTGGGTGTCGCTCCGACAGTAAAACAGAAAGACAATGTTGTGTCGAAGATCAGCCGGATAAAGAACTTCATAGTATACATGGCCCATGGTGTTAACCGCCTGTCAGACTGGCTGTTCCTAAGAAACATGAAGATGATCCGTGGCTGGAGCGAGTATATTGTAAAGCCGGGCCGGGCAGTCACAACATCAGAGTTCTTCCTGAAGAATGTGCACCAGTTCATGGGGTACATGTCTGAGTCAAAGCCCCGGGGGTGCAAGCTCACCCAGTCTGATATGACCCACATAATGAGAGAGGTGAAAGCCAACATGAAACACTTGAATAAGGCAGTCACTCTACATCAGTTTAAGGTGAAGAGGAACAAACTGGATCGTCTGCCGAGCCAGGCGGAGCTTCTCGCCGCCATGGCGGCCGCTGAGAAGCGCATCCCGGAGCTCCTCGACCTGATGGCCGGCACGCCGACCTCAACCACCCAGAAGCTTCTCTATGGCTATCTCACCCTCCATTGGAGCCTCCTGTATGGCCACCGTACGGGCGTGTACGCAAACATGAAAAACAGTGAGGTCTTAGAGGCAGCCATAAGGGGAACTGCTGAGGGCTACATCATCCATGTGCAGGATCACAAGACGGCCAAGACATATGGCGAAGCACAGCTGGCGCTTACAGTAGAGGAGTTTAGCTGGGTCATGCGGTGGATGGGGATTAAAGAGGCATTGCTGGGTCCTCAGAATGAATTCTTCCTTTTCACAAGGGGGAATCGGGCCTCCAAGAACCTGAACGCTCACTTGAAGAGGGCATGGGCTGATGCTGGGCTAGAAACAGCCGTCACCTTCACAATCCTGCGCACTGCCCTGGCTGACAATATCAAGCATCACCAAGATCCAGAAAGCCGGTCGATTCTCGCCAGGTTTATGTGTCACGACGTAACCACGGCGGACCGGTTCTACGCGAATGCGCCGGGAATAAAGGAGGCATTGAGAATCCGCTCCATGTTCAGGGCGTCATCAGATGCGGCAGCAGCTGCATCATCATCAGAAGGATGTCTACCGCTGTCAGATGGGGAGACCTCCGAAGAGGGCTGCTATAACAGTACTGCTCCATCATCTTCACCTGATGGGTCATTGGAGCGGCAGCAGCAGCGGAAGCGGAAGCGGGAGGGAAAGAGGCCAATGAAGTCGGGACCGGGGCTGGTTGACACTCCTGATGATGGGGCAGGGGCCGTGGACTCAACCTGTTTGCCCTGGTGCACCGTAAGAATTAGACGCCTAATTTGGTCCCCTGAATCCCGCTAAACATTGTGAATATGTATACCGTGTATATAATTATTATTATAATCCTGTGTATACATTTTGTAAATAGTACAATATCTCCAGGGCGCATAACTGCACTTTACAAGCCAGGGAAGGTGCCAGAATCCTGGGCATACATTTTGTTAATAGTGCAACACCTCCAGGGCGCATAACTGCACTTTACAAGCCAGGGAAGGTGCCAGAATCCTGGGCATACATTTTGTTAATAGTGCAACACCTCCAGGGCGCATAACTGCACTTTAAAACGTAGGTTAAGAAATTTAGTAGTACTGTTATAGCAGCAGTAGTACGTGTAAATAGTTGATGTTTTAGTCTGTGTGTACTGTGATTTTTGTTACTGCAACGTGTAAATAGTTGATGTTTTAGGCTGTGTGTACTGTGGTTTTTGTTCAAATAAAATAAAAAAAAAAAAAACAATAACCTTGATGGTTACCAGGGGCAGATAAAGTGCCACTTTCCATCAGCACCGGGGTGCTGAACCCTGTGATGAGCGCTCAAGTGTTGGCGGAGGAGGTGTAAGCCAGAGGAGGGTGACAAAAGTTAAAGTGTTTGAACCTCCAGCCCAGAAGGGGGGTGGTGGTGCCAATAAGAAGGCCGAATTTGGATGCTGATGGGCGGACATAAAGCACCACAAAATCCACCCCCTTTAGGGTCACCAGGGGCACGAGAATACCCTCCACAGAAGGGGTGGTGGTGCCGTGAAGAAGGCCGACTATGGATGCTGATGGGCGGACATAGAAGCACCACAAAATCCACCCCCTTTAGGGTCACCAGGGGCACGAGGTTCTGGTGGGTGTGAATACCTGTGTTTAGTCCGTGGGGGAGTGCTTAACTGTGGGGGCCCGGGGACTCAGGGTGTGCAAGGTTATGGAGGTCCCACTGTTATGGGACATGCTGGAGGTCTCGAGTCCGTCCTTCGGGGCTCTGTGAGCGGGCAGAGAGAGGTGATTTCCCCTGGTCTCTCCTGGGTGTGTCAGAGTCCCACTGTTAGGGGCCATGCTGGAGGTCATGAGTCCGTCCTTGGGGCTCTGTGAGCGGGCAGACAGGTGATTTTCCCCTGGTCTCTCCTGGAGTGTGAAATAACCAGAGTCCCACTGTTAGGGGCCATGCTGGAGGTCATGAGTCCGTACTTTGGGGGTCTGTGAGCGGGCACAGACAGGTGATTTTCCCCTGGTCTCTCCTGGAGTGTGAAAAACCAGAGTCCCACTGTTAGGGGCCATGCTGGAGGTCATGAGTCCGTACTTTGGGGGTCTGTGAGCGGGCACAGACAGGTGATTTTCCCCTGGTCTCTCCTGGAGTGTGAAATAACAGAGTCCCACTGTTAGGGGCCATGCTGGAGGTCATGAGTCCGTACTTTGGGGGTCTGTGAGCGGGCACAGACAGGTGATTTTCCCCTGGTCTCTCCTGGAGTGTGAAATAACCAGAGTCCCACTGTTAGGGGCCATGCTGGAGGTCATGAGTCCGTACTTTGGGGGTCTGTGAGCGGGCACAGACAGGTGATTTTCCCCTGGTCTCTCCTGGAGCTGTGAAATAACCAGAGTCCCACTGTTAGGGGGCCATGCTGGAGGTCATGAGTCCGTACTTTGGGGGTCTGTGAGCGGGCACAGACAGGTGATTTTCCCCTGGTCTCTCCTGGAGTGTGAAATAACAGAGTCCCACTGTTAGGGGCCATGCTGGAGGTCATGAGTCCGTACTTTGGGGGTCTGTGAGCGGGCACAGACAGGTGATTTTCCCCTGGTCTCTCCTGGAGCTGTGAAATAACCAGAGTCCCACTGTTAGGGGCCATGCTGGAGGTCATGAGTCCGTACTTTGGGGGTCTGTGAGCGGGCACAGACAGGTGATTTTCCCCTGGTCTCTCCTGGAGCTGTGAAATAACCAGAGTCCCACTGTTAGGGGGCCATGCTGGAGGTCATGAGTCCGTACTTTGGGGGTCTGTGAGCGGGCACAGACAGGTGATTTTCCCCTGGTCTCTCCTGGAGTGTGAAATAACCAGAGTCCCACTGTTAGGGGCCATGCTGGAGGTCATGAGTCCGTACTTTGGGGGTCTGTGAGCGGGCACAGACAGGTGATTTTCCCCTGGTCTCTCCTGGAGCTGTGAAATAACCAGAGTCCCACTGTTAGGGGGCCATGCTGGAGGTCATGAGTCCGTACTTTGGGGGTCTGTGAGCGGGCACAGACAGGTGATTTTCCCCTGGTCTCTCCTGGAGTGTGAAATAACCAGAGTCCCACTGTTAGGGGGCCATGCTGGAGGTCATGAGTCCGTACTTGGGGGTCTGTGAGCGGGCACAGACAGGTGATTTTCCCCTGGTCTCTCCTGGAGCTGTGAAATAACCAGAGTCCCACTGTTAGGGGCCATGCTGGAGGTCATGAGTCCGTACTTTGGGGGTCTGTGAGCGGGCACAGACAGGTGATTTTCCCCTGGTCTCTCCTGGAGTGTGAAATAACCAGAGTCCCACTGTTAGGGGGCCATGCTGGAGGTCATGAGTCCGTACTTTGGGGGTCTGTGAGCGGGCACAGACAGGTGATTTTCCCCTGGTCTCTCCTGGAGGTGTGAAATAACCAGAGTCCCACTGTTAGGGGGCCATGCTGGAGGTCATGAGTCCGTACTTTGGGGGTCTGTGAGCGGGCACAGACAGTGATTTTCCCCTGGTCTCTCCTGGAGGTGTGAAATAACCAGAGTCCCACTGTTGGGGGCCATGCTGGAGGTCATGAGTCCGTACTTTGGGGGTCTGTGAGCGGGCACAGACAGGTGATTTTCCCCTGGTCTCTCCTGGAGGTGTGAAATAACCAGAGTCCCACTGTTAGGGGGCCATGCTGGAGGTCATGAGTCCGTACTTTGGGGTCTGTGAGCGGGCACAGACAGGTGATTTTCCCCTGGTCTCTCCTGGAGGTGTGAAATAACCAGAGTCCCACTGTTAGGGGCCATGCTGGAGGTCATGAGTCCGTACTTTGGGGTCTGTGAGCGGGCACAGACAGGTGATTTTCCCTGGTCTCTCCTGGAGGTGTGAAATAACCAGAGTCCCACTGTTAGGGGGCCATGCTGGAGGTCATGAGTCCGTACTTTGGGGGTCTGTGAGCGGGCACAGACAGGTGATTTTCCCCTGGTCTCTCCTGGAGGTGTGAAATAACCAGAGTCCCACTGTTAGGGGGCCATGCTGGAGGTCATGAGTCCGTACTTTGGGGGTCTGTGAGCGGGCACAGACAGGTGATTTTCCCCTGGTCTCTCCTGGAGTGTGAAATAACCAGAGTCCCACTGTTAGGGGGCCATGCTGGAGGTCATGAGTCCGTACTTTGGGGTCTGTGAGCGGGCACAGACAGGTGATTTTCCCCTGGTCTCTCCTGGAGGTGTGAAATAAACCGAGTCCCACTGTTAGTGGGCCATGCTGGAGGTCATGAGTCCGTACCTTTGGGGTCTGTGAGCGGGCACAGACAGGTGATTTTCCCCTGGTCTCTCCTGGAGGTGTGAAATAACCAGAGTCCCACTGTTAGGGGGCCATGCTGGAGGTCATGAGTCCGTACTTTGGGGGTCTGTGAGCGGGCACAGACAGGTGATTTTCCCCTGGTCTCTCCTGGAGGTGTGAAATAACCAGAGTCCCACTGTTAGGGGGCCATGCTGGAGGTCATGAGTCCGTACTTTGGGGGTCTGTGAGCGGGCACAGACAGGTGATTTTCCCCTGGTCTCTCCTGGAGGTGTGAAATAACCAGAGTCCCACTGTTAGGGGGCCATGCTGGAGGTCATGATCCGTACTTTGGGGGTCTGTGAGCGGGCACAGACAGGTGATTTTCCCCTGGTCTCTCCTGGAGGTGTGAAATAACCAGAGTCCCACTGTTAGGGGGCCATGCTGGAGGTCATGAGTCCGTACTTTGGGGTCTGTGAGCGGGCACAGACAGGTGATTTTCCCCTGGTCTCTCCTGGAGGTGTGAAATAACCAGAGTCCCACTGTAGGGGGCCATGCTGGAGGTCATGAGTCCGTACTTTGGGGGTCTGTGAGCGGGCACAGACAGGTGATTTTCCCCCTGGTCTCTCCTGGAGGTGTGAAATAACCAGAGTCCCACTGTTAGGGGCCATGCTGGAGGTCATGAGTCCGTACTTTGGGGGTCTGTGAGCGGGCACAGACAGGTGATTTCCCCTGGTCTCTCCTGGAGGTGTGAAATAACCAGAGTCCCACTGTTAGGGGCCATGCTGGAGGTCCGAGTCCGTACTTTGGGGGTCTGTGAGCGGGCACAGACAGGTGATTTTCCCCTGGTCTCTCCTGGAGGTGTGAAATAACCAGAGTCCCACTGTTAGGGGGCCATGCTGGAGGTCATGAGTCCGTACTTGGGGTCTGTGAGCGGGCACAGACAGGTGATTTCCCCCTGGTCTCTCCTGGAGGTGTGAAATAACCAGAGTCCCACTGTTAGGGGGCCATGCTGGAGGTCATGAGTCCGTACTTTGGGGGTCTGTGAGCGGGCACAGACAGGTGATTTTCCCCTGGTCTCTCCTGGAGGTGTGAAATAACAAGTCCCACTGTTAGGGGGCCATTCTGGAGGTCATGAGTCCGTACTTTGGGGGTCTGTGAGCGGGCACAGACAGGTGATTTCCCCTGGTCTCTCCTGGAGGTGTGAAATAACCAGAGTCCCACTGTTAGGGGCCATGCTGGAGGTCATGAGTCCGTACTTTGGGGGTCTGTGAGCGGGCACAGACAGGTGATTTCCCCTGGTCTCCTGGAGTGTGAAATAACCAGAGTCCCACTGTTAGGGGCCATGCTGGAGGTCATGAGTCCGTACTTTGGGGGTCTGTGAGCGGGCACAGACAGGTGATTTTCCCCTGGTCTCTCCTGGAGGTGTGAAATAAACCAGAGTCCCACTGTTAGGGGGCCATGCTGGAGGTCATGAGTCCGTACTTTGGGGGTCTGTGAGCGGGCACAGACAGGTGATTTTCCCCTGGTCTCTCCTGGAGGTGTGAAATAACCAGAGTCCCACTGTTAGGGGCCATGCTGGAGGTCATGAGTCCGTACTTTGGGGGTCTGTGAGCGGGCACAGACAGGTGATTTTCCCCTGGTCTCTCCTGGAGTGTGAATAACCAGAGTCCCACTGTTAGGGGGCCATGCTGGAGGTCATGAGTCCGTACTTTGGGGGTCTGTGAGCGGGCACAGACAGGTGATTTTCCCCTGGTCTCTCCTGGAGGTGTGAATAACCAGAGTCCCACTGTTAGGGGGCCATGCTGGAGGTCATGAGTCCGTACTTTGGGGGTCTGTGAGCGGGCACAGACAGGTGATTTTCCCCTGGTCTCTCCTGGAGGTGTGAAATAACCAGAGTCCCACTGTTAGGGGGCCATGCTGGAGGTCATGAGTCCGTACTTTGGGGGTCTGTGAGCGGGCACAGACAGGTGATTTTCCCCTGGTCTCTCCTGGAGGTGTGAAATAACCAGAGTCCCACTGTTAGGGGGCCATGCTGGAGGTCATGAGTCCGTACTTTGGGGGTCTGTGAGCGGGCACAGACAGGTGATTTTCCCCTGGTCTCTCCTGGAGGTGTGAAATAACCAGAGTCCCACTGTTAGGGGGCCATGCTGGAGGTCATGAGTCCGTACTTTGGGGGTCTGTGAGCGGGCACAGACAGGTGATTTTCCCCTGGTCTCTCCTGGAGGTGTGAAATAACCAGAGTCCCACTGTTAGGGGCCATGCTGGAGGTCATGAGTCCGTACTTTGGGGGTCTGTGAGCGGGCACAGACAGGTGATTTCCCTGGTCTCTCCTGGAGGTGTGAAATAACCAGAGTCCCACTGTTAGGGGGCCATGCTGGAGGTCATGAGTCCGTACTTTGGGGTCTGTGAGCGGGCACAGACAGGTGATTTTCCCCTGGTCTCTCCTGGAGGTGTGAAATAACCAGAGTCCCACTGTTAGGGGGCCATGCTGGAGGTCATGAGTCCGTACTTTGGGGGTCTGTGAGCGGGCACAGACAGTGATTTTCCCCTGGTCTCTCCTGGAGGTGTGAAATAACCAGAGTCCCACTGTTAGGGGGCCATGCTGGAGGTCATGAGTCCGTACTTTGGGGGTCTGTGAGCGGGCACAGACAGGTGATTTTCCCCTGGTCTCTCCTGGAGGTGTGAAATAACCAGAGTCCCACTGTTAGGGGCCATGCTGGAGGTCATGAGTCCGTACTTTGGGGTCTGTGAGCGGGCACAGACAGTGATTTTCCCTGGTCTCTCCTGGAGGTGTGAAATAACCAGAGTCCCACTGTTAGGGGGCCATGCTGGAGGTCATGAGTCCGTACTTTGGGGGTCTGTGAGCGGGCACAGACAGGTGATTTCCCCTGGTCTCTCCTGGAGGTGTGAAATAACCAGAGTCCCACTGTTAGGGGGCCATGCTGGAGGTCATGAGTCCGTACTTTGGGGGTCTGTGAGCGGGCACAGACAGGTGATTTCCCCTGGTCTCTCCTGGAGGTGTGAAATAACCAGAGTCCCACTGTTAGGGGGCCATGCTGGAGGTCATGAGTCCGTACTTTGGGGGTCTGTGAGCGGCACAGACAGGTGATTTTCCCCTGGTCTCTCCTGGAGGTGTGAAATAAACCAGAGTCCCACTGTTAGGGGGCCATGCTGGAGGTCATGAGTCCGTACTTTGGGGGTCTGTGAGCGGGCACAGACAGGTGATTTCCCCCTGGTCTCTCCTGGAGGTGTGAAATAACCAGAGTCCCACTGTTAGGGGGCCATGCTGGAGGTCATGAGTCCGTACTTTGGGGGTCTGTGAGCGGGCACAGACAGGTGATTTTCCCCTGGTCTCTCCTGGAGGTGTGAAATAACCAGAGTCCCACTGTTAGGGGGCCATGCTGGAGGTCATGAGTCCGTACTTTGGGGTCTGTGAGCGGGCACAGACAGGTGATATTCCCCTGGTCTCTCCTGGAGGTGTGAAAAACAGAGTCCCACTGTTAGGGGGCCATGCTGGAGGTCATGAGTCCGTACTTTGGGGGTCTGTGAGCGGGCACAGACAGGTGATTTTCCCTGGTCTCTCCTGGAGGTGTGAAATAACCAGAGTCCCACTGTTAGGGGGCCATGCTGGAGGTAATTAGTCCGTCCTTGGGGCTCTGTGAGCGGGCAAAAAGAGGTGATTTCCCCTGGTCTCTGCTGGAGGTGCAGAGTCCCACTGTTATGGGGACATGCTGGAGGTCTCGAGTCCGTCCTTGGGGCTCTGTGAGCGGGCAGATGAGGTGATTTCCCCCTGGTCTCTCCTGGAGGTGTAGAGTCCCACTGTTAGGGGACATGCTGGAGGTCTCGAGTCCGTCCTTCGGGGCTCTGTGAGCGGGCAGAGAGAGGTGATTTTCCCCTGGTCTCTCCTGGAGGTGTGAAATAAACAGAGTCCCACTGTTAGGGGGCCATGCTGGAGGTCATGAGTCCGTCCTTCGGGGCTCTGTGAGCGGGCAAAGATAGGTGGATTTCCCCTAGTCTCTCCTGGAGGTGTGAAATAAACAGAGTCCCACTGTTAGGGGGCCATGCTGGAGGTCATGAGTCCGTCCTTCGGGGCTCTGTGAGCGGGCAAATATAGGTGGATTTCCCCTGGTCTCTCCTGGAGCTGTGAAATAAACAGAGTCCCACTTTTAGGGGGCCATGCTGGAGGTCATGAGTCCGTCCTTCGGGGCTCTGTGAGCGGGCAAGATAGGTGGATTTTCCCCTGGTCTCTCCTGGAGCTGTGAAATAAACAGAGTCCCACTGTTAGGGGGCCATGCTGGAGGTCATGAGTCCGTCCTTCGGGGCTCTGTGAGCGGGCAAAGATAGGTGGATTTCCCCTGGTCTCTCCTGGAGTGTGAAATAAACAGACTCCCACTGTTAGGGGGCCATGCTGGGGTCATGAGTCCGTACTTTGGGGGTCTGTGAGCGGGCAGAGGGAGGTGATTTTCACGGTCTCCGCCCTGGAGGTCTGAAATACACAAAGTCCCACTGTAAGGGAGTGCTGCAGGAGGTCTCCTGCATTTAAACAGATTCACCAGTTTCTAACGTTACTTTAGCCCTGATCAGAGCCCTGTTTTCTGGGTAAGACAGCGAGGTGCTGTACCCTGAGTCTCTGGCTCTCTGAGACCCTGCTAAAAGCAGTGACTCTGCTGCCTGCATTTAAACAGATTCACCAGTTTCTAACAAGACTTTAGCCCTGATCAGAGCCCTGTTCTCAAATCGTATTTTCAGAATCTGACCCTCTGCCGTAACTCCGCTCCCCAAGGTCCTAGAGATTCGGCGATGGTACCGTTGGATGCGGGGTAAGTGTAAATGGGGGGTAGAGAACAAGCCTGAACCGAACAGAGCTTGTTATCAAAAGTTATGGTTAGCAGCAATATTTCACAATGGAGCTCTCCGGGGTGCTGGAGGTCTCTAGTCCGTCCTTGGGGGCTCTGTGAGCGGGCATAGAGAAGTGATTTTCCCGGTCTCCGCCCTGGAGGTCTGAAATACACAGAGTCCCACTGTTAGGGGAATATGCTGGAGGTAATTAGTCCGTCTTTCGGTGCTCTTTGAGCGGGCAGAGAGGTGATTTTCACGGTCTCCGCCCTGGAGGTCTGAAATACAGTCCCACTGTTAGGGGAACATGCTGGAGGTCTCTAGTCCGTCCTTGGGGGCTCTGTGAGGGGGCAGAGAGAGGTGATTTCACCCTGGTCTCTCCTGGAGGTGTGAAATAAACAGAGTGCTACATTTTGTAAATAGTGCAATATCTCCAGGGCGCATAACTGCACTTTACAAGCCAGGGAAGGGGCCATAATCCTGGGTATACATTTTGTAAATAGTGCAATACCTCCAAGGCGCATAACTGCACTTTACAAGCCAGGGAAGATGCCTGAATCCTGGGGTAAACATTGTTTAATTGTTTAAGTGTTTTTAAATGTATGGAACAGTGTTTTGTCTCTTTCAAAACTCTCCCGTCATTGGCCGGATACATGGGGACGATTTTATATTGACTATGACCGTTACTATTCCAGTGAGACGAAGTACGTCCAGTGACGGGAGTGATCCCATGTTAATTTTGTCCGAAAACCAGAGCATTCCCTTATCCGTCATAGCACTGGCTAACACAACCATTAATGTCTATATTACACTGACTGAGTGTAAGCTGTATGCTGTTTAGTAGTGAGTCTGCGTCTAACCCATCTGCTGGGGTGAAATGCAAGAATTCCTCATGCAACGTCTCTGTCAGTGGCTGTAAATACCGCACGATCACTGAAATTTGTTCCTTCTTACTAATGTCTTTACTTTCATCCACCAAAACAGCAAAGTACTCTGCCTCCCCCACCTCATCACTTATTTATTTTCGTATCATATCAGCCATTATATCAAATAATTCGTTCTGTATGTCATGCATGGGCATCACAGCCATTATATGAGGGTGGGACAAGTCCCCCCCACTTTTTCAAATGATTAGTTTAGACCCCCCCACTTTGACTATGCGGAAAGTCCGTGAATCGGTCTATCCACTCGCCGCACTTTGTAGATCGCTGTGTCAGTGCTTCACTATCAAATGAAATCCATTCCACTTGCTTATTGAGAGAATGCCCAAATCAATGAAACTCCGTACCATGTTTTCACTGCTACTTTGTACCAAGGCAGATTCTCACATAGCGCGCGCATGTTCAAGGAGTGTTGTCATAGTTGGACGGCTCAGATCTGTTGTATGAAGCGATGCCGGTAGCGGAGGTAAGGCACACACACCAAATGTTCGGGAAATGGTTAATACAGCGAAAATCAAAGCTGACGATCTCTTGATTTGATATGTTTTCTCCCCCAGACAACATGGGCATAACAACATTTTTTTCAAAGAAGAGGAAAGTAAGTCATCAGCTGGTAGCAGTTAATCAGTTAACAGTGCTGGCGGCGTCTCACTTCTGGAGAGGAGTTTCGTCTTTATGTCATGGTAGAGAGATACCTACTGCTTGGGACTTTGAGTCTTCAAAATGTCCAATGTCACAGACTGGGACTTACTTTAGAGTCAGTTGTATTTACATTCAGTATGACTTGTTATGATTCAATGTGAAAGAGTATACTGCTCAATAAATAATTATCACTTCACCACCTCTCTTGACATCTAGGCACTTGAGAGTGAGTCAGAGGCAGAATGCAGGGACAGTGGAGAGAGGTCCATTGCTGAGGTGAGTGATGAAAGGGAAATTACAGTTGAGAGTAAATTGTGATGTGGACTCTCATCCCAGGATGTTAAGGAAATCAGTGGGGATATTGAACAGGAAACATTTCAGTCAAGGGGCATCATATGACCAATATAGACAGAAGACCAACATTTATTTGAACATTTAAGTCAATGATACCATTCCTAGGTGAACTTAACATCCGTATGGAGTCAGATCAGTCTCAATATTAATAAATGCTCACAGAAGGATTCACACATGTATTTTGCGATTTATATATAAATGACTCTCCACAACAATATCTCTCAATGCACTCACAAATATTTATTGTTGTATATAAATGTACAAAAAAATGGGCATTTAAACTGCTTTTTATTAATTCAAAGACAGCTCTGAATTAATAATCAAATATGTTTCCTTTCTTTACTACTGGATGAAATTACAAAATGTACCCATCATTTTCCTCATGCTAGTATAGCCACATAAAAGTATCAAACCACCTGTTAAAATGCACCAGAATACAGGAAATCTATATATCTTTTCGCCCCCACACCCCCGTTAAAAATGTCCCCCCACATTCAGGATGCTTCCTACGCCCATGATGTCATGGTGAGTGTCTTTCGCATTTGATGGATTGCTTGCCAATTTTTTATCCACTGTAACATCAAACATTTTGATGAGGTGCAAAAGCTCGAGAAAATTATCCCTATTAGCCTGTTAAGCCCGAGAGCCCCCTCAGTTGGGGGCTACAGGGTGTTTTTTCACGAAACTGTGTCTCAGGGCATCTTAATATTTAAAAACCTATTAATGTGTTATACCAGATTAACGGGAAGAATCTCAGTAAACTGACGATACGAACCAGTTTTGCCAAAACAAAACACAAGTCTCATAAGAAGCATCTAAATGATCCCTGAGCAAAGAAATGCTAACGCATTTGGCACAGAACTCAAGATAAAGATACCCTTATTACTTATCGTAACTGCACATACAAGATATCCGATTAAAGCTGAGACTCCACAGATTATATAGGTATAGTATCATCACTGATCAGAACTCGCGACAGGGGAAGCAAACACAGACATCACAACACGTAGCATTACGGAGCAAAAACGGGACATCGTCTCACCTTAGCTGTTATTCTGATCAAAAGTCGTGTTCAATGGCATTAAAACGATAAAAACGCTGCTGAGGGTTAATCCATAGGTTATACCAATGTGTCTGTCGCTTTGAAAACATTATTGATAATCCAAAATTAAATTTGTATGTAAACATCGGGGAATAAAAGTTAGCTGCTAATGGTAGCCACCAGAGTTATCGCAGCTTCCGGTTTTGGCTACGCGTCACTCTCACTCCTTATTTGGTAACGTGTGTATGTATGTGGGAGTTCCCCTCGATTCCATTGGCTCTAGCGGTTAAAAAGAGATGTCAATCACCAAAATCGACCAAGGGGGGCCAGAGATAGGTCAAATCCACCCAAATGACCCCCGAAGTGGGTTTTTGCTAAATCTCTCTAAAAAGGTCAAATTTCACTTGTTTTGCATCAATCTTGATACAGGGTACTTATTATATGTTATAGTTTGGATTCCTAAAGCTTTTAGGGGTTAACAGTTTAACAATGTTTAACCACATTTTCATTTTAAAACTGCATTGATAATAAGGGTATTTCAAACTTGTGAGACTACAACTGTTAAAACCTTGAGTATCAAGTAACCTGCCGACTACTACTACTAGTGGTAGTAGTACTACTTTACAATCAACACTAACAGTCAGGGTTGCACTTTTATTGCTGAAATGATGTCCCGATTATTATGTTTATTATGAAGATCACAATTATTTATCTTTAAGATTCAAATATGTAGGAGACAAAATATGTTTATTGCACCTGCACATTTAAATAAGCCGAGCGCTGCCTTCTCTTCCATGTTGAGCTCATGTACAAATCTTTGCATTCCAATGAGACGTGGCAGAATCTGTGCTTTAGTATTAACACTGAGATTCTGTTCATATGAACACGTCCTCCTTCTTCAGCTTGAAGGCCGGCCTCTTAGGTTGCAGCCATGTCTATATTTGTTGTTCTTGTTTAATTTCCTTTAGAAACAAGTTTTCCCTGTCTTTTAAGGAAGGATTCAGACTCATTTAGAACTGTGAGATTCCCACCCAGTTTTCCAGTCAGTCGAGTAATATCTTGTGGTCAGCAGTGTCAAATGCAGCACTGAGATCTAATAATAAGACCTTAACAAGAGCAGTCTCCGTGCTGAGGTGCAGTCGAAAGCCTGACTGGAACACATCAAAACAGTTAGTTTGATTCAAGAAGCCATACATGTTTATTATTTGATATACCAAGCCTGTTGTTATAATGTCAGGGCCGCAGGAGTGGATTTGATGTTGTGTAATGTCCTGCAGGTCTTTATCATTGATCAGATGGAAATGTGTACAGTAATAATTTAGGTGTGTATTACACTGTATACATCTACATCTGTCTGTGGATACATGAAATTGGAATTAATGTGGAAATATAATACATTGTTGTCAACACTATAAACACGGTACATTTTTTTCCACTGAGATACATGTTTAATCAGAACATTTCAAGACATTCATTTACTGACACTTTTGTTATTTCTGCCACCAGCCAACAGTTTATAACAGAGCACATGTTTACATATGTTTCTTAGTTTTGACATTTGCAGTCCGTACATGACAGGGTTCATTAGTGGCTGTATGATGAGAAAATACAGTGACAGAATAATACGCAGCGCACTGGGAACACCGCTCATAACAAATCTACTCTGAAACATTTCAAAGCCGCAGCCAAAAGAGAAGTTGAGGAGGAAACAAGGTGAGGTGTGCAGGTACTGACAGCTTCTGTCTGGTCTGTTTGGAGCCAGAGAAACACACTCTGAGGATCTTAATGTACGAGAAGAGGATTGGAAAGAGAGGGACAAAGATTGTGAGAACAGTACCAAAATATCCATAAATGTTGTTCACCTGAGTGTCAGAACATGCCAATTTAACAACAAGGTAGTTATGACAATACAAACTGTTAATGATGTTTCCACACAATGTCAAACGGATATTTAAGGATAAAGTTATCAAGAACTTCACGAAAGAGTACAACCAAACGAGAATAATGAAGATGACCGCCTTGTTAGAAGTCATACGAATGTTGTATTGCAGAGGATAACAGATAGCAAGATATCTGTCATAAGACATGACGGCTAAATTACAAAATTGTATATTTACATATGTAAACAAGCAGAAAATCTGCAGGAAGCAGAGCGGAGCAGAGACAGTGTGAATGTCAGAGAGGATCTGAACCAGAAGGAATGGAAACAACCCTGTACTACCATACAGTTCATTTACAAACATGCTGCACAGAAAAGGTACATAGGTTCATGTAAGCTCCTGTTCACACAGATAACCACAATCAGAGACGTGTTGGCAACAACAATCACAATGTATACAATTGCAGTTATCATGAAATACAAGTACCTCAAATTCCCAACGTGGATATAAGTGCTAAGAAGGAAGCAGGATAAAGTAGAATTCACCATCATTGTAGTTTTAGGAGAGAAAACAATTGTACAACGATTGCTTCTCATCTTTTAACTCTGAAATGAAGAAGAAATTGTTTTTGATTAAAAAGGCATTGTTTTTTTCTATCGGCAAAGCAAAATTAAATGAAAACACAGATTATTTAGTTTTTCTTGTTAAAATTGATCAAGCACATAGAAAAAAAACATATCAGAATCCAGCAAAAACGTAAAGCCTTACTGCCCAGTCTTTGTAAATGTGCAAATACATTTACTAAATAGAAATAATTACCTTACACACAGCACAACATTAGTCACAGCAGTGCTGCAGGAACTAAAGGGAGGCTGCTTCAATATCGACTTTTAAAACCTGTTCCGCAGCTGCTACCTCTCTGTTGGAATCCGGTACTTCACATTACTCACGAGAAGTTTAAAAAAAAAAAAAAAAATCTTTAAGGGAAACATTCAGGGCTTTTTAGATAACATCAAGGGGGCTTTTCAGATAACATCCGGGGCTTGAGCCAAAGTAGTCACTCCACTGCTTAGGAGGCTGCAATTATGTGCAACCCATCCCACTTGTGAATAAGTGTTGTAAATATGGTACAACCACTCCTTGTGGTGGTGTGAAAAGACCACCTGCAATTTAGAAGCTCTCAAGGACATATAAGCAGAGTTATTGCACAACATTTTTGGATCACTCAACTTTCGGCCGCGGTTTTGTCCCCAGAGCAGCGAGGGCCGCTCAATATCCAACTTTAGAAGCCTTTTGCAGACGTCAAGTCTGAGAGGACGCTGAGATTTTTAGAGCATCTCTGGGAAACTTATTATCTGGAGGACCTGTTGCGCTGACTTTTAAATATGTCTGTCGGCACTCGATCCGACGCTGGTTTCAGGTCTCCACATGCTCCGGAAGCTCTTACACTTGGAGTTACAAATGAATGGTGGTTCAAAGGAAGGGTAATCCCATTGTTAAAGAGTCCTCTCCTGCTGATGTTCAGGTGTATATCAGTATGTAGTGTTTAAGGGAAACATTCGGGGCTTTTTAGATAACATCAAGGGGCTTTTCAGATAACATCCGGGGCTTGAGCCCAAGTAGCCACCCCTAGCGCCGCCACTGCTTAGGAGGCTGCAATTATGTGTGTGAAAAGACCACCTGCAATTTAGAAGCTGATGTTCAGGTGTATATCCAACACAGTCTCACGGCATTTCGTGTTATAGTCACAAAATTAATCTATTGATTCGTGTTCACCAACACGATTTCGCCATTTTTTTCGTGTCACACAGAACGGTTTCAAAAGCAATGTAAATAATAACAAAAACATATACAAAAATATACAGATGTCAGTATTCTGACAGAACGATTTTAGAAGCAATGTATTTCTATTGGTAGTATGTTTCGTGCCTGCATCAAATAAACAAATTAGAAGGAAAGAAAGATGACAAAAAATACAGATGTCAGTATTCTGAGGCTCTGAGCCATTTCTTTTCCTCACTGACGGCAAAAAAACTCAGACATTATACAATTTAAAATAAAAGGGATGGTTAGGCTTCGGGTAAGATATTGAGTAAGAAAATGTTTTTATGAACCACACAGCTTCTGGTCTTCCAAGACCCGACCGGACAAAAAGACGTGTTGCAGGCACGAAACATACTACCAATAGAAATACATTGCTTTTAAAATCGTTCTGTGTGACACGAAAAAAATGCGAAAATCGTGTTGGTGAACACGAATCAATAGATTAAATAAATTTTGTGACTATAACACGAAATGCCGTGAGACTGGGTTGGTATATCAGCAGGGGCGGACTGGCCATCGGGACGTTCGGGACGAATCCCGATGGGCCGGTACTGAAGTGGGCCGGTCGGACGATGTGGGCCGCTCGGATAACTCACTAGCACCGCCCCCCCACCGTTGATAATTTACCAATGCGGGCCGGCGGTACTGAAGTGGGCCGGTCGAGAGTCCCGGGCTGATTTGTAGTCCCAGTCTGCCCCTGTATATCAGTATGTAGTGTCTCTACTTTAAAGAGTCCTCTCCTGCTGAAGTTCAGGTGTATATCAGTATGTAGTGTCTCTACTTTAAAGAGTCCTCTCCTGCTGAAGTTCAGGTGTATATCAGTATGTAGTGTCCCTTGCATGCGCCCCTGTATTGGATTTCGTGGTCTGAACAGAGGAGGAGGTACTTCCCGTTTCCTGCGTGATTGGCGCTCTAATGAAATTGGGGTCTCACGTTAACTCTTCTCTCCAAAAATAGGGCTTTGTGCATTGGTGTGACATTAACCAACTAAATGTAAAAACACTGAGGAAATGGTGTAAGGGTGACCTTGAGCCAGTAGTTATCCATACGGTACACAGAACTCAGGGGGTTCACATTGATAGTGCACTCAGCTGCAGGGTCCATGTTGATAGTCTTCAACAGCGGGTATGTTTGAGTAGACTTAGGGCCTGTGGAGTTGAGGGGAAATTCAGGGTTTCATTCTGATGCTGTATACACTTCATGAACACACATGCACAAACAGGATCACATGCATAATTTGAGAGGTGGCAGAGTGAAGGGGCTGCTCGGGAGCAGATGGGGGTTCAGTGCCTTGCTCAAGGGCACCTCTAGCATTTTGGTCCGAACCAGTGAACTTTCAGTACCCAAGCCAAGTCCCTCCAGACCTGGCAGTGCAGCTGAGATCCCAGATCACTCGCCTGGTACAGACTGCTATGAAAATAAAAAAACATCAATCCCCCCCAAAACATCTATGAGTAGTCCATCATTAGACAGACACAAAAATGTATGATCCCCCCCCCACATCCTCTACCCAGAGGTCCAGCTCTAAGCCACCAGTAGGAGATTCAGGGTCCCTTAAAACAGGTTAAATCGGTTGAAGCACTTATTCCTGCCAATAAGCTTATCAACAAAGAGTTGTAATGTATAGTTTAAATGTTGCTCATGAGATTTGTGCAACAGGTCGCCATTGTCAGTATGTTGTCTGTGTATAAGTGTATGTGCAAATTGTGTATTTGCACATCTGCTAATATGTTATTGTCTTTTATCGTGTACTTGGTAGTTTCTATGATTTTTATCTTTTGTGGAACTGCAGGACAGAGTCCAGAACTCATTTCCTTTTGGGGATAATAAAGTTTATCGTACCGATTCTAAACTTTGAGAGTCTGGAAGTTTAAACGCTTATGCAACACTTACTGACCGTGTGTGTGTGTGTGTGTGTGTGGTGTGTGTGTGTGGTGTGTGTGTGTGTGTGTGTGTGTGGTGTGTGTGTGTGTGTGTGTGGGTGTGTGTGTGTGTGTGTGTGTGTGTGTGTGTGTGTGTGTGTGTGTGCCTGAGGGGAGGTTATCACCGGCCTCTGATTGGTCTCACTGGTCCTCGCCTCGGGGGGTTAAGTGGAAACTGTTAAACGTGACAACAGGACAAACATACATGCTGACGGCCAGCTGACCTCTGACCTCAGGGACTTCATTAACGGTGAACCGTTAACCCCCCCCCCCCTCCCAATACCAAGCGAGGTTGCATCAGCTACACGAGGGAAAGTTTTTGTACTTCACTTTTCATTTTATATTTAATTTATCAGACACTTTTATCTAAAATGGCTTACAACAGGTTCTAAGATCTCCAACTTTATATAATGGATGCACTGATTCTGGGCCGATACAAACGTTTCTTTTCATTTTTTTTGTAACCAATCCCCAAATAAAAGACTTTTTTATTTTTTTTATTTAACCTTTATTTAACCAGATAAAAACATTGAGATAAAATCTCATTTTCAATGCTGACCTGGCCAAGAAGGCAGCAACGTTACACATAACACATAACACAAACATATAAAATACAGAGAACATAACTAAGAAAACAAAAGACGAAAAAGCAGTCACTACATTGTGCACATTAGGACAATAAAAAAGTACACTACTTGTTACTGCAAGAGCAGCTGGTGGTGAGGACTTCAGACAACTTCAATTTAAAACATGATATAGAGACAAGTGCCCTCAGTTTAAGGCGTGATTGAAGGTCATTCCAAGACCAAGGACCATAATAAGAAAGACTCCTTTTTCCAGCCTCAGTCCGTACAGTAGGTACCTGGAACCGTATCCAGGCACTGGATCTGAGGTTGTAAGAGTCACAAACTGGGGCAAATCTGACACATATGTAGAGTGGAAGCTTACCTAAAATGGCTTTATACATTAATAAAAACCAGTGCTGCATCCTACGCATAGTAAGTGAGGACCATCCAGTTAGGCTATACAGTGTGCAATGATGAGTCCTATAGGGTGCATTTGATATATAACGCAGTGCAGCATGGTAAAGTGGGTCAAGTTTGGCCAAAACAGTGGGACAGGCAAATCTATAAATGGTATCACCGTAGTCCAGCTGGGACAGGAATAAGCCAGAGACCAACCTTTTACGGGATGAAATTGAAAAACAACATTTAAATCTGAAAAGGAAGCCAAGAGTGAATTTCAATTTCTTTGTTAAAACTTCAATATGGTGTTTAAAGTTCAGATTACTGTCCAACCAAAAGCCCAGATATTTGTAGGTATCAACAAACTCAACAGAAACGCCATCAAGGGTGTCAATGGAGAGGCAAGAGGAGGACGCTGACTTGGGAGCAAAAAGCATTGCTTTGGTTTTCTTACTGTTCAATAGCAGTTTAGAATCAAGAAGCGCATGCTGCAGCGTGATAAAATCTGATTTTAAATTGGAAACGGCCATATCCAGAGAAGGAGCACACGAGTATACAATAGTGTCATCAGCATACATATGATAGGTAGAAAATTGCATCTGATTACAAATATTGTTTACATATAATAAAAAGAGCAAGGGCCCCAAGATAGAGCCCTGTGGAACTCCCTTCTCCAAGGTGACAGGGTCAGAGACAGTACTACCCAACCTGACGCATTGAGTACGGTCGGTTAGATAACTCTGAAACCAGCAAATGGCATTGTGACCGAAACGAGACACCAACATAACATTAGACATAATGTGGTGATCTACAGTGTCAAATGCTTTGGCTAGGTCAATAAACAATGCAACACAAACTGATTTCTTATCCAAAGCAGCCTTAATATCGTCTAAGACTTTCAGACTGGCAGTCACAGTACTGTGCTTTGATCTGAATCCAGATTGCATAGGGTTAAGGATGTTGTGTGAATTTAAAAAAAGTTTTAGCTGAGTAGAAACAAGGGACTCAAGAATCTTTGATAACACAGAAAGATTTGAGATAGGACGATAGTTATTCAACTCCGTGGGATCACCAGCTTTCAAGAGGGGCGATACCAGAGCTTGCTTCCACACAGCTGGCAGTGTGTGAGTGGACAGGGAGAGATTAAAATATCAGTTACTGGTTGTGCTATCATCTGAGCTGCAATTTTTAAAAAGAACGGGTCAAGGCCGTCAGGCCCGGCAGACTTTTTAGGATCAATCGAGTGCAAACCCTGTAAGACTTCAGAGACCGAGAAATAAGCGAAATCAAAAACAGGGGAGTTCAACTCTTGACTATGGCTGTGAGTACGACCATTTAGAGAGTCATGACTTTGCTCATCAAAAATGTGACCAGCCTTTTTGAAGTGAGCATTAAAGGCATTAGACATACCATCTGAATCTGAAATAAAAGAATCACTGACCTTCAGTTTTTGTGGGAAACTAGAAACCTTCTTGTTCTGAAGTGATTTAATTGTTTTCCAGAATTTAGAATGGTCATTAAAACAATCAGTGGTTAAGCTCAGATAGTAATCAGCTTTAGCTTTTTTAATAAGGGCAGAACATTTATTTCTGAGGACACGAAAAAGAAGCCAGTCATCACTAGTGTTAGACTTTCTAGCTAAGGACCATTGCTTATTTCGATCATGAATGAGATCAAGATTGCCAGCTCATAGAGTCCTGTAGAGAACCCAAAATAGTACCCAAAGTTTTACATTAGAAATGTATAGTATGGCTTCCAAGTAAAAAAATAGCTTGGCCGATTTCCCACGATATTGGAGTGATTCGGTGTAACGAGAAATCAGTGTGTGGATTTGAGCTCGCAAAAAGGCGGCATGTGAACAGTCCCTAATACAAACTGCAAATACGACTTTTATTCAGAAAATAAAGGTAATTCCGGTGCTAACGGAAACACTGGTCCCATTATATAATATTTCCTATGCAATATAATATAATATAAGAAATTACGAATGTATGAGTCCTCTCCTGCTGATGTTCAGGTTTATATCAGTATGTAGTGTCTCTACTTTAAAGAGTCCTCTCCTGCTGATGTTCAGGTGTATATCAGTATGTAGTGTCTCTACTTTAAAGAGTCCTCTCCTGCTGAAGTTCAGGTGTATATCAGTATGTAGTGTCTCTACTTTAAAGAGTCCTCTCCTGCTGAAGTTCAGGTGTATATCAGTATGTAGTGTCCCTTGCACGACTTTCCCTAAGTGAGTCTCTGGAGCTTGGTGTCCTTCTTAGTCACCGGCTGGAGCAGCGTTCTGTTTTGTGGACAAGAAAGACAAGTCTCTGCGCCCCTGTATTGGATTTTGTGGTCTGAACGACGCCACTGTAAAAAATAGGTAACCCCTCTGACCCATCTAACCTGCTTTTGAACTCATGAAAGGCATTACTGTTTCCACCAAACTAGACCTTAGAAATGCCTTTGATCTGGTTTGCATTCTGGAGGGTGATGAATGTAAGCACCCCAGTGGCCGTTATGAGTACTTGGTCATGTCCTTCGATCAGACTAACACCCCTCCAGACTTCAAAGCCTTAGTGAACAATGTACTCAAGGACATGCTGAATAAATGTATCTTTGTCCACCTGCATGATATATCAGTTTTTTCCAGATCCCAGCAGGAATGTCGTGTGAGGAGGGTCCTGCTTCTAGAGACCCATGCAGGGCCGCCCCTCCCTACAGGCAGATCACGCAGACTGCGTGGGGCCTCACCTCGCGGAGGGGTCTCATCTTGCAGAGGGGGCCTCATCTTGCGGAGGGTGCTTCATTTTGCGGAGGGAGCCTCATCTGAAGCCTCATCTGCGGCGCACCTGCAGTGTAAGCGCGCCACAGTTTCGCCGCTGCGACGCTCCACTAGCACCCCCGTCGACGCTCGCGTCACAAAGGGCTTCATCATATAACTTTAAGTGGGGCCCCAAGTTGGCCAGGGGCGGCCCTAAGATGGTTCTAACCAAGGTCTGGAATCCATGCGCACTTCCAAAAGGTTCAAATCCTGCCATGCCTGGTGGGCCTTAGCTCTTTAACCGCTTTGAATCACTGTCTCCTACCAGCAAGGTTCAAAGAAGGCCAAACCTGATGCCTCCTCTACGCAGTTTCAGAAGCAGGAAAGCCCTGCAGAGGAGGAGGAGGTACTTCCCGTTTCCTGTGTGGTTGGTGCTCTGATGGGAAATTGAGGGTAAGGTCAAAAAGACTCACGTTAACTATTCTCTCCAAAAAAAGAGCTCTGTGTTGATAGTCTTCAACAGCTGGTATGTTTGAGTAGACTTAGGGCCTGTGGAGTTGAGGGGAAATTCAGGGTTTCATTCTGGTGTTGTATACACTTCATGAACACACATGCACAAACAGGATCACATGCATTATTTGAGAGGTGGCAGAGCAAATGGCTGCTCGGGAGCAGATGGGGTTTCAGTGCCTTGCTCAAGGGCACCTCTAGCATTTTGGTCCGAACCAGCGAACTTTCTGTACCCAAGCCAAGTCCCTCCAGACCTGGCAGTGCAGCTGAGATCACAGATCGCTCGCCTGGTACAGACTGCTATGAAAATAAAATAACATCAATCCCCCCAAAACATCTATGAGTAGTCCATTATTAGACAGACACAAAACAAGTATGATCCCCCCCCCACTCATCCTCTACCCAGAGGTCCAGCTCTAAGCCACCAGTAGGAGATTCAGTGTCCCTTAAAACAGGTTAAACCGGTTGAAGCACTTATTCCTGCCAATAAGCTTATCAACAAACAGATGTAATGTATAGTTTAAATGTTGCTCATGAGGTTTGTGCAACAGGTCGCCATTGTCAGTATGTTGTCTGTGTATAAGTGTATGTGCAAATTGTGTATTTGTACATCTGCTAATATGTTATTGTCTTTTATCGTGTACTTGGTAGTTTCTATGATTTTTATCTTTTGTGGAACTGCAGGACAGAGTCCAGAACTCATTTCCTTTTGGGGATAATAAAGTTTATCGTATCGATTCTAAACTTTTAGAGTCTGCAAGTTTAAACGCTTATGCAACACTTACTGACCGTTACACTCATATTCTTGTGTGTGGTGTGTGTGTGTGTGTGTGTGTGTGTGTGTGTGTGTGTGTGTGTGTGTGTGTGTGTGTGTGTGTGTGTTTGCCCGAGGGGAGGTTATCACGCCTCTGATTGGTCTCACTGGTCCTCGCCTCGGGGGTTAAGTGGAAACTGTTAAACGTGGCAACAGGACAAACATACATGCTGACGGCCAGCTGACCTCTGACCTCAGGGACTTCATTAACACGGTGATGATGCAACCCCCCCCCCCCTCCCAATACCAAGAGAGGTTGCATCAGCTACACGAGAGGAAAGTTTTTGTACTTCACTTTTCATTTTATATTTAATTTATCAGACACTTTTATCTAAAGTGGCTTACAACAGGTTCTAAGATCTCCAACTTTATATAATGGATGCACTGATTCTGGGCCGATACCAACGTTTCTTTTCATTTCTTTGTAACCAATCCCCAAATAAAAGACTTGCCAGCTCATAGAGTCCTGTAGAGAACCCAAAATAGTACCCCAAAGTTTTACATTAGAAATGTATAGTATGGCTTCCAAGTAAAAAAATAGCTTGGCCGATTTCCCACGATATTGGAGTGATTCGGTGCAACGAGAAATCAGTGTGTGGATTTGAGCTTGCAAAAAGGCGGCATGTGAACAGTCCCTAATACAAACTGCAAATATGACTTTTATTCAGAAAATAAAGGTAATTCCGTTGCTAACGGAAACACTGGTCCCATTATATAATATTTCCTATGCAATATAATATAATATAAGAAATTACGAATGTATGAGTCCGCTCCTGCTGATGTTCAGGTGTATGTGTATATATCTGTATGTAGTGTCTCTACTTTAAAGAGTCCTCTCCTGTTGATGTTCAGGTGTATATCAGTATGTAGTGTCTCAACTTTAAAGAGTCCTCTCCTGCTGATGTTCAGGTGTATATCAGTATGTAGTGTCTCAACTTTAAAGAGTCCTCTCCTGATGATGTTCAGGTGTATATCAGTATGTAGTGTCTCTACTTTAAAGAGTCCTCTCCTGCTGATGTTCAGGTGTATATCAGTATGTAGTGTCTCTACTTTAAAGAGTCCTCTCCTGCTGATGTTCAGGTGTATATCAGTATGTAGTGTCTCTACTTTAAAGAGTCCTCTCCTGCTGATGTTCAGTGTATATCAGTATGTAGTGTCTCTACTTTAAAGAGTCCTCTCCTGCTGATGTTCAGGTGTATATCAGTATGTAGCAGAGGTGGGAGTAAGTCCTACATGTGCAAGTCATGAGCAAGTCTCAAGTCTTGACCTACAAGTCCCAAGTCACTGTGGTGAGAGTCAAGCCAGTCAAGTCATACGAAATTCTGATGAATAAGCCCAGTTTCCGCATTTAAATCAGTGGTTATGAAAATGGATTCAACCCACACTATGATCTTCATTACATACACAGTTAATCATTTGAAATCTAATTTAGACCGATGACAATCATATTAGATTCATATTAACCCTAGAACTGCAGACAATATAGCTAGGACTCAGTCAAAAAGTCTGTTCAAAAAGGCAGAATTCCAGGTAAGAAAATCATATATGGCATTTGCCATTACACATATTTAATTTAAATGTCTGTTAACACTAGAACCGCCAACAGCGTCAGCACCTACATAGATATCATTTTCAAATCATTTAATTTGTTCCTCTTCATAATTTCCTTATAAACTAAGTAGGACGATTTAAAACTCACTTAATTGGGTTAATTTAGAAATTGCTTCAGTTTATCATCATAACAGATCAAAAAGTTCAGATTCATTTTACAATAAATCAAGGAATGATGCACTTCTACAAACAAAAACAACATAATTAAAACATTTAAACAAACTACTAAAAGTAGATGAACTACATTATTCAACAGTTTACAGTAACTTCTGATAACACAGGGGAAATAAACGAGGCATCTCTTTTCCTCTCTCTCTCCTCTCCTGACAGCCCGTCAGTATCAGGGTTAGTCAAAATGAATCCCTTGGGTTCTAGTGTTCATTTACCGTTTTGTCTTCTCTTTGTGCTTAATCGATTTGAAACCAAGTCTAACGTAGCTTAAACTTAACGTTAGCTTTCTAGCTAACACAACACATTCACGCACCTTTCTCTGTGGGTTTTTTGTAGTGACGAATGAAGTTGGATGTTGTGGTGGTCGTGTCACTGATCTTTATGCTGCAGACCCTGCATACCGCTGTTCTCTTCTTATTAGCGTCATCGACAACATAATCCTTGAATCCAAACTTCACTATTTTTGGAGTAACGCTAGCCGCTGCCATGTTAACTGACACTCCTGCCGTCTAGTGGGTTGCCAGGTTTGCGCGCACGGCGCTATAATCACCCAATCACGTTTTTCGAAAAAACTAAACGTAATATCTCACTACAAAAACAAACGCAAATATTTAATTTTAAACAGTCAAGTCCTTTCAAGTCATCTGTCTCAAGCTTAAGTCAAGTCTCAAGTCATGAATACCAAGTCAAAGTCAAGTCAAGTCTTTTATCAATGTTAGTCAAGCAAGTCTCAAGTCAAAAAATGCGACTCGAGTCTGACTCGAGTCAAGTCATGTGACTCGAGTCCCCACCTCTGGTATGTAGTGTCTCTACTTTAAAGAGTCCTCTCCTGCTGATGTTCAGGTGTATATCAGTATGTAGTGTCTCTACTTTAAAGAGTCCTCTCCTGCTGATGTTCAGGTGTATATCAGTATGTAGTGTCTCTACTTTAAAGAGTCCTCTCCTGCTGATGTTCAGGTGTATATCAGTATGTAGTGTCTCTACTTTAAAGAGTCCTCTCCTGCTGATGTTCAGGTGTATATCAGTATGTAGTGTCTCTACTTCAAAGAGTCCTCTCCTGCTGATGTTCAGGTGTATATCAGTATGTAGTGTCTCTACTTTAAAGAGTTCTCTCCTGCTGATGTTCAGGTGTATATCAGTATGTAGTGTCTCTACTTTAAAGAGTCCTCTCCTGCTGAAGTTCAGGTGTATATCAGTATGTAGTGTCTCTACTTTAAAGTCCTCTCCTGATGATGTTCAGGTGTATATCAGTATGTAGTGTCTCTACTTTAAAGAGTCCTCTCCTGCTGATGTTCAGGTGTATATCAGTATGTAGTGTCTCTACTTTAAAGAGTCCTCTCCTGCTGATGTTCAGGTGTATAGCAGTATGTAGTGTCTCTACTTTAAAGAGTCCTCTCCTGCTGATGTTCAGGTGTATATCAGTATTTAGCTGGCCGACTCTGCTGTGATTGGTCAACCGCTTAGAGATGTCCCCTCAGCCAATCACGCCAATAGGAGTGCAAGCGTTACATAGTGATGTCCTATGTTCGGGAACTGAATGAAGGAATACACCAAAAGAAGAATAGGGACTCTTTAAGGAAATCTTCAAGGATCTAAAGATAAATAAAGTCTACATTTTGTCAAATAAATTTGTCTTCACTTTATTGATAAATAGTCAGAGAAACACAGTGTTTGGCTAAACTAACATAAAAAAAATACTAACCCCGCCCAGAGAGGCTTTAATTGTGAAAAGCCTAAATGAATTCTCTGGTTTGCTGTGGCACAGATCAGGAGACCGGCTCCCGTCCTCAGCTGGTCCTCTAGTGACACTAGTCTCTTCTTCGCTCACGTCTCTAACAGAACAATCCGGCAGAACCCTGATCTCCTCTCGTCTGATTTAAATTCATTCTCTCCAGCGTTATGACTCAGAAATAAGTGAAAATTATAGTTTTACTTAAAACAAAATGAATCTGTGAAACAGTTGGGAAATAATCAAGAAATACAGAAGAATATCAAAGCCACGCATTTTGAATTTTTGAGAATAATCGCATAAAAGGAAAGTTTTCAGGTTTCTTTTGTTGTTAGTTAAATTACTTTTAGGGATTTATTCATTTTCAAATTCACAGAAAGTAAAAAAAATTCAAATGGATTTAAGTCGATTTTATTCAAATATATAGCAGTCTATAACTTGTATTATTATTATTATTGATAACTTCATTTGAAGTCAGTTAACAATAAGGTAATACAAATAAGATGATATTTTAAATGATATAAGGTAAACATGTATGTAGGTAATCTAAAATGTTTCCATGCGAGAACTAAGAAAGAAATGAGTGAAAAGCACTGATTAAAGTTCATTTTTAGTCATCAAAACAATAAAGTGAAATGTTATATATTTACTTTGTGTTGAAGGACCTGAGGCAGTGCTGCCCTCTGCCGGCAGAATGTAGTTTTACAAGAACAAGGTTTCATTTTACTGTGAAAATTCAAACCTAAAACCCTTTAAGAAATCTACAAAAAAATCTTTATAAATTTGTTCTCAAAATGTTGACTTTATTCACGAATGTTCACATTTTTACTCAAATGTTTTTTCTCAATTTCTTCCACAGTTTTTTTCTCATATTTTTTAGGATAATCTGACTTTCATATTATTTTCATAAATGTTATCTCCAATTTTGAATTCATTCTGGAAAATGATCTTTATACTTCGTTCTTTAAATGTATATAAGTATATACTTGGCATATCAACGTCTTTATCGACATTTCTGTTTCTATAGTCTTTAATCCCCATTATTCACATGTCGACTAAATTCTCAGCATTTATGACTTTACTTTCAAATGTAGTTTTCTCACATTTTCAACGTTATTCTCAAAAAGTGGACTTTATTTTTTAAACGTTTCTCAAAACAGAACCCCTCTTGATTCCCTCATGTCCGCCACTAATCCTTGTCCCTATACATCAGATTTAGAAAAACGTATCAGTAGAAACTGTATTCCCACAGTCTGTTAACGAAACGCTAACGGCTTCGTGGGGCTCTACCTTTCGGCGCTGATCTTGTACCGCAGGACGAAGTATGCGATGAGCCTGAGCGAGAAGAAGAAGATGGCGAGAACGATGAAGTCCAGGTACAGTTTGGCGTCCAGCATGTCCAGCTCCTTCAGGATGGCGTCGGACTTCTGGAAGTGGCAGGTTTCTGCGGCGTCGCAGTGCAGGTCCTCGCGGTCCAGACTGTAGATGGACAGGATGACGCCCTCGAAGCCGTACCTGGAACACGGACAGGAAGCAGATTGGTTTGAAACCCGCAGACATGTTTCAGATCAGCGTTGAACACCACAATACAAGTTGAGATCTTTTGCAATAAACCTGTGATGTGCAATATATATACTTCTCTTCTTCTATGCAATAATCATAAACATTTTTATGTGCAAAACGTAATAATAATCAATAATAATAATTCATTCTATTCTAAGGAAAGGTTTAAGACAGTACAAAAGGACCGTCACAGGGAACACAAAGGGAAACATAATATCTCAAAACCTTAATAAATTTGCTTAGCTATTTCAATTCTGCTAATTATACACTGAATAAATAGTAGAATCTCATAGAAAGGAGTTTTTCTTCATATTAGATTTTTTTTAAATCAGTTTTTCAGGCCTAAATTCCATCTTTTTTTGTGAAAGTGTATGCAAAGTGTCATTATATCACAATGAGATACTTCTTCTCTCTGTGCTGTAAGGAAACAGCGCCCCCACCTGACGTAGGAGATGTATGACATCCACTGCAGGTACCAGGGGATGGTGTCGAAACTGACAAAGAAACCAGAAAACAGAAGAACTGGGATCGCTGTGACCGGACCAACAAACGTCGCCACCTGCAGGACAAACAAACCAGAGAGACATTTAAATACACCAACGTTACGGATAACAGGTTCAGGTGGGTTCAGGTACAGGTGAGATAATGTGAGTTCAGATACAGGTGGGTTTAGTTACAGGTAAATTCAGGTACAGGTGAGTTCAGACCTACAGTACAGTAGAAACGATAAAGACCAATAGAGCATCCTAGGATTACACAATAGACTAAAGAATAAATGAAAATCTCTACAACAAACTACAAAAACAGAAACTTATTGACATGTTGGTTATATACACAAAGAAGGCTTCAAATGTATTCAGTATTGTATGAACATGTTTTAAATGGGGTGTGGAAGTCACATCCTCTAGGGGGGTCCGGAGGTAAGCCCCCCGGAACGATTTGTTTTAACATTTTAAAGCAAAATGCTTCAATCTGGTGCACTTTGAGCAGAATTACTAGAGACCTGATCTAGGGGGTACAACTCTAAACACCCATATGAAAAAGATCAAATAAGTATGTGAACATAACCAACAACCTACCATAGCCAATAACAAATAAATGTAACGTATTTTATTTTGGTTGTTCATTTATATCTTATTTTACCTAGTTAACATTTATTTATTTATGCTTTTTTTTTTTATATCTCCAGTTTGAAGGATATTTTTGGTTTACTGTCCTATAGTATACATTGGAATGATTTGAAACATGTTTTTATTTATCCTAATAATTATAAAGGAGTGCCTTTGAAATATTTGTTTACATAAATTGTGATTAAACCGTTTGAGACCCACTGAGATAACTTAGACTAAAGTGAACTATCTACCCTCTGAGAGTCCTTCACCTCACTGAGCCTCTCAGTCTGACAGGAGAGCTCTCCCTCTACCTTCTTGTAGAAACAGCTTCTTATATTTGTTAGCGCAGCTAGCACCAGATGCTAACAACAACAATAGTCGGTACCGGGGCTCCCTCTCTCTCTCTCTCTCTCTCGCTCGCTCCCACGCTCGCACTTTGGCTGTGAGCTGCGGGCGCCTGATAAGCCAACATCCCCCACTTTCATCACTGACAGCGCCCATCGTACAGGGCAAATGAAAAGTGTAACCGGGGTGAAAAGAGTGTTACCTTGACTTAATTATGAATGTTGTTACATCAAGGCTGAAAATTAGGTTGAGCGCAAAATCAGGATGAGTACAAAATGCTTTTTTCCCTCCCAGAGCTACCAGCTGCTGCGCCCCCCGATCTGGCGCCCTAGGCGACCGCCTATGTCGCCTATGCCAAAAACCGGCCCTGGTTACAGGTGCAGGTGAGTTCAGGTACAGGTGAGTTCAGGTTCAGGTGAGTTGAGGTGAGTTCAGGTACAGGTACAGGTGAGTTGAGGTGAGTTCAGGTACAGGTGAGTTCAGGTACAGGTGAGTTGAGGTGAGTTCAGGTACAGGTGAGTTCAGGTACAGGTGAGTTCAGGTACAGTGAGTTCAAGTGAGTTCATGTACAGGTGAGTTCAGGTGAGTTCAGGTTACCTGCAGCGAGGTGGATGCGGCTCCGATGAGCAGCCCAGACTCTGAGCCACCAGCGAGGTGAGGACCCCGAGAGACAGGAAGAGGAAGAAGCGTCCGGCGTCTGGAGGCTGAGCCGTCATCCAGTACACGATGCTGCAGTACACCACCGGGAACAACACCTGGACATCATTTTACAAAACACTTGTTTTTATTATTGCTAACAAATTAATTGAGAAAAGTGAAACCGTAAACCCTTTTAAAACGTCAGAATCTTAAAAAGACGTACAACTTTTTATCCAAATCTTTACTTTATTCTTGATTTTTTTTTTCTCAATTTATAAAACAAGTGTTCTCAAAAAGAAAAATTCTAGATTTTTTGTTTTTATTATGAAAAAAAAAATCTGAAATGTTTAAATTTTTTCTGGAATCTTAAAATATTTTCCATTTTCAATTTTTTTCAAAATGTTCTTCAATTTGTAAAAATAATTATCAAATGTTCTACTTTTTTCTCAAATGTTTGACTTTCTTCCCAAATGTTCAAATGTGTCCTCAATTTTTGTAATAAATATTTTTTCAGACGTTCAAATATATTCTCAAATTGTAATCTACCTGGAACGGGACGTCCGCCATGGTCTTGGCCAGGTAATACGCCTTCAGACTGTACCAGTAGTTCAGGTGTTCCCTCAGAAACACTCCCATCTCCAGAGGAACTGAGGAACAAACAACAATCACACGTCAAACACAAAATACTTTCAGATTTCTCCTAAAGAAAACACATATCCACCAACGAAGAAGAAGCGAGTATAAGAGGAGGGAAACTTTTAGAAGTTGTAAATATTAAAGGTAAATGGTGTACTTTTACTCCACTACATTTATTTAATACCTATAGTTACTTTACAGATTTTAATGCAGGACTTTTACTGTAACAGAGTATTCCTACATTCTGGTAATTTACTTTGACTCAAGTACAAATCTGAGTACTTCTACTCAAGTACAATATCTGTACTTCTCCCCACTCTGTATTTCTATGACTCCACAGGGTAGAAGTGTAAGATAGTGTGAGAAGATACTCACTCATTGATACTCTCTTAAAGTACTAGTACCTCAAACTGCGGTGTGATACTTGTGAATGTGTTGTTGGGACTCACATGTGAGCACGGTGGGCATCAGAGCAGCAAACATGAGGAACAGCATGGAGAAGAGAGGAAGCCCGAGTTACTGAGGACCTTCTTCGCCTCGTTCCCGATTCCCAGGTACAGCAGACCAATCAGAACGCCGATCCCGATGTGAGAGGAGATCCTCAGGTGAGTCAGCACCTGCTCCACCAATCAGAGCGGGGGTTAGTTACTGCAGCTTTTACACAACTCAGCATTTAGTCCTAACACCCTGACATGAGTCAGCATTATAAGTACTGAAACCCTGACATGAGTCAGCATTATGAGTCCTAAACCCTGACATGAGTCAGCATTATAAGTCCTAACACCCTGACATGAGTCAGCATTATGAGTCCTAACACACTGACATGAGTCAGCATTATGAGTCCTAACACCCTGACATGAGTCAGCATTATGAGTCCTAACACACTGACATGAGTCAGCATTATGAGTCCTAACACCCTTTCATGAGTCAGCATTATGAGTCCTAACACCCTGACATGAGTCAGCATTATGAGTCCTAACACCCTGACATGAGTCAGCATTATGAGTCCTAAACCCTGACATGAGTCAGCATTATAAGTCCTAACACACTGACATGAGTCAGCATTATGAGTCCTAACACCCTGACATGAGTCAGCATTATGAGTCCTAACCCTGACATGAGTCAGCATTATGAGTCCTAACACCTGACATGAGTCAGCATTATGAGTCCTAAACCCTGACATGAGTCAGCATTATGAGTCCTAAACCCTGACATGAGTCAGCATTATGAGTCCTAAACCCTGACATGAGTCAGCATTATGAGTCCTAACCCTCCTGACATGAGTCAGCATTATGAGTCCTAAACCCTGACATGAGTCAGCATTATGAGTCCTAAACCCTGACATGAGTCAGCATTATGAGTCCTAAACCCTCTGACATGAGTCAGCATTATGAGTCCACCCTGTCATGAGTCAGCATTATGAGTCCACCCTGTCATGAGTCAGCATTATGAGTCCACCCTGTCATGAGTCAGCATTATGACGGTTGCTGTTCTCTCACTGAGTCTCGGAGGATGCTGAGGAAGGTTCTTCTGAAGAGGATGGAGAACTGAGTCATGCAGCTGGCTGAGAAACTGTGACAACCTTCAGACGAAGAACACTCCTGAGACAACAACGATAAGAATAACAAATAAAGACGTCAAATACAAACGACCTCTCGCTCATGAGAGGCACACACAACATGTTTTAAAGTGTTTTGGGGCTTCTGTAACAGGTCTGCTTTCTGATTGGTTGAAAGAAAACATCTAAATCCACATCAGAGTTTATTTGACTTAGTTAGCATTACATAACGCCTCTTTAGCATATTTAAACATAACCTGTCAGAAAACTCTTAACATGAAAATAACCGTGTTAATGTCAGTAATGAAGTGCGGGTTCTTGTTCATATCTGTTACATAAACACTTTTTATTTGAATATTTAATTTTTTCTTAGAAATTCCAATTTTATTTCTCAGATCAATGTCTTCACAAACTCGTTCATTTTATACTTTTTGAACATGAGCTAAAACCCTCTTGTTTTCCTGAAGAGGTCACTCCTGAAAGCAGCTTCAGCCAGATGAGTGTTTTACTTTGAAAAGCTGGACACTTGTGTGTGGGGTGCGTTTGTTTTTCACCTCCTCTGTGCGCTGCCACGGGAGCGGGTGGAGGTTAGTGTCTCCGTTCAGCTCCGTCTGATCGTCCTTCTCCCACTTCCTGTCCTGCACGGCCGTCACCAGGCGCTCCATCTGATCCCCGTGCTCTCCGGACGCCACCTCCATCACTGAACACCAGAGAGGGCAAAAGTACACACGTCCTTTACACGTGCCTCTTTGCTGAAACACTGTACATTTCTAATAAAGGAATTGAAGGTTCTGATTGGAGAATAATTCAAGATGTAGACTCACCGAAGTCAGCAGGGTTGTGGTAGGTGGGGCAGTTCAGTCCGAGCTCCCTCAGGTAGGGAACCAGCCTGGAGACCTTCCCCTGTAGATACACTGACCCTGACTCAGCACGTACAGCTGCAACACACACATTACACACCATCAATCATACAGGATATATAAACTACATCATATCGCACTTCCTGTTTCCTCCTCAAAGGTTTCCTGAATGTGTTCTTGGTTGTTATCCTGAAATAAAGTCTGTGGTTAACTCAAGCTGAGGAGATTTTTGTTCTACGACATGAAATACGTCAGTAAATACCCCATTGGTGAATACAAAAATTGAGGTTGCTAACAAGTGTCTAAATGAGACGACTAAATGTCATCAGACCAACATTAGCCACCTTTAGCTTAGCGGTGGTGACGTGAAGTCATGTGACAAGGTGATGTTTCATTTAAATGGCAACAAGCATCATATCATTTCACCGGTGCTGGGACATCACTACTGTGTATAAAAGAAACCAGTTGGGTCAACAAAGACTTTATTTAGTGTGTGTGTGTGTGTGTGTGTGTGTGTGTGTGTGTGTGTGTGGTGTGTGTGTGTGGTGTGGTGTGTGTGTGTGTGTGGTGTGTGTGTGTGTGTGTGTGTGTGTGTATGTGTGTGTGTGTGTGTGTGGTGTGTGTTTGTGTGTGTGTGTGTGTGTGGTTGTGTGTGTACCTTGTCGAACAGTTCGAACAGTTTGGCGCTGGGTTGGTGGATGGTGCAGACGATGGTCCTTCCCCCTGAGCGAGAGCCTTCAGCAGGGAGAGGACCTGGAAACAGGACGAGCTGTCCAGACCACTGACACACACACAAACACACACATGCACACAAACACACACAAACACACACACACACACACACATCAATTTATGTACAGATGTATATAAATCAGTTGCTGGTTTTGGTTACTGAAATCAAGTACTAATAGTTGCTGTGGAAAATATTTATGAGAGCAGTAAAAATCACTTTAGAAAAATGTATTTATCATTTATATTTAAATTAGGGCTGTCAGTCGATTAAAATAGTTAATCGCGATTAATCGCAAATTAATCGCACATTTTTTATCTGTTCTAAATGTACCTTAGAGGGATATCTTTCAAGTTTTTAATACTCTTATCAACATATGAGTGGACAAATATGCTTTATATGTTTGTTTATTATCATTTGAACAATGACAAATATTCTCATGAATATTAAACACAACAACCTGAAACCTCTCATACAATAATACTGTGTGTGTGTGTGTGTGTGTGTGTGTGTGTGTGTGTGTGTGTGTGTGTGTGTGTGTGTGTGTGTGTTGTGTGTGTGTGTGTGTGTGTGTGTGTGTGTGTGTGTGTGTGTGTGTGTGTGTATATGTATATGTGTATGTATGAATGTGGAGACACTGTGATGGATCGTTGGAGCTATGTGCAGCTCAAGGCATATATGCTCCAACGGGAGCTGCCTGGACGCTGCAATCATGTTGCGCGCACTATCCGTGCTGAGTGTGCTGACTTTTCGTACAATGTCCCACTGTCTGGCTACCTGCATAAAGTCAAGTGCTCGTCGCAGTTGTCGGCGAAATGTCATTGAAACAGCTCCTTATATCCGTTAGCGCAGCTAGCTAGCACCAGATGCTAACAACAACATCAACACGTAAGGTGTGCCTCGCTCGCGCGAGTCGCGCCACACATACACACTCCCTCCCGGTCCTCCCGATGGCCAGTCCGGGCGTGCCGGTGAGCGTGGAAGTGTGGTCTGCCACAAGCGGGCGGCAGGAGCGGGGCTGTCAGCATCAGCTTGTAGATGGTATTTTACACTCGATGCGCTCTGAAACTACGGGGCGGCCGAGGACAAAAAATACACATGCGTTAATCGCGTTAAAATAATTAGTGGCGTTAATTTTTTTTTGCGTTAACGCGTTATTAACGCGTTAACTTGACAGCCCTAATTTAAATGTATATTTACATTTAATTCACATTTAATTTATATATTTACATTTATTTATATTATACGGAGCCCCTAAAGGGTCGAGGAAGTGAGAGAGAGAAAGTTTCTCGTTCGCACGATAGACTTTACCGTGCTTAAAGGAGGAAGAGGAGCGCACAGGAGACCCCCGTTTCAGTGCAGACTGTTATATTTACGTGGGGAAGTGGCAGTGCATACATTATTTGAGATATATCTCAAACTCTGACTTCATTTTGAGGACATTTCGGTCAGGGGTGTAGAGCTATTGTTTAAGCGCCGGATCTGAAAACAGAAGAGTCTGTAAACCAGTCTGCCTTGATCTATGAATTCATGTCCGTGACTCTCAGAGTACCTGCTGCCCACAGCTGCTTTAAAGAAGGAACACCTCTTTCTCTTCATGAAATCTCTGCAGCACCAGGAGGCAGCGGGACGTGTGACTCAGAGCTCTGACAAGAGCAGCACCAGCGCGCAGAGAGCTGTGCCTTCACTGTGTTTACCTTCATTAGAACAGCTAAAGAGCGACCGCAGGCTGCTACGATTTCACCACACACCTCTACACACACACCTCTACACACACACACACACCTCTACACACACACACCTCTACACACACACACACACACACACACACCACACCTCTACACACACACACCACACACACACACACCTCTACACGCACACGCACACACACCACACCTCTACACCACCTCTACACACACACACACACACCTCTACACACACACACACCACACACACCTCTACACGCACGCACACACACACACACACACACACACACACACACACACACCTCTACACACACACACACACCTCTACACACACACCACACACACACACACCTCTACACACTCAAACTGCCCGATTATTCCACCTATTACTCGTTTTATGAAGGAGATGTCCGGTCACCAAGGCGCCTACTTGGCGCACCGGTAACTTTCAAGTTACTTTCAAGAAAGTATCTTGAAAGTAACTTGTTCTCTTTTTTTTATGACCCTTTAGGGGCTCCGTAATATTAACATTGTATTAATTTAAAATTATTTAAATGCATACTTATTTTCATATTCTTTTATATTTTTATTCTTATTTTATTGTATTCTTATTTTTATTCTTACTATTTTTGTTATGTTTATATTCACCTGGTGGGCTCGTCGAAGAACATGACGGGCGGATTGTTGACGAGCTCCAGAGCGATCGCCAGCCTCTTCCTCTGCCCCCCCGACAGGTGAGACGTCCGGGTGAGAGCGCAGTCCAGAAGACCCAGAGCCACCAGGATGTCCTTCACCTGCACACAAACAAACACACACACACACACACACACACACACACACACACACACACACAAACAACACACACACACACACACACACAAACACAAACACACACACACACCACAAACACACATACCATGTATACATTACTTCAGGGACCTACATTGACTTACATGCATTTCCTGGAGACTTATCCTAACCTTAACCCTAACCAACACATGCCTAACCCTAACCAAGTCTTCACCCTAAAATGAATGATTCCCCTCATGGGGACCTCCATGTTGTCCCCATAAGGGAAGCCAGTCCCCACACGTGACTGTGTAAACAGATGTAGGTTCCCACAAGGATAGCAATGATAGGCCACACACACACACACACACACACACCACACACACACACACACACCACACACCACACACACACACACACACACACACACACACACACACACACACACACACACACAGAGATCACTTTTAATTAGTTTTGTAGCAGTAGTTTAAATATATGTTTGTTTATTTATACTAACCCTAACCCTAACATAGAGATTTAAAAAATATATATTTTACTTATTTGTTATTTATTTAATTAAATATGTATATGTTACACACACACACACACACACACACACACACACACCCACACCCCCCCCCCACACACACACACACCCACACACACACACCACACACACACACACACACACACGCAAATGTCAGTATAATTATTTCTGTAAAAATAGTTTAGATATATTTTGTTTATTTAATTCACTAAGAGATATTGTTTTAGTTATTTATGTTTTAAATGAAATATGTATTTGTTACACACACACACACACACACACACACACACACACACACACACACACACACACACACACACACACACACCATTTCTCTGCGAGCCTCCTTCTTCTCCTGCAGCTTCAGGTTAGCAGAGACCTGCAGAGAGTAAAGAGAACACAGTATTGTGTGTACTTGCACTGCAGTAACACCGTATTGAGTATACTTTAACAGCAGTAACACAGTAATGTGTGTACTTGTAGTGCAGTAACACAGTATTGAGTATACTTTAACAGCAGTAACACAGTAATGTGTGTACTTGTAGTGCAGTAACACAGTATTGTGTGTACTTGTAGTGCAGTAACACAGTATTGTGTGTACTTGTAGTGCAGTAACACAGTATTGTGTGTACTTGTAGTGCAGTAACACAGTAATGCGTGTATTTGTACTGCAGTAACACAGTAATGCGTGTACTTGTACTGCACAGTACCATCATGGCCTCCTGCACGCTGAGGTGCGGCAGCAGCATGTCGTCCTGCATGATGTAACATGAAACCTTCCGGAAGGATCTCAGGTCTCTGGGCAGATTGTTGATCAGGATCTCCCCCTTCATCCCTGTCTGTCTGCAGGACACACAGTACACACATTACACACAGTACACACATTACACACAGTACACACAGTACACACAGTACACATACGCAGAGGGGGGAGAAGTACTCAGATCGTGTTTAGTAAAAGTAGAAGTACCAGAGTGTAGGAATACTCTGTTACAGTAAAAGTCTGCATTCAAGTAAAAGTAGAAAAGTATTATCATAAAATATAGCAAAAGTAGCGACAGTAAAAGTAGTCATTGTGCAGATTGGTCCATTTCAGAATAATATATATGATATGTTTTATAATGATTGAGTATTAAAGTGTTCTCAAAGCTGGGTGATTTTCTCCTGGGCCACCAGAGGGCGATCTAACACTCAGTCATTGTTACATACAGGATATTCCTATAAGTGCTATAGAAATAGTAAGTGCTCTTACTGGAGGTATGCAGTGAGTGTGCAGTGATTAATGCAGTGAGTATACAGTGAGTATGCAGTGAGTATACAGTGAGTATGCAGTGAGTATACAGTGAGTATGCAGTGAGTATGCAGTGAGTATACAGTGAGTATACAGTGAGTATACAGTGAGTATGCAGTGAGTATACAGTGAGTATACAGTGAGTATGCAGTGAGTATACAGTGAGTATGCAGTGAGTATACAGTGAGTATGCAGTGAGTATGCAGTGAGTATACAGTGAGTATACAGTGAGTATACAGTGAGTATGCAGTGAGTATACAGTGAGTATACAGTGAGTATGCAGTGAGTATACAGTGAGTATGCAGTGAGTATGCAGTGAGTACCCACCTGAACCCAGCCAGGATGTTCATCAGGGTGGACTTCCCGGCTCCTGAGGGCCCCATGATGGCCACCAGGTCCCCGCTGGTGAACTTCCCAGAAATCCCTCTGAGCAGTGTCTTGTAACCTGAAGCACAGAAACATCCAGTGAGCAGGTGTTCCTAGACACCCCCCCCACCCCCCCCCCCCACGCTCAGGTATCACCTGCAGCTTTCTCAGGAACCTGACACCTGAACGCACCTTCAGCTTCCATTTGGAAAAACTGTGATTACTGTAGTGGTATTTCAGAGAACATGTACTTTATGAAAATGTAAACACTAAGTATATTGATGTTTCTTAATTTGTACAAACTCAGTGATGACCCCGTGCTGTTAAATACCAACCAACTATCTATATATGTGAAATATATATATATGCCGTTAATAACTGTGCAATATATACCTGGCTGCTAAATCCAGAACTGTTACAGGATGTGTGTTTTGTAAATTGTGTAACTTTTTTGTATTATAATGTATTAATCTTTAATATTTTGTATGCATGCTTCTAGGTAACATTAAACTGTCTTCGGCTCTTTTCTGCGGTCCCCTCTGTGGGACTAATAAAGGTATTCTGATTCTGACATAGCAGATCCATAACTACAAAGCAAAACCAACAGACAGTTTCCTGACATACATAGAAGGTTACAGGAGAGTAGAAAGAGCGGTGTTAATGTCAGAGGTGATGTCTGTTGGTTACGGTTGAACCTGCGCAGTAACAACATGTATTTTACAATCCGATCTCAAGAGGCTGTTTCCTAAAAACTTTACAGACAAAAACGTTTTTCTGATTATCTTTCATAGAATATTTGATAATGTACTCTGGAATGTTCACTTGAATACTTTCCACTAAATCATCATTATTCCTCCAATTCTCGATTTTCTCTTTTTAATATTTTAACTTTTTCTCTCTAAAATGTTTCTCAAATGTCTTTACCTCCAATTGATTTCTTCAAAAGAGGTTTTTTTTAAGTCGTACTTCGCTCAGATGTTTTTCTGAATGTATTGAAACTTTTTCTGACATTATTAAGACTTTAAAATAGTAATATAACAAAATAAATCCGGAACAATTTATTAGTTGTTGTTTTCTATGATTTTTTTTACCTTTTTAATTCAATATTAAAATATTATTCTCAGAAATGTTATTTGAATTATTTCCGTGGAATTCAATGACTTATTCCTTTAACATTTTGAAATTGTAATAAAAAGACAATTATATTTGAAACGTTTTTGGTCTAAATATTAAACTTTTTGTCTCTAAATGTTTCTCAAATGTCTTCACCTCCATTTATTTCTCCTCCTCTCTCAGCAGTCATCTCTCTATATTCTGAAACTGTTCACACCTCATTCATAAACACTCTTTATGTCCGTATTCACTGGTTTATGAAGAGATACAAAGAGACTCACTCTGTAGAGACCTTTCACACTAACATGTCAACAACATGAAACAGATGAACCTGCTGCACGGATTATTAGATTACCAGATTAGACCTGACCCACAGTAACACTGAACACACACTGAACACACACTGAACACACACTGAACACACTGTACACACTGTACACACTGTACACACTGTACACACACTGAACACACACTGAACACACACTGACACACACTGTACACACACTGAACACACACTGAACACACACTGAAAACACACTGAACACACACTGAACACACACTGAACACACTGAACACACACTGAACACACACACTGAAACTGAACACACACTGAACACACACTGTACACACTGTACACACTGAACACACACTGAACACACACTGAACACACTGAACACACACTGAACACACTGAACACACACTGAACACACACTGAAACACACTGAACACACACTGAACACACACTGTACACACTGAACACACACTGAACACACACTGTACACACTGAACACACACTGAACACACACTGAACACACACTGTACACACACTGTACACACTGAACACACACTGAACACACACTGACACACACTGAAACACTCTGTACACACACTGAACACACACTGAACACACACTGAACATACACTGAACACACACTGAACACACACTGAACACACACTGAACATACACTGAACACACACTGAACACACACTGAACCACACTGAACACACACTGAACACACACTGAACACACACTGAACACACTGAACACACACTGAACACACACTGAACACACACTGAAGACACACTGAACACACACTGAACACACACTGAACATACACTGAACACACACTGAACATACACTGAACACACACTGAACATACACTGAACACACATGTACACACACTGAACACACACTGAACACACTGACACACTGAACACACACTGAACACACTGAACCACACTGTACACACTGAACACACACTGAACACACACTGAACACACACTGAACACACACTGAACATACACTGAACACACACTGAACACACACTGAACACACACTGAACACACACTGAACACACACTGAACACACACTGTACACACACTGAACACACTGAACACACACTGAACACACACTGAACACACTCTGTACACACACTGTACACACACTGTACACACACTGTACACACACTGTACACACTGAACATACACTGTACACACACTGTACACACACTGAACGCACACTGTACACACACTGTACACACACTGTACACACTGAACATACACTGAACACACACTGTACACACTGTACACACTGAACGCACACTGTACACACACTGTACACACACTGAACACACACTGAACACACACTGAACACACACTGTACACACTGTACACACTGAACGCACACTGTACACACACTGTACACACACTGTACACACACTGTACACACTGTACACACTGAACACACACTGTACACACACTGTACACACACTGTACACACTGAACATACACTGTAAACACACTGTACACACACTGAACGCACACTGTACACACACTGTACACACACTGAACACACACTGAACACACACTGTACACACACTGTACACACACTGTACACACACTGTACACACTGAACATACACTGTACACACACTGTACACACACTGAACGCACACTGTACACATACTGTACACACTGAACATACACTGTACACACACACTGTACACACACTGAACACACACTGAACACACACTGTACACACTGTACACACTGAACGCACACTGTACACACACTGTACACACTGAACATACACTGTACACACACTGTACATACACTGTACACACACTGTACACACACTGAACACACACTGTACACACTGTACACACTGAACGCACACTGTACACACACTGTACACACACTGAACACACACTGAACACACACTGAACACACACTGTACACACACTGAACACACACTGAACACACACTGTACACACTGTACACACTGAACGCACACTGTACACCACTGTACACACTGAACATACACTGTACACACACTGTACACACTGAACGCACACTGTACCACACTGTACACACTGAACACACATTGTACACACACTGTACACACACTGTACACACTGAACATACACTGTACACACACTGTACACACACTGAACGCACACTGTACACACACTGTACACACACTGAACACACACTGAACACACACTGTACACACACTGTACACACACTGTACACACACTGTACACACTGAACATACACTGTACACACACTGTACACACACTGAACGCACACTGTACACACACTGTACACACTGAACATACACTGTACACACACTGTACACACACTGAACACACTGAACACACACTGTACACCTGTACACACTGAACGCACACTGTACACACACTGTACACACTGAACATACACTGTACACACACTGTACATACACTGTACACACACTGTACACACACTGAACGCACACTGTACACACACTGTACACACACTGAACACACACTGAACACACACTGTACACACACTGTACACACACTGTACACACACTGTACACACACACTGTACACACTGAACATACACTGTACACACACTGTACACACACTGAACGCACACTGTACACACACTGTACACACACTGAACACACACTGAACACACACTGAACACACACTGTACACACACTGAACACACACTGAACACACACTGTACACACTGTACACACTGAACGCACACTGTACACACACTGTACACACTGAACATACACTGTACACACACTGTACACACACTGTACACACTGAACGCACACTGTACACACACTGTACACACTGAACACACACTGACACACACTGTACACACTGTACACACTGAACGCACACTGTACACACTGAACACCACTGTACACACACTGTACACACACTGTACACACTGAACACACACTGTACACACACTGTACACACACTGTACACACTGTACACACACTGTACACACTGTACACACAGCACTGCAGGAAAACAGTGTCCAGTTTAAAATATGTGGAATTTATTGAGGAAATTACGACTTCTGTTTAAAATGTTATGATTCCATCAATTATCTAACACCTACGGTGACCAACCGGGACAAACACTCTTCCATCAGGAGAACACGCTGCAGCTTCAGAAAGGATGCAGATATAAAACACAAAGGTTCCACATGAAGAAACCTCTTCAGCAACTTGACAACACGTGCAGCATTTAGAGAACATTCAGCACCTTGAGGAGACATGTGTTTACTAAAAGCTGCAGAAACCAAACGCTGAAGAAGCTCAAACACAACGGAGACCAGGGGACACTAAAGTGACGCACACAGCTGGGAAACCAGGGGACACTAAAGAGTGACGCACACAGCTGGAGACCAGGGACACTAAAGAGTGACGCACACAGCTGGAGACCAGGGGACACTAAAGAGTGATGCACACAGCTGGGAGACCAGGGACACTAAAGAGTGACACACACAGCTGGGAGACCAGGGGACACTAAAGAGTGACGCACACAGCTGGGAGACCAGGGGACACTAAAGAGTGACGCACACAGCTGGGAGACCAGGGGACACTAAAGAGTGACGCACACAGCTGGGAGACCAGGGGACACTAAAGAGTGACGCACACAGCTGGGAGACCAGGGGACACTAAAGAGTGACGCACACAGCTGGGAGACCAGGGACACTAAAGAGTGACGCACACAGCTGGGAGACCAGGGACACTAAAGAGTGACGCACACAGCTCGGAGTCCAGGGGACACTAAAGAGTGACGCACACAGCTGGGAGACCAGGGGACACTAAAGAGTGACGCACACAGCTGGGAGACCAGGGGACACTAAAGAGTGACGCACACAGCTGGGAGACCAGGGGACACTAAAGAGTGACGCACACAGCTGGGAGACCAGGGGACACTAAAGAGTGACGCACACAGCTGGGAGACCAGGGGACACTAAAGAGTGACGCACACAGCTGGGAGACCAGGGGACACTAAAGAGTGACGCACACAGCTCGGAGTCCAGGGGACACTAAAGAGTGACGCACACAGCTGGGAGACCAGGGGACACTAAAGAGTGACGCACACAGCTGGGAGACCAGGGGACACTAAAGAGTGACGCACACAGCTGGGAGACCAGGGGACACTAAAGAGTGACGCACACAGCTGGGACCGGAGCGCTTGGTGACGTTCAGGATTATAAAGTTGACCAGCTTTTAGTAAACGCTGCGCATGTCTCCTCAAGTTGCTGAATGTTCTCTAAATGCTGCATGTGTTGTTGCTGGAGATGTTTCTCCATGTGTTTTGTTTGGGGACCAGAATAACACTGAATGAGTTTGGTCTCAGACTCCGGTGTGAAATTCAATGATTTTGGGATTTTGTAAATGATTATAATAGTTTAGGGAACCTTTATAAATAAGGTCGTTTTGGTAAGGAGTTCTGGGTCCAGAGTCCCATGTAAAATAGGGTAATTTTACCCACGCTGCATCAGGAGGAGGGTCCGCTCACACCTGCTCAGGTGAGGGGACCCTCCCCCAGATGCATTGTGGGTAGCCCTCCTCCTGCTCTGGGTGAAACTGCAGAACAAAGAGAACCTGAAGCCGTCATTAGATAGAGGGAGCTGGTATCGTCCTGCAGGAATAACACCTCACAGCCTGAGTTCACCTGAACCTCACAGTCTGCGTTCACCTGAACCTCACAGCCTGAGTTCACCTGAACCTCACAGTCTGCGTTCACCTGAACCTCACAGCCTGAGTTCACCTGAACCTCACAGTCTGCGTTCACCTGAACCTCACAACCTGAGTTCACCTGAAACTCACAGCCTGAGTTCACCTGAACCTCACAGCCTGAGTTCACCTGAACCTCACAGCCTGAGTTCACCTGAACCTCACAGTCTGCGTTCACCTGAACCTCACAGCCTGAGTTCACCTGAACCTCACAGCCTGAGTTCACCTGAACCTCACAGCCTGAGTTCACCTGAACCTCACAGTCTGCGTTCACCTGAACCTCACAGTCTGCGTTCACCTGAACCTCACAGCCTGCGTTCACCTGAACCTCACAACCTGAGTTCACCTGAACCTCACAGCCTGAGTTCACCTGAACCTCACAGTCTGCGTTCACCTGAACCTCACAGCCTGAGTTCACCTGAACCTCACAACCTGAGTTCACCTGAACCTCACAGTCTGCGTTCACCTGAACCTCACAGTCTGCGTTCACCTGAACCTCACAGCCTGCGTTCACCTGAACCTCACAGCCTGCGTTCACCTGAACCTCACAGCCTGAGTTCACCTGAACCTCACAGCCTGCGTTCACCTGAACCTCACAGTCTGCGTTCACCTGAACCTCACAACCTGAGTTCACCTGAACCTCACAGCCTGAGTTCACCTGAACCTCACAGCCTGCGTTCACCTGAACCTCACAGTCTGCGTTCACCTGAACCTCACAGCCTGCGTTCACCTGAACCTCACAGCCTGAGTTCACCTGAACCTCACAGCCTGAGTTCACCTGAACCTCACAGCCTGCGTTCACCTGAACCTCACAGCCTGAGTTCACCTGAACCTCACAGCCTGAGTTCACCTGAACCTCACAGTCTGCGTTCACCTGAACCTCACAGCCTGAGTTCACCTGAACCTCACAGTCTGCGTTCACCTGAACCTCACAGCCTGAGTTCACCTGAACCTCACAGTCTGCGTTCACCTGAACCTCACAACCTGAGTTCACCTGAAACTCACAGCCTGAGTTCACCTGAACCTCACAGCCTGAGTTCACCTGAACCTCACAGCCTGAGTTCACCTGAACCTCACAGTCTGCGTTCACCTGAACCTCACAGCCTGAGTTCACCTGAACCTCACAGCCTGAGTTCACCTGAACTCACAGCCTGAGTTCACCTGAACCTCACAGTCTGCGTTCACCTGAACCTCACAGTCTGCGTTCACCTGAACCTCACAGCCTGCGTTCACCTGAACCTCACAACCTGAGTTCACCTGAACCTCACAGCCTGAGTTCACCTGAACCTCACAGTCTGCGTTCACCTGAACCTCACAGCCTGAGTTCACCTGAACCTCACAGCCTGAGTTCACCTGAACCTCACAGTCTGCGTTCACTGAACCTCACAGCCTGAGTTCACCTGAACCTCACAGTCTGCGTTCACCTGAACCTCACAGCCTGAGTTCACCTGAACCTCACAGTCTGCGTTCACCTGAACCTCACAGTCTGAGTTCACCTGAACCTCACAACCTGAGTTCACCTGAACCTCACAACCTGAGTTCACCTGAACCTCACAGTCTGCGTTCACCTGAACCTCACAGCCTGAGTTCACCTGAACCTCACAGCCTGAGTTCACCTGAACCTCACAGTCTGCGTTCACCTGAACCTCACAGCCTGCGTTCACCTGAACTTCACAGCCTGAGTTCACCTGAAGCTCACAGCCTGAGTTCACCTGAACCTCACAGCCTGCGTTCACCTGAACCTCACAGTCTGCGTTCACCTGAACCTCACAGCCTGCGTTCACCTGAACCCACAGTCTGCGTTCACCTGAACCTCACAGCCTGCGTTCACCTGAACTTCACAGGTAATATTTTGAGGAGGGAGATGTTTTTTATAATCTCAATTGTAAACATATTATATATTAAAGTATTTAAATATCGTCTTATTAAAATGTTAACATGTAGTGAGATGGCAGGATTAACAGATTACAGGTAATCCAACACACACACACAAACACACACACACACCACACACACACACACCCACACACACACACACACACACACAGAGAGATACATTTCATCTATGGTTTATAATTAAATTATTCTTCATTTTAAATGCATGCAGTTGTGGACACCTGATTTATTAAACACCAATACAGTCTGATTTTAATGAATATAATACGTTTAAAAAGCATCTGTAGTCTATGACTGTTTCTAACTTTTTGATCCTAAATATCGTGTTTGTTTTTTACTTGTTTAGGTTGTTATAAACACTTCAGTAAACAAACATCTTATTTTTATTTATTTCCTCTTGTGTTTATTTGCATTGCATTTGATATTGAGGTAATCCAAAAGAAAGTAATCAGGTTACTTTTATATGTGATACTCAGATTACTGATTACATTTGATGACATGTGTACTGGTAGTACTCAGAGGTGGGAAGTAGTGGAGTACAAATACTTAGTTTACTTTACTTAAAGGTGGGGTAGGTAAGTTTGAGAAACCGGCTCGAGATACACTTGTTGTTATATTCCATGGAATGCTCTTAACATCCCGATAGCAATGAATATCTGAAGTGCTTTGACAAAAAATCCATAAAGAAATGTCATCTGTGGAAGCCGTAGTACTGTAAAAAGCACGACCAATCATCTGAGCCGGCCCGGCTAAATAACTGGATGGCCTACCTGCCTGTCAGCCTTCCATCTGTGCACAAACTTATCTCGTGCCCTCATTGGTCATGTGCGCGTACGTGTGTGTTGGAGGAGGGGCTCTGTAAGGAAGTGGCAGATTTTCTCCGGTTGTGTATTTTCAAATTCTAGCGCACTCGAGCCGGTTTCTCAAACTTACCTACCCTACCTTTAGTTACATGTTTCTGGTATCCGTACTTTATTCCACTACTTATTTTTCTGATTTTACTTTCTACTTCTTACATGTTGAACACAAATACCTGTACTTTCTACTTCTTACATGTTGAACACAAATACCTGTACTTTCTACTTCTTACATGTTGAACACAAATACCTGTACTTTCTACTTCTTACATGTTGAACCAAATACCTGTACTTTCTACTTCTTACATGTTGAACACAAATACCTGTACTTTCTACTTCTTACATGTTGAACAAATACCTGTACTTTCTACTTCTTACATGTTGAACACAAATACCTGTACTTTCTACTTCTTACATGTTGAACACAAATACCTGTACTTTCTACTTCTTACATGTTGAACACAAATACCTGTACTTTCTACTTCTTACATGTTGAACACAAATACCTGTACTTTCTACTTCTTACATGTTGAACACAAATACCTGTACTTTCTACTTCTTACATGTTGAACACAAATACCTGTACTTTCTACTTCTTACATGTTGAACACAAATACCTGTACTTTCTACTTCTTACATGTTGAACCAAATACCTGTACTTTCTACTTCTTACATGTTGAACAAATACCTGTACTTTCTACTTCTTACATGTTGAACACAAATACCTGTACTTTCTACTTCTTACATGTTGAACACAAATACCTGTACTTTCTACTTCTTACATGTTGAACACAAATACCTGTACTTTCTACTTCTTACATGTTGAACACAAATACCTGTACTTTCTACTTCTTACATGTTGAACACAAATACCTGTACTTTCTACTTCTTACATGTTGAACACAATACCTGTACTTTCTACTTCTTACATGTTGAACCAAATACCTGTACTTTCTACTTCTTACATGTTGAACAAATACCTGTACTTTCTACTTCTTACATGTTGAACACAAATACCTGTACTTTCTACTTCTTACATGTTGAACACAAATACCTGTACTTTCTACTTCTTACATGTTGAACAAATACCTGTACTTTCTACTTCTTACATGTTGAACACAAATACCTGTACTTTCTACTTCTTACATGTTGAACCAAATACCTGTACTTTCTACTTCTTACATGTTGAACACAAATACCTGTACTTTCTACTTCTTACATGTTGAACACAAATACCTGTACTTTCTACTTCTTACATGTTGAACCAAATACCTGTACTTTCTACTTCTTACATGTTGAACACAAATACCTGTACTTTCTACTTCTTACATGTTGAACCAAATACCTGTACTTTCTACTTCTCACATTTCCCAAACAGGCTGGTTCCTTTAGTTTGAATGTGTGTTTGGTGGCGTGATCATTATTATTTAGAGTCATTGCGTGCCTATTGATTTGAACACGATCCGTGTATCCATCATTTCCTGGTCTTCTCTAAAGAAGAGGGACCAATGAAAACGTTGTCATGTTGCCGTTGTTCAGCATGGAAACATTCATTAGCTAACAATGACATTATTGTTCTATTAATATAAAGGGAGGTCAGGTACTCTTTAAAACAGCTGCTAGTTATGGGTACTTTTTACTGAAGTACATTTCAAAGCCCTCTTTACTTTACTTGAGTAAAGAAGTTTAGTCAGTACTTCTACTTTTACCAGAGTATCTGTACTTCTACTCGAGTAAAGGATGTGTTACTTTTGCCATCTCTGGTAGTACTGGTAGTATTGTATAGTACTGCTAGTATTGTGTAGTACTGGTAGTATTGTGTAGTACTGGTAGTATTGTGCAGTACTGGTAGTATTGTATAGTACTGGTATTATGGGAGGCGTGTGGCGTAGTGGGTTGTCCGTAGGTGTTGGGATCAGGGGGTCACAGGTTCAAACCCCACTGCAGTCAGCATGTCGTTGTGTCCCTGAGACACTTCACCCCAAGTGCTCCTGTGGGGATTGTCCACAGTATTGAGTATGTAAGTCGCTTTGGATAAAAGCGTCTAACATGTGACATGTCATGTAATATTATTGTATAGTACTGGTAGAATTGTATAACACTGGTAATGTAGTATTGTATAGTACTAGTAGAATTGTATTGTACTGGTAGTATTGTTTAGTACTGGTAATATAGTGTATAACTGGTAGTATTGTGGTAGTATTGTGTAGTACTGGAAGTACTAGTAGTATTGTTTAGTACTGGTAATATAGTGTAGTATTGTTTAGTACTGGTAGTATTGTGTAGTACTGGTAGTATTGTGTAGTACTGGTAATATAGTATAAATCACATGTATTAATATTATTATTATTGTTATTATAGTGCAGTACCTTCCTCCTCCACCAGGGTCCCTCTCTGACGCAGTACGAAACGTCCCTGAACTCGATGTTGACAGCTGGTCTCCGTGGTAACGAGGAGAACCTCTGAGCCTCCATCAGCTGATTCCCGGGCTTCTTCTTCTTCCACCTCCCCCTCTAGACAGACACACACCGCCCGGGGGTCCAACATGAGGTCCGGGGGCCCGTTGGTGTTCTGAGGGGCATTCATATTATTTTTTTCTTTTTGTATTATTGGTATTATTACTTTTTTTTTAATATTAATTATTATTAAATCATTCAGCACTTTTATTTCTCTTCTCGTCCTGTGTTGACGTCTGCGGGACAAACAGGAAGTAGTTTCTGATTGGCTGTTGTTGTTGTTGTTTATCCTGCTGCTAAATGTGGAACTAATCTACTTAATTCAGGAGGTCACTGTCGGACACCACACACAAATACTACCCGTAAATACAATTCTATATACATACACAAATATATAGATATATTCAAATATAATATGCACCATAGTTAACCCCAGTGTCTGTCCAGTATGCTCTGAATATCTCTAGAGGATTTCTCCAGTTTTATTTAATATATTTCCAGTATATCTTGAGTTTTATCCCAAGTATTTGTCCAGTATGTCCCTAATGTATCTCCACTGTATATCCCCAGTATTTTTTTTGTATTTCTCTAGTATTTTCTCTAATATATCCTTAGTATATGTCCAGTATGTCCCCAGTTTTATCCCTATATTATTTGTCCACAAAGTTCCTTATATATCTCCACTATGTCCGCAGTGTCGCGCATTTCCATGTTATGCTACTGTGTACTTCTACTCCACTACAGTTCAGAGGTACATGGTGTACTTTTCCTCCACTACATGTATTTAATACCTTTAGTTACTTCACAGATGTGGATGAATGATGTGAAATATAACCAAGTGTTAAATCAGACTTTAGTTCCACCTGGAGTAAATCCACAAGCTACCCTGCAGTATACAAAGTCATTCAAACTAGCTGCACCTTTACCAGCTTTGAGAACACTTTCATGATCAATCATTATAAAACATATCATATATATTATTCTGAAATGGACCAATCTGCACAATGACTACTTTTACTGCTACTTTCACTATATTTGATGAGAATACTTGTATACTTATACTTGAGTAACATTTTGAATGCAGGACTTTTACTGTAACAGAGTATTCCTACACTCTGGTACTTCTACTTTTACTCTAGTACAAGATCTGAGTGCTTCTACTTTTACTCAAGTACAAGATCTGAGTACTTCTACTTTTACTCAAGAACAAGATCTGAGTGCTTCTACTTTTACTCAAGTACAAGATCTGAGTACTTCTACTTTTACTCAAGAACAAGATCTGAGTACTTCTACTTTTACTCAAGTACAAGATCTGAGTACTTCTACTTTTACTCAAGAACAAGATCTGAGCTTCTATTTACTCAAGTACAAGATCTGAGTACTTCTACTTTTACTCAAGAACAAGATCTGAGTACTTCTACTTTTACTCAAGTACAAGATCTGAGTACTTCTACTTTTACTCAAGAACAAGATCTGAGTACTTCTACTTTTACTCAAGTACAAGATCTGAGTACTTCTACTTTTACTCAAGAACAAGATCTGAGTACTTCTACTTTTACTCAAGAACAAGATCTGAGTACTTCTACTTTTACTCAAGAACAAGATCTGAGTACTTCTACTTTTACTCAAGTACAAGATCTGAGTACTTCTACTTTTACTCAAGTACAAGATCTGAGTGCTTCTACTTTTACTCAAGTACAAGATCTGAGTACTTCTACTTTTACTCAAGAACAAGATCTGAGTACTTCTACTTTTACTCAAGTACAAGATCTGAGTACTTCTACTTTTACTCAAGAACAAGATCTGAGTACTTCTACTTTTACTCAAGTACAAGATCTGAGTACTTCTACTTTTACTCAAGAAAGATCTGAGTACTTCTACTTTTACTCAAGTACAAGATCTGAGTACTTCTACTTTTACTCAAGTACAAGATCTGAGTACTTCTACTTTTACTCAAATACAAGATCTGAGTACTTCTACTTTTACTCAAGTACAAGATCTGAGTACTTCTACTTTTACTCAAGTACAAGATCTGAGTACTTCTACTTTTACTCAAGAACTAGATCTGAGTACTTCTACTTGTACGTTATTTTATTTATATTTCAATGTTTTGGACGTTTTATTTCTAGTGTCTTAATTTCTCTCATTGCCTTGTTTTTATGATGCTGCAACGCAAACATTTCCCAAATTGGGATCAATAAAGTACTTCTCTTATCTCTTATCTTCTCCCAGCCCAGTAGTATATAGTATATAGTATATAGTATATAGTAGACAGTATATATAGTATAGTATACTCACCATGATGATGCAGTTGGTGACGGCGGGGTTGTGGACGCACCAGGCGGCCATCAGACAGGCCATCAGTCCCTGAAAGAGCCTCAGTGAGAGGGAGGAGAAGCGAGGGAACACTGGCCCCGCCCCCTTTACACTGGCCCCGCCCCTTCTGCAGAGGTCCCGCCCACATATTGAGCCTCAGTGAGAGGGAGGAGAAGCGGAGGGAACACTGGCCCCGCCCCCCTTTACACTGAGCACAGAGGTCCCGCCCACATATTGAGCCTCAGTGAGAGGGAGAAGCGGAGGGAACACTGGCCCCGTCCCCTTTACACTGAGCACAGAGGTCCCGCCCACATATTCACTCTGTGCAATGATAATAATATTAAAGCTTTATTTATATAGCACTTTTCATACAACACAGGCAGCTCAAAGTGCTTTTTTTACTGCACATATTTAATATTTTATTCCATTCTATTTCAATGTAAATACTGCTTTATTTTATTTATAATTTTACTTATTTTATGTTACTATAGTGTTCTTAAAATAGTTCTCTATCTGTGTTTTTTAATTGTTGTTTTACGTGTATGTATGCACCACGACATCAAGTCAAATTCCTCGTACGTGTCGACCCACCTGGAGATAAACCTGATGCTAATTCTGATTTACAAACGGACTCATTTGACTCAAGTTAAAAGTAAACAAGAAATTCCCCTCAGATCATTTGTTGAACTGTAAAGGTACATGCAGCACAATATAACATTTGATCAGGTTAATACACACAAGGAGGTAAAATGTGATATATGAAGTTGAATCTAATATAATGTAATATTGTGGTTTGATGCAGAATGTTTTATTAGAAGAAAGACAAAAGGTTCAACTCCAGGATAGAAAGACATTCTCATGAACTTCAGGGATGATGGTATGGATGCAGATTGTGCAGTTAATTGTATTTTAAAAGAAATGGGCTGACTCCAAACCACATTTTTTACACTTCTATCAAAAAAACTATATATTAGCACTATAAAAAACATTAGGAATAAGAAGGCAATCAAAACTAATTTGATATTTAAAACATATGTAATCTGAAGTATCAACATTTATTTTTCTTTATTGACTGTATGTAATGTCTTGTTGCTTTGCACGTCTGCCCCTGGACTTTGGTGTATGTACAAATGTATGATGTTCATGTATGATATTGAATAGATAGATGAATACAAATAAAACAATAATAATAATAATAATAATAATCTAATATAATGTAATGTATCACTCTGGACTTTTATGGCATTTTTATTATATTTAATACACATTTTTTGCTGTTTTGAAATTCTTCTTGCAGGTTTTTCACAGCCGGTGTTATATCAATAATATATACACGTTAGTTTTGAATTCTACTAGTTTTAAACATTTAAAAATAATTCTGCTTAACCACAGACAAAGTAAAATATCAAATATATTATTATTATTTATTATAATTAATCCCAATCCATATACTTTATTCATTCTGGGGGGAATATGGTTTCATATTAATTATAATACAACATATATTTATAAAAATACAAAATGTGCATTAAATATATACACATGTCTTTATTACAATGTATACAGTTGTGTATTTGTATTAATTGTGAATATTATAAGTGTATATCTTTTTAGCCCAGCCGTGATTGTGCTATGGAGCTGAAGGGGAAACACAGAGCAACAGCGCCCCCTGCTGGAGGAACGGTGGTACTGCGGGTGGAAATCACGCAAACAATAATCAATAAATATGAAAAAAATATGATTCAGGGTGTCGGTAACATTCTCCATCTTTAATGAGTTCACACGCTTGTTTCAGACGTTACAGAGAAATAGGAAATAATACAAAATAAACATTCAAAATTTCAATTTGGTCGACATTCGCACCACTTCCTGTTGTCCCGTTTTTCTTTTGGTCTTGTAAACAGGAAGTGTGGAGCTGAAATGTTATTATGGGATGAAATACTGACGACCAGCTGTTGATGATCTCAGGCTGCAAACTGCACTTTATTTTGTTAAATCATTGACAATCATTTGGTTTATGAAGCGTCACAGAAATGTCCCTCACAAACTGCACAGAGGACGTCTTTGAACGCACCACGAATATTTAGTCTTAATAGCCGAAAAAAACGTTTAAACTCGGGACGAAACACCGAAGATCTCCTGAAGCCTCAGAAACCACCGAGTACTTGTTGGAGTATTATCTGAAGTAATATCTGGAGTATTACTTGCTCTTCTTGTCGGCGCCCAGAGCGTCGTGAAGCTTAGAAACACTTTTCTCGAACGGGTCCATGTCGAGCGTCCCTTCTTCGTCGAAAAACGCCGACACGGACTCGGTGAACTCGGCGTCGCGAGTCTTCTTGGTTTTCCCGTCAGTGAAAGAAACTCTGAGCGAGTACTGGTCGTCAAACCTGCAGCACATATATATATATATATATACAGATAATATAATAATACAAATATTAATAAATATAAATAATACAAAATATTAATAATACAAATAAATATAATTCAATACAAATAAATAGAAAATAAAAACATAAATAAATACCAATAAATATAATAATACAAATATATAAATAATTAAAAACATGATTAAATAATAATAAATTGAATTTATATAGCGCTTTTAATAAATAATAAAAATATATATAAATGACTAGCTCTCTGTTCGGAGCGCACTCATATTGGAGTTAGCATAGAAACCTATCACGGCTTCTGGTTGAGAAACGTCTGCAATCTCGTGTTATCACTTTTCTAAAAATGTCCAATTTAGCAAAAAAAACAATCCACGGGCCTAAACCCAACATCTTCTGTGACTTATAGAGCTATAAGGGAACTCATTGCTGAAATAGTCCAGAGCCTCTTTCAAGAAGAGATTGAAGGGCCATCTACTATCGACCATGTACCCCTTACTGTGAACCCTCATGTCATGCTTTGTGCTGGTGGGCGTCTTGTGCACTCATCCTTGGCTGAGATTGATGTTGAAAGTGGATGAGATCGTTAATGTTGTTAATGATGTCAGGACTTATGTTTTGAATGTTGTTGTATTGTTTTAAGTGTCGGACCCCAGGAAGAGTAGCTTTTGTCAAGAGCAAAAGCTACTGGGGATCCTTATAGACAGATATGTGAAATATGTGAAAGAATTGTGCTTTTGATGATAAAAACATGATCTTTGGCACACTGCTAGAGCATGCCTAAGGAAGGTTTTTGGCTATAGGGCCGTCGCATATTTGTCCATTGGTTGTTATTTTACCAGTAGCTTAGGATCTAGACCAGGGGTTCCCAAAGTGGGGGTCGCGAGAGATTACAAAATTAAAAAAAATATTTTATTTTTTTAATCCATTTTTAATTATTATTAGTAACGACGTGTGCATAGACATTTTTCAGGGGCGGACTAGCCATCTGTATAATTTCCCCGCAGCGAGGCTCCCCCCGTTGACAATCCACTAGCGCAGTGTTTCTCAAACTGTTTCATACCAAGGACACTTAACCAATAAAGAACACTCGGACCACCTGACTCCACACACATCCAGAAACTAAAGGCCTGCTCACCACTCCAACAGCAGCAGCCTGATAATGACATCCTCTGTATCGCCTCCGTTCAGACAATAAATCAAATACAACTACAGATTATATAGCATTTGTTCAAATGCGATTTCAAATGCTCAGGTTTTACACCTCTTATGAAATGTACACTACATTTATTACGGAGTTTATGTCCGAGCCAACAGACTCACAGATCGTTGGCTACTGAGAGAAATGCAAAATACACCGCATAGTACGACACAAACCTCGCTGTGGATTTTCAAAACAAAATACAGTAAAACTATGGTCGCAGGCCCAAGTTCAACTCTCTGAGGTCTAAGCCCTTTTTCACATGTTAGGCTCGCCTGGGCTTTTTTGTAAAGATGCTATTAAAACATGAACCTTGGTGACCATTGGGCTGGTCCTGCATGGTCTGCCGACAAAGCAAAATAAAAAAACGTTTATGCAGCCCCAACAACAGCCTCTGATCATCACAGACTTCATGCAATGCTTCATCGGATGCATATATTAGATAATAATCTCTATCTCACTCCTAACATCTGAATCTACTTCCAGCATGGGTAAATGTTCATAAAAGACATCCATTGTTTGTTTGATACGCTTCTTGAAATCCTAAAAAACACATCGTTTTTCTAGAACAGATTACAAATCGCCTGGAAATGGTACAAACAAGTGGCAACATGTGTGACGAAGGTGTTGCTCTGGGCTATATCAGGCAATCGAAATTGAAAGTTAAGCTCGCTCCATCGCGGAGATATTCCCGCGAGAGTGTGGAAAACTAAAATGTATTCACTCGCACCGTTATTTTGGGGGTCGCGGGATGAAAGTTTGGAGAACCCCTGATCTAAACCACCTAGGTCTTGATTCTGGTCGCTATCCTACATTTTCAAGGATGAGGAATGCAGTGGTACTATTTACAACATGCTAGAATGTAGCTAACTCCATGTATCTGGTATTCAGGGAAATACATGTTACATAATATATATGTAATATTACAGGTTTTCAACTAAATGCAGAGTTAGTTCTGAAAACAGAGTCCCCCACAGTAGCAAGGGCAGTGCACTGAATTGCTGCCTTGACACATTTGAAAATGGTCCACTGCCCCTTTGTGCATCCAGTCACCTGGGGATGGGAGTTCAGGGGCTGCAAACATCATCTGTCCCAGCCCAGCTTGGAAGGCAGCTCTCTTCGTGTGCTGAATCAATGCTGCTTGTGTTGGGGGGAGTCCTTCAATTGTTCTACCTTTCTGGTGAAGAGCTTGCTGGTCCTGATTGACTGACTCCTCCTAGTGCGGTCATACAATACCAGAGAGCACTGTCACACTCACTTCCCCACTTCCCCTCTTCTACCACCAGGCCAATCTGTGGCCATGATTCGTCATTCCATGGATGTGCAAGGCAGCATCGGAGATTCTGAATCCTGGTCAGATACCAATCATCACTCTGGATCCACCTCTCTACGCTGTGGCAAAACAAACCCAGTGGAGCTGGCCAGCGACTCACGGTGAAGATCATTTTATTGTGATGTTTGTGGGTTTCACATTGAGATGCAGCACTCAAGGTACTTGGCGACCTCCTGGAGGGGTAGCGGGTGGACAGGAGCAGTGTCATGTCCCCAGTTCCACTTCTGGTCTATCATCCTGTAGCTGGAAATAGAGTTGATGATCTACGTGCGATCAATACAAGAGGCTGACTTCCTCCTCTATATAAATGCCTGACCAAGATTGTGCCTTCGTTCCTTTCTCTGGGACACACCCACTCTGCGGATGGACACCAGTCCACTTGCGTGACATGATTGTGCTAAAAGATAAGCATCCTGATGTCCATGGGCAGAAGACGACACGCAGCTTCTCTGCTATGCCATTGACCAGGAGCAGAACAATGCCTCTGTGAAAGGTGATGGTGGTGCTGTAGGCCTGACAGAGAACCCTGCAGCTCTGCGACGCTGGATGCTGTCTGGCCCCGAGATGGCACGTGTGGTTGGAGAGTTTGAGGCCTCCTGAGAAGAGAAAGGAGACTGACACCCGGCACCATGAGCAGACCAAACATGCACAGATGGCATTTGCACGAGATGTTAAAGCACTAACTGGTGCTAGAGAAGACATGGGCAATCCATGCTGTGAAAAGAGCATGGAGATCTTCTTGTACTGGATACTAAGACCTTGCAGATGCAGCAGTCATTGACACTCTGAACCAGATGAGAACTTGGACAGACAGTATGACACCTACAGTGGAGGAAATAAGTATTTGATCCCTTGCCATTTTTTTTTATTCACCCACTTACAAATAAATGAACAGTCTATAATTGTAATGGTAGGTTTATTTAACAGTGAGAGAAAATCCCGAAAATCACATTATATAAAAGTATTTGCATTTAACTGTGGGAAATAAGTATTTGATCCCCTTGCAAACAAGACTTCTGGCTCCCACAGACCGGTTACAAAGTCCTCTTCCTTTAAGAAAGTACTCCTAATATCAACTTGTTACCTGTATAAGACACCTGTCCACAGAATCAATAATCAGATTCCAACCTCTCCACCATGGGTGAGACTAAAGAGCTGTCCAATGGCGCGTTTCCACTACACGGCCTCGCTCGGCCTATGGCTAGGCCTCGTTAGGACTGACTCACTTTATGGCGCATTTCCATTACAGTTTAGGAACTGGGGTAGTAACTATAGTAACGCAGTGTAGGCGGAGCCGTGACGTCATCTTCAATGAGAACCCCAGAAACACAACACAGCCGTTAGCTGTTAGCACTCAGAGCTCACAGCTCCTCATATCTGTTCAGAAACTAGACAAAAGTTAAACAAGTACAAACCACAGACTGTCTGTGTCATGGTGAATACAGTCGCTGCTTTATTTATGTCTGTATAGGCGTTGTTGAGTGTGGACGGTCGGAGCATATACTGCGTTAGCTTAGCCGATCTCCATTTAGAAAACAAGCATTTTAAAAGGTTTTCGCCTGCCGTCTGTCTGCAGACTTGACAAAGCATTAATTCATGGTTTTTACTAACTGGTATCAGTATGTTGTTACTTCATCATTTTGAAACGTGTATTACAATTAAATCACGGTCAAATATGTCCATCTTGTTGTAGTTGTAGCCCCCTTGCCAGCGATGCTCTCTCTAGTTTAGCATACTCAGCCCGACTCAGCCTCGTTGTCTCTGGCCCTAGACCCACATTTTATGAGGCCAGAAAAACTGTGAATTAGGACCCGCCGGCCGGTACTAGGCCAAGTGGAAACGCAACCAAAGACGGGCCGCTGACGTCACAGCCCTCTTAAACCGGCTGCCGGCTGTAGTGGAAACGCGCCATAAGTACCTCAGGGACAAGACTGTAGACCTGCACAAGGCTGGGATCGGCTACAAGACCATCAGAAAGCAGCTTGGGGAGAAGGAGACTGTTGGTGCGATTATTCGGAGATGGAAAAAAATAAAATGGGTATCAATCAACAATCAACCGCCCTCGGTCTGGGGCTCCACACAAGATCTGGCCCCGTGGGGTATTGATCATGAGAAATGTGAGGTATCAGCCAAGAACTACACGGGAGGAACCTGTTAATGATTTCAAGGCAGCTGGGACCACAGCCACCAAGAAAACTATTGGTAACACACTACACCATAATGGATCAAATCCTGCAGCGCCTGAAGGCCCCTGCTCAAGAAGACTCATGAAAGGCCACCAGCATTGTCACAAATGGGCAAGCTGAGAACTGGTACCAAGTCAGATTGGTGGGCTGTTTGGAGGACCCTATTTACAAGAGAATGCATCCCACCCCACAGTACAGGTCATCATCCTCGATGGGCTGCTCTTGTGAACATGCTACGACCTGGTGCTGCCAAGACGCTTTTTGATTATGTGCAGAAAGTGTTCTCACCATACATCCTGTCTCAGCTGGAGCATGTCAGCAGAGTCCATGTCGTGTGGGATGAATATTTCCCGAAAGTCTGAAACACGCAGCAAGAGAGGGAAGGGAGTTCGTAGACACGTTGAGCCATCCAGTGTCAGTCCTGGAAACTGACCAGAGTTTCTGCGCATTGAAGACAAGAAGGCTGAACTGTCCTTCTTCCTGGCCACCAGTGTGACAGCCCTCAACACTGGCAAACAAATAATCAGTATTTGCACCATGCACACATGAGGAGGATAACCACATCCTACTGCACCTAGGAGATGCTGTGAAGGACGGGTATAGCAAGGTGTCAATACGCACAGTTGACACGGATGTGGTAGTACTGGCAGTCACAGCAGCCCAATCCCACTGAGCTGTGGGTTGCCTTTGGAGCGGGGAAGTTTGATATGCTCCCTGAATACCAGATACATGGAGTTAGCTACATTCTAGCATGTTGTAAATAGTACCACTGCATTCCTCATCCTTGAAAAGTAGGATTAGCCACCAGAATCAAGACCCTAGGTGGTCTAGATCAGGGGTTCCCAACCTTTATTGTGCCAAGGACCGGCAGATACATTAAACAAACATCGCGGACCGGTTGTCAATTTTAACTGATTTTAATATTTACTCACCACAGCAGGTAGCAACAGAGGCTACTTGTATGCAACAGCCTGAACAAATACTAGAACAATATGCATCCAAAACATATTAACAAAGTTTAAAAAAGAACCGGTGTTGTTTTTTGGTTTTTCGGAAAACCAAAAAAACCACGTTATTCAGTTTTTAAAACAAAACGGGAAAACAGATAAATCAACGTTTGGTTTTGTTTGATTTACGGATAATCAGTGAATGCTGGGAAAACGAGGAGAAGGTGCATTATGTGAAGGAGGTGTCCGGTCGCCAGGGTGTGTGTGTGTGTGTGTGTGGTGTGTGTGTGTGTGTGTGTGTGTGTGTGTGTGTGTGGTGTCAGCATAGCACTACATCGAGATTAAGATTAAACTATATTTATATATTTATAATTCTGCAAATATTACGATAAACTCACAGCTATTTCACGGCCCGGCAGTAACACCTCCGCGGCCCGGTACCAGTCCGCGGACCGGGGGTTGGGAACCCCTGGTCTAGATCCTAAGCTACTGGTAAAATACCAACCAATGGACAAATATGCGACGGCCCTATAGCCAAAAACCTTCCTTTGGGCGTGCTCTAGCAGTGTGCCAAAGATCATGTTGTTATCATCAAAAGCACATTCTTTCACATATCTGCTAGACTATAAATAAACATAAATACAAATAAATACAAAATTATAACAAATACTAATAAATATAAATAGTGAAAAAAAAAAATATATATAATTATGAAACATAAATAATACATATTTCAATCAATACTAAATAATAATAATAAACAAATTAAATATAATAATAAATACAATTATTAAATGTATTATTATTTGTTCTGTGACCATGACCTAATGGGGGGGAGGGGTGTTTTTCTTTCCTTTAACAGACAAAGGGTCCTGTGCTAAAGAAGTACATGTAAATGAATTAATATGAAAATGACTGAATGTGTATAAAGCCAGTACGGGGTCGGAGCAGTGCATGCTGGAGCTGACCGTTTGAGGGAGGAGCAGAGCGTCCAGCTGTGATCCGGGTCCATGCCAGCCGGGTCTTTCTGCTGAGCCACCAGGAAGATGTTCTTCTCCCGGTACGACGTGTACAGCGTCAGCACCGCCATCATGATGAAGTACGTGGGCCGGGTTAAGGACAACAACAACAACCATAACCATAATAACAACAACAACAAATAATAATAACAGGCCATAAGACTGATAAACACCTGAACTACAACATCAATACGACCACTATCATTACAAAACACTCTGCTGTAGAACACGTGCAATATTATTATTATTATTATTAATTTTCGATAAATAACATGCAAATTACGTATCTACCACTAAGGTGGAGGAGCCGGTTTAGTAATATATAATCAAGTGTTAAATCAGACTTTAGTTCCACCTGGAGTAAATCCACAAGCTACCCTGCAGTATACAAAGTCATTCAACAAGATCTGAGTACTTCTACTTTTACTCAAGTACAAGACCTGAGTACTTCTACTTTTACTCAAGTACAAGATCTGAGTACTTCTACTTTTACTACAAGATCTGAGTACTTCTACTTTTACTAAGTACAAGATCTGAGTACTTCTACTTTTACTCAAGTACAAGATCTGAGTACTTCTACTTTTACTCAAGTACAAGACCTGAGTACTTCTACTTTTACTACAAGATCTGAGTACTTCTACTTTTACTACAAGATCTGAGTACTTCTACTTTTACTGAAGTACAAGATCTGAGTACTTCTACTTTTACTCAAGTACAGATCTGAGTACTTCTACTTTTACTCAAGTACAAGATCTGAGTACTCTACTTTTACTCAAGTACAAGATCTGAGTACTTCTACTTTTACTCAAGTACAAGATCTGAGTACTTCTACTTTTACTCAAAAACACGATCTGAGTACTTCTACTTTTACTGTCAGTACTTTCACTATATTTTGATAAGAATACTTTTCTACTTTTACTTGAGGAACATTTTGAATGCAGGACTTTTACTGTAACAGAGGATACATTTAATTAAATTAAATAACATAATAATAATAATAATAATACATTTTAAATAATAATAATAATTAAATAATAAATAATGATATATGTTAAGCGCTCCTGAGAGGATATGAGATGACGCAGCAGGCAGGACGGGTCTGGACTCGGGGAAAGGATGCAGGAAATCCCACACTAAGGCAGGACAGCGAAGAGACACGAGACGTGCAGACGAGCAGCCGGCCGTCCACCAGACCAAAGTGCTCCAAGTAACAGAACTTCTCCAGCAGCACCTGAACACAACACACAGCAGCTTTAACACACAGGGCCTTTCTCATTTCACTCATTTCCCCTCCTCGACTCCTCGGTCCTCCGGTAGTGACACGGAAATGGATTTCAGCGCGCCATGTTGAAGGACATCTCATTTCTCTAAATGCACATCGAGCATCGAGCATCGAGGAGGCTCTCTGGAGGAGCTATAGAGGAGACACTGATGGGTCCTCCACGGATGCATTTCCGGCAACAGAGATGTTTCAAAGAGTCGAGACGCACGGCCGGACTGATCTCAGCCAATCACAGCTCTGCATGCATCCCCTGGATATTATTTTATTAACTGGGATATATCCAGTCTGTGATAGTGTGACGTTTATGAGAGTGCCCTCATACTTGTTTGAATCTGTAATTGTATATATTTATATAAATGTGTGTGTGTGTGGCGTGTGTGTGTATGTGTGTGTGTGTGTGTGTGTGTGGTGTGTGTGTGTGTGTGTGTGTCTGTCCGCATCTGTAGCCTGTTATTGTCTCATTAGACCGCACTGTGAATGAATTAAAAGTAAATATATAAGTGGTCATGAACACATCTGTCCATCAGACAGAGGGCTGCTGTGCCTCCTGTCATCATTAATGGACGTCTCTTTAAAATGACCGCTCAGAGGAGAGGAGTTCTCATTTCTCTAACCGCCTGCTGCTTCCCCTCCTCAGTTCCCTCCTCTCTCCTCGGTTCCCCTCCTCTCTCCTCGCTTCCCCTCCTCTCTCCTCGGTTCCCCTCCTCTCTCCTCGCTTCCCTCCTCTCTCCTCGGTTCCCTCCTCTCTCCTCGCTTCCCCTCCTCTCTCCTCGGTTCCCCTCCTCTCTCCTCGGTTCCCCTCCGCTCGCATCTCCTGTGGGCGGGACTAAGACACGAGGATAGGAGTCGAGGAGGGGAGTTTGAGAAATGAGAAAGGCCCACAGACACACAGCAGCACCTGAACACAACACACAGCAGCACCTGAACACAACACACAGCAGCACTGAACACAACACATAGTAGCACCTGAACACAACACACAGCAGCACCTGAACACAACACACAGCAGCTAATCGTGTAAATTAACGAGTAATATTTCTAATCTATGCCTCCCATTTTTAACTGAGCATCCTACAGCTCTTAATCTATAAAGCAAATCAGGATGAGTCGTAAAAACATTTATATCCAGAATGGTGTAATTATGGTTTTAATGAATTATACCTCAGTCTCTCTGCAAGTGGACTGAAGACTGATGAATAATATCTGATGCATACAGTATACTGTAACAGCACTTTCATGTAGAGTTGCTGCTTCACACACAATACACAGCACCTGAACACAACACTCGTACTTTGGCTGACACCCTTTCACAATAAGAGCTCACCTTCTTGGCGGCGTCGTCCAGAGAGTTTTTCATGGCCGCTCCGTCCCATTTGTCGATCTTCACCGGCTTCTCATCGATCCTCCACTGAAGGGTTTTAAAAGTGAAAATGAATCATATTTGTATTCCATGAAGACATCAGTGGCGTTACGTAAACAAACATTTAAGGAGCGACTCAGTGGGAATAAGGATCTTATAAAGGGTAAAGGTAGCAGCTGCAGTGCGTCTGCAGTCTGGAAAGAGATCAACGATAAAAAGTATTCTTTAAAAAGCACTATGTCAGAGATAAATACGCTGAATGGCTGTGGACTTCAACACAAGTTTACTTTCCTTTTTACCCCAAAATTATTAAATGTTTCATATATTTTTTGACATATTTTCATTTAATTCTTTGCTATTTTTCATAAATAATCTGGACATGTTTTCATATATTTATGGATTTTGTTATTCGCCTGACATTTTTCATTTTAAATATTTTGACATTTTTATATCTATTTTAAAGGTCCCCTATCATACTGTTTCTCATCAATATATCACAGGTCTCAGATATATCCAGAGCCTGTCTCTGATTGGCTGAAACACCAAACAGATCATTGCAGCATTACCCATAATCCCCTCTGTTTCAGCCCTGTTTCCAAAGTGCTGATTCTCTGTCTGTTACTTCAGATGAAAATAAGGAGCCCTCCCCACGCCCCTCTGAGAGAGATTTGGTTACAAAGAACTCAATGGGGGGGGGGGGGGTTACCTTGGTTGCTGATTGGCTAATGGTTACACAAGACAGAACATCGTTATGACATCATCAAGTGGCCAAATCTGATCAGCTCATTTTCAGACAGGTTTTTATAGAAATGGATCAAAAAGAGAGAATCTTTGTTCCTGAAACTTTCAGAGTCTCTTTACACAGAGGGGACACATGTTGATGAAGAAGAGACATGAAGAAGAGGGGACACATGTTGATGAAGAAGAGACATGAAGAAGAGGGGACACATGTTGATGTAGAAGAGACATGAAGAAGAGGGGACACATGTTGATGTAGAAGAGACATGAAGAAGAGGGGACACATGTTGATGAAGAAGAGACATGAAGAAGAGGGGACACATGTTGATGTAGAAGAGACATGAAGAAGAGGGGACACATGTTGATGAAGAAGAGACATGAAGAAGAGGGGACACATGTTGATGAAGAAGAGACATGAAGAAGAGGGGACACATGTTGATGTAGAAGAGACATGAAGAAGAGGGGACACATGTTGATGTAGAAGAGACATGAAGAAGAGGGGACACATGTTGATGTAGAAGAGACATGAAGAAGAGGGGACACATGTTGATGTAGAAGAGACATGAAGAAGAGGGGACACATGTTGATGAAGAAGAGACATGAAGAAGAGGGGACACATGTTGATGTAGAAGAGACATGAAGAAGAGGGGACACATGTTGATGTAGAAGAGACATGAAGAAGAGGGGACACATGTTGATGTAGAAGAGACATGAAGAAGAGGGGACACATGTTGATGTAGAAGAGACATGAAGAAGAGGGGACACATGTTGATGTAGAAGAGACATGAAGAAGAGGGGACACATGTTGATGAAGAAGAGACATGAAGAAGAGGGGACACATGTTGATGTAGAAGAGACATGAAGAAGAGGGGACACATGTTGATGAAGAAGAGACATGAAGAAGAGGGGACACATGTTGATGAAGAAGAGACATGAAGAAGGGCATTTTGCATGATAGGTCCCCTTTAAATGTATGACTTTTATATTATTTTTCTCTCATATATTCTTCAACCTGTTTGAACAGTTGGACGGAAACTCACAGAGCGGAAACTCTTCACACACTTTCATTTCCTGCTGCTGTTCCGTCTTTATTCTGAACTTGTTCCGTTTCATCTTGTAAACAACATGTTGCACATTTCACTAAACTTTGAATGTAATATTTGTCATACTTTTTTATATTTTACTGTACTCAGTTTCTCACGTAATTAATATTTTTGAATGATCACAAAATAGCTTTTATAACATAACTATTTGTGTTGTTTTTTGCTACGTTTTGTTCTTTCTGTGTCTCTGTTTGTATCATTTATATCAAAGCAAATGTCTTGTAAGTGTACTTAAAAAAACAGATTCTGATAGTGAAGTATCTGAATGTGTTTTCTGTACATTTGCATTTTATATGGTTTCATTTTAAATACTATGTGCATGCTTTTCTTTATCTAGTGGTGTGTTTCCTCTCTATCTAAACTGCTAGATCTCCTCTCTGTGGGACGAATAAATGAAATTAATAAAAACATATGTTTACTTTAGCATGCTAACGTTAGCTTAGCTTTAGCATGCTAAAACGTTAAGCGTATCTTTAGCACAGATAGCGCCTCTCCCCCGGCTCAGGCTTAGCGGATCTCCCCGCTGCAGCAGCCTGAGCTCCGGGACAGAATGAAACCCAGAGGAATAAAAACAATAACTCTTAAATCCTCACTTTTTCCAGAAGTCCGCTCTTTCCGTTCCTCGCAGCTGCAGCCATTTTCTTCTCTTCCGGTAAAAAAAAAAAAATCCGGCATCCATGACCTGTTGGCTTCTGATTGGCTCTCACACAGATCACGTGTTTGAGTCCTTTTCACACACAAAACATGAAAACTGAAAAATGCATTAATAATAATAATAACGTTATTATACCAAAAAAAGGACCTAAGAACATAAAGAGTCTTTTATTAAATATTTTATTTCTTTTTTATTTAATTTTCATATTTCTTTATGTATTTTTTTTAAATGATTTATTAATTACATTTTTAAAATGCCATTCTTTCATTTAATAAAATTTTTGTCATTATTTGTATGACTTTATTTTTTTTAATTCATTTTGTTTTAATTTAAAATGTCGTTATATAATTGTTTTTAAAGTATGTTTTTATTATTTTATTAAAACATGTTTTATTCTAATTTAAAAAATGGTACTCTTAGTTTGTTAATTATAATTTCTATGAATTTCTATTTATTATTTTTTAATTCAATATGTAATTATTTTGGTGGATTTTAATTTGATTATTTCAGTTATTTAATTTTTATAATGTTTCTTATTTTGTAAGAAAACATTTTTGATACTATTTTAATGTTTTTATTTATTATAATGTTATTATCATTTTTAGAAGCACAAATTAAAACATCAAGAAGGTTAGCTCCATGCAGGGGCGCCGCTAGCGAACAGGCAAGGCAGGCAACTGCATGCTTGGGGCCCCGGAGCAGAAGGGGGCCCCCAAAGAAGGTAGATTAAGAAGGTCCACAGCAACGACAACATGAAACACCCTTTAATTTACTGCAACGACATGTCGGGAAACCCTCAAGGCGGCCCCATGCATAGCGCGCCGTGAAATGCAGCTTCTTATCTTAAGTTTCGCTATCCCTACACCAGTGTTAATTTCGTCAACGAAAACTATGACGAAAAATGTTCGTCAACGACCTTTTTTACATGACTAAGACGAGACGATAACGAGCTAAAAATAGATTCTTGATAACGAAAATTTGACGAAATGTATATTTAGTTTTCGTTGACGAGACGAGACGGGACTAAGGTGTTAATGGTGGACTATCGGACATTCAAAATGCAGTATTTCCCCCAATTGCCCGTCTTGTCTGTCAAAATGCATCTTACATTTCTAACTTGCAATATCATTATTTCCGCTCTCTTCACTCCAGAAGAGCGATCTCCCTCTCTCTCTGTGTGCGGGGGGCGGGGCCTAACAGACACGCTGCAGCGGCACACAGAGATCTGCCGGGGACGGAGCGTTCAGAAGTATAGAGACACTACAAGGCTCGATGTGGACAAAGCTCGTTTGCCATGTTTTCGCGTTAGCGCGTTGACACGAGTAGAGTAGTCTGTCCAAACAGCCGGCCAAAAGGCGTCATATTCAGTCGGAGAAATGCACAATTTTCGACTTCCTTAACTCGTAGCTCTGTTGCCCCAATTACGAGTAACGTTATCACATCAGGTGTGCAGAGGTGGGAGAAGTACTCAGATCTTGTAGCTAAGTAAAAAAATACCATAGTGTAGGAAGAGTTCCTCAAGTCAAAGTATGATCATCAAAATATATTTAAAGTAGCGACAGTACAAGTAGTGATTGTGCAGATTGTTCCATTTCAGAATAATATATATGATATGTTTTATAATGATTGATCATTAAAGTGTTCTCAAAGCTGGTAAAGGTGCAGCTAGTTTGAATGATATATTATATATCTGTATACTGCAGGGTAGCTTGTGAATTTACTAAAGTCTGAGTTAACACTTGATTATATTTCACATCATTCATCCACATCTGTAAAGTAACTAAAGGTATTAAATACATGTAGTGGAGTAGAAGTACACCATTTAACTATGAACTGTAGTGGAGTAGAAGTACACAGTAGCAAAACATTTAAATACTCCAGTAAAGTACAAGTACCTCAACATTTTACTCAAGTACAGTACAATATTTTAACATAATTATATATATTTAATTTATTTCACATTTTAAATAAAGCAATTAATTCGGTTAACAATTTGTTAGTTTTTTCCTTTAAAAAATAACAAAAAGTAAATACAAGAATACCGTTAAAGTACCGGATCGATAAGCAGTATTGATAAGACTAGCAGTACCGTAGAAAACCTTAATGATACCCATCCCTAGATATTACACAAGTAAAGTGTTAAGAGAGTGAAATGTTGCTTTACGAATTTCAACACTTGATGCTGTCACCTTGATTACAATTTCAGAACCTGTATTTGCCTAACTGAATTGGTTTAAAGAGAGAAAACATTTTGACTAAAAGTTGACTAAAATGTAATTTTTCATCGACTAAAAGTAGACTAAAACGTTTGAGTTTTCGTCGACTAAAACTAAGACAGGGTCCTACCTGCTCGGCACAACCCATTACAACTCTTCCACTATATTATGTTCACAAGTTTTGAAGCTGATGTCTTTACTTTTCGACAAGAACATCTCATTCAAATATGATGACATCAAATACAACAAACAGCACCTCTTTCTCTGCACACTGGTAATATCACATCATTATGAATGAGGTTTTCCCCCAGGCTGTCAGAGTTAGCATATCTGAACTTCAACCTATGCACTTCTCAAAACAGCAGGACAACCTTGTGGATTGTTGACCCGAAAACATGCTGATACGGTTGTTCCAATGGAGAAATAAAAGGATCTGTATTAATGAAGAATATAGTTTGGAGCCGCTTATTACAACAGGTTTTAGCAAAAGTACAAAGAACAATAGTTTCACCTCTCTTGCCCTGTGGCATTTCCTGGTATAAGAAAAGTTGCCCTTTGTGGTGCGTACTGTATGGTAACTAAATAATATAAATTGAATAATAGCTCAAACAATTATGTTGAATTTTCAAGATTTAAAAATGTGTGAACACAAATCCCAGAGCTTTTGAAATTGCATCAACAACTTTTGATCATATTAAAACTGTTCTTTTCAATCAATCATTATACAATGGACAGCATAACAGAAAACTAAATATGAACTGGGTTAACCTTCATCTGCTGCACTCTGCAGGTCTGACCGGTTAAACGACTTTGCCACTGTGTGTGACGAATAAACGCTTTCTGATTCTGATTTCTTTGGTATGTGGGTCAGAGGTGTTTACCTGCAGAGAGACATGTTTTTGCACTCACAACAATTAAGGCTTGCTGTGAACGTGAGAACAATTCGCCCAAACATTAACCTAAAAGTTAAAACCAAAAGTTATTTAAAGGTTTGAAACAGAGGGGATGACCTGCGGCGAATGGTCCCAGGACCCAGATCCACTTCTTTGGGACTCAACCCCAGTACACAGGCCCCAAGATCCACAACACAATGTTTTATCAGTTTTTAGCTAGGTGTGTACATCTATCACATATTTATATATTATTACAGTATACAGTATTTATTCTACTGTATAGTGCAGGGGTATTCAACTCAAATTCAACGAGGTCCAGTTAGAGAAAATCTCCCCATGCAAAGGTCCGGACATCAAAATGTCTAACTTTATGAATTAGTGTGATATTGAAGTAGCCTGTAGCTGTATCAACGTCTGCATGTAATCAACAACTGACTGCCAATCAGATAAAGAAAGTAACATTCAAAAACAACAATATTTATTGTCAATGAACATTGAACTATACAGATATACAGTAACATACTGTGGATATGTGTAATGTTCCTCTCTGGCTGCATTTAAAAATAAAATAGAGAAAATAAATAAAATAGGTTTTGAAAATATGTGCATCTTAAAAGTACTTAATTTTAGATAAATAAAATAAAGTGTAGCAGCAGCTTGAGTTTCCCTTTTTCTTTGTTAACCGTTTCACATCATGACTTAACAGTTACAGCCGATTATAGAACATATCAGTCTTACCATAGGTCTTTACACATCATAACAATTGAACAGTTTTAAAGTTTCTCTTTCTTTCCCTCTTATATTGCAGTCCCTCACTCACTTTTTTTTGTTCAGTGCGAGAATTGAGCTGAGCTTGTCCTGCCAGGAGTTTAGATCTGGGCTGAAATGGTGTCAGGGCCATTCTCATACACATGCAGGTGCTCATTGGTTAGCCTGGAACCATATTTAGTTTACATTTGATCCTGGTGGACTGATCATATTGGGCTCTGAGACTGCTTATTTGACCTCAGTTCTGACTTGAGAGGGAATGTTTGGTCAAACTAACACTTTATGTTTTGTCTCATAGTGGCGTTTTGGCACTTTTAATGAGCGCCACGGTCTCTGAACAAATGAGACACACTGGCTCTGTGCTCCAGTGGGCAGGATGAACATGAATGAGTCCACTCAGGGTTAACAGCTCTGTTCTCACTGTCCTTTCCTCTTCTTAGAGAGCGCCATGTGTAATTATGTGTCTCTCCCTGTCTGCCGCTAACACGCCTGTTCACTTTCCTCTCCTCTTCTCTCTGCCACTCTCTCATCTCTTCTTCTGTGTTTCTCTCCCTGTATCGCTCACTCGTCTCTTTCGCCCCCTGTCGGCGGCGGTTAAAATAGAATCGCCCCGTCAAAATTGAAATCCCCTATTAATGTATTGATTATAGGGCCAGGTCCGTATAGGTCGGCGTCTGAGTCCGGATCCAGACCGCGGTCCGCCTGTTACTGACCTATGGGTATATTTATGTCCAGTTTGATATTTTTCCATTTTGTCTATTTATTTTCATTCCTGCAAGTTACTAGCTCTATTATTTCAATTTCACTATTTTGTTGCACTTTATTAATTTCCTTTTATGTTAAGTATATTGTATGTTTCACTGTTGGAGCAGCCTGGGAGCTAAGATGTTCATTGCTAACTATTTCTACAACAACTTTAGATGGATGAATAGGTTCTGATGACATAACATCTAAAACAATTGGTATTCAAGACTGTTCAGTTTACATGGTGACTCATCGGTTTGTATCTGAGATGTTTCTGGGAAATCATGTGACCAAAGAGCAGCCCCCCCCCCCCCCCCAACTGGTATTTAAAAACAGGTTGTGCTCTCCGCCTCCTCATCTTCAGAGATCAACAGCACAGGTAAGAACTTTAGTCAGAATTCAGAGAAAAAGTGTTTGACTTTAAGAATTCAAAAAAATTGCAGAATTCAGAATGACTTTTTTTTCAAAATATGACAGCTGTCTATATTTACATTCAGCCTTTTAAGGTTTACTTTTATCCAACTGTGTGTTTGACTGTGCACTTACTGGAGGTTGTTACGCTCCGTGTTATGTTACAATAGCTTGAATCTAAAGAAATTTAAATAGTTATGAAAATATACACCATATCTATGTTTTTGGGGGTTTTATTTTCTCGTTTTAGATTTCGAGGGTATCTCAGTTGTAACACTGTTGTGCAATATATACTATGTTAAAATTCTACTACTGGCTGCTTATTCTTTTTGTACTACCAAATACCTGTAAAACAATGTTGTAATACAACACTGTGCCACATATACTTATTAGTACATAACTATTTACTACCGTCCTCTGGCAGCTCATTACTTTCTACCTTTTACTTCATAACCCTATCCTGATCGTTATCCCGTGGCCCCTTTGGTTTGGCTGGCCAAGATTTCCTTTATGTTGTTGTTCTTTTTGGCCAGCCCTCCAGACTGGCATAGTTTGATCCACATATAAATAACATTATTTCCTAAACAGTCTCTCTGGTTTGCCGTTTGTGATATATGTAGCGGGTCACAAACTGAGACACAAAGGTTCTATGTTGTTACAAAGTTACAAAGTCAAAACTTTCCCTGTGGAAGACTTGAAGATCTGTAGGTTACTCACTTACCTTTCCTCCATCCAGAAAACCCTTTGGGTGCTCCCTTCTGAAGCTCCTGTGAACCAGTCAACATGGCAATGTGAGTATTACTAAGGTTTCTAAAACAACAGAATGAAGTGCTGCTTTAATACCTCACTACATTATTATTGAAAAAGCAATACATATTGACGGCATGGTTTCAGGTCCTACAACATCATCAAAATAATATTTCTAAAAAAGGTACATTTGACTTAAAGGGGACCTATCATGCAAAATGCACTTTTGTACGTCTTTTCTACATGAATATGTGTCCCCGGTTCCAGGGAACTCACCAAGTGTCAGAAAACACAACCCTCTCTATTTTCCTCCATACCCAAATCTCTAAAAAAGGGGCTGCAACGGATCTGATAAACACTGATCCAGATTTGAACACTGTCCTGACGTCAGGACGGTGGCGCTACGGCTATTGGGCCAACTCCACCAATCAGGAGGAGACAGCCACGGCCATTGCCGTTCGAAAGTGCTGGAGACGCTGTAGTACATATGCCAGGCCAGTAGATGGTGTTGTTCTCACAGAATCAGCCCTTGCAGAGCAGAGCTAAAGAAAGTGCAAATTGAGCGAAATGAGGCATGGCTAAAATGCATGATCTGTTTGGTATTTTGAAAACAGAAACGTATAAATATACCTTATATAGGTATGGCCCTACAATATATAATTTAAATATACCATGATAGGTCCACTTTAAGTCACTTGCTACGCTACACTTTTATTTTATATATTTATTTTTACACCCACCTATTTGATTTTTCCTCACACAATAGGGAAATAAATAGGAACCGAGCATGACAAATACAAAACTGAATATTATAACCACATGTGTCATTAGAACTGAAAGTCCATGTTCAAACACACTTTGGGTTTCCGCCTGCAGCATTTGTAGTGAAAGAAGGAGGTCACAGGCATGAAGGGAGGAGTTTTATAGCATGGGTGAGAGGGGTTGGTGCTTGATTGACAGTCTAGGGGTGTGATGCACTTTCTACATGTTACTTTCTACTAGGGATGGGAACGATTAATCGAATATTTGAAATTATGCAGGTATTCGAATATGAGAATATGAGTTATGAATTTAAAAAAATTAAGTTGATTACATATGATCAAATGGAATAATTAAATGTATATGACAGTGCCATAGCTAAGTGTGCTAGATCTAAAGGTGTGTTTTGCTCCGCTCACCGGTCCCTCACAGCGGGCAGAGCTGTAGGTGCTGATCTCTCTCTCTCTCGCGTCCGGTTATACTTCACTCGCGTTTATGGTTTTTAAATCCTCACTAAAAACACACTTCTTCTCCCTGGCCTTCTAGTCAGAGCGGAGCACGACTCCTGACATGTCCCTGTGTTTTTTATATTTCTGTTGTAAATTATTGTCTTTTATTGTGATTGTAGTAATGTGTTTTTATTACATGTACAGCACTTTGGCTTGACCAAAAATCGCTTTTAAATGTGTTATATAAATAAAACTTGATTTGATTTGATGTCCAAATCCATCAGATCTAGCTAGTTCTAGCTAATGCTATGGCTGCTGCCCCTCCCTACACGCAGATCACGAAGGCTCAAACCTCATCTTATGCCCACATTCCAGCTGAGAGGGTCTCTCTACAGCTGGCCTGATTGTGAATCGCCTCCGCACCCGCCTCTCCCCTGAGTAGACATGCTCATATTCTTGAACAAGAATGAGTATTGAATAGCTGCATTCTGTGCATACTAGGCCCTGTTACAGGTTGTTGATCTCTGTTGTGATAGGGTTACGTTACCCTAACCCGTTCTGTTGTTCGTGGATGATCCCTCTTTCATTTCACAAGCTATGTTTTAAGCATAAAAGCTGTAGGCCTATAGCTGTCAACGGTTCAAACTGTGATCACCAGTTCAATACATTTGACAAATTCGACTTGGTTTCTATACTTATTTGAACATGTATTGATTTATTTAAAAAAAAAAAAAAAATGTGTTCTTTTTTTTGTCAACATTTTTCTTTTTGTTAGGATATGTACATTTCGTTTAATCGGTTAACCGTTTTTTTGGGGGTCAAATATTCAAATATACATTTGCTTTCAAATTCCCATCCCTACTTTCTACATTATCATATTATTATATTACAACATATTTTTTTACCAATAAACAGTTGTTCAGAGGCGTCTGGTTACATTCTTTATTACCAAAAAAATTATGCATCCGTGCCAAATATACCTATTGGAGAATGTTTGGTGGATTTAGGTATACAGACATAGGGAAGGCAAGGTAAGGTCATTTATTTAATTAGCACCTTTCAATACAAAGTCATTCAAAGTGCTTTACAGAAATGAAAAACATCAAGATCATTTAATAATCGTGCAGAGGAATCACACGATGAATAACATTTAAAAACATTTGAAAAGCAGTCATTAGAAAGTGAAGATGGTTATCAGGTCATTAGAAGGAGATCTCCGGCTCTGTGTCACTGCTTCTCTGTGAGGTGGTACTTGTTTAATTCTACATTCAGTAGTTGTAGAGCCAATGTCTTTACTTTTCTACAGGAACACCTCATCCAGATGTAAAATCCATGGCACAGTTGATATCCAGCCAGTTTCTCCAGCTGTCTACCAGCTAAATACGAAAGAAGGGAACATTGGCTCTATTAGAAGACTGACTCATGGTGAAAAAGATCTGTACAGGATAAACAAAACCATCTTGCTTGTTGGTGAAACAGGCGCAGGAAAATCGTCTCTGATCAACGCTCTGGTTAACTACGCCATGGGAGTGTATGAGGACAATGTCTGGTATCAGATTATAAAAGACGAGAACAAAAGTCAAACAGAAAGTCAGACGTCAGACGTGATCGTGTACGAGGTCTTTGGTCTTGAAGATAAAACTCTGCCCTTCTCTCTGACCATCATCGATACTCCTGGATACGGACATACAGAAGGGATTGAACAAGATGTCCTCGTCAGCGAAAGATTGTTGGACTTGTTCCGCTCAAGGGATGGAGTTCATGAGATCGATGCAGTGTGTCTGGTGCTGAAAGCAAGTGAGAATCGACTGAGTGACCGACTGATGTACGTCTTTGAGTCAGTGGTGTCTCTGTTGGAAAAGACATAGAGAAGAACATCGTTGCCCTCATCACACACTCAGATTTTTTGACACCTAAAAATGTTCTGCAAGCTCTGACAGATGCCAAAATCAGGTGTGCAAAAAACCAGAAGGATCAGCCTGTTCATTTTTTGTTCAATAATGCCCAGAAAACAGAGAAAAATGAAGAGAATGAGGATCAAATTAAGCATATATGGAACTCAACAATGACGCAAATCAGTAAATTTGCAGGTTTCCTTCAAAATACTGAACCTCAGAACCTAAAACAACCATTGAAGTGTTGAAATCACGCATCAGCCTGACAGCTTGCATCCACAACCTGCAGGAGAGAGTTCAGTTCATTGAACTGAAACAGAGAGAGATCCAACAGACTCAGGAAGGTCTGAAGAAACACGAACAAGACATGAAGAATAACGAGGACTTCACAATAGAAGTTGATGAAGTCTATAAATGTAAAGAACCTGTCGATGAGAGGAGATGGTGGTGGTTGTGGTTAAACTATGGAGGAGCTGTCTGCTGTGAAGTCTGTGAGGAGAACTGTCACTATCCATGCACACTGGCCTGGCATCCAAGTCAGTGTGAGGTCATGCAAGAGAAATGCACAATATGCAACAAAGAGTGTAGTGAAGAAAGCCATAAGAATGAGCTCTACTGCAAGGCATGTACTGGGAAGTGTCATGAATCCAAACATGTGAAAGAAAGACAATGCATTGCATGTGAGGATGAGTGCAGTGATCCAAATCATCCGAAAACACACTGGAGATATGTGAACAAGACCAGGAAAGTTAAGAAGGACAAACAACAGATGAAAGCAATGTATGAGAAGAGTGAAAAAGAAGTGAGGAGTCAGTGAGTCTCTTGGAAACTCTTCAGAAGATCATAGAAGAGCTCCAGAAAGACAAAGATCAGTTGCTGGAAGAGTCTTTCCAACATGTTGTCAAACTGGAGGAGATCGCTCTGAAGGTTGTTTCACTCTCCACTCATGTCCACCTGGACTTCCTGATCGAGAAGATGAAGGAGAAGGGAGACACAGAGAAGGTCAAGAAACTGGAAAGGATGAAAAGTCAAATGGAGGAAAATCCAAGAATAAAATCAGCGCTGAGATACTTGTATGGTAAAACAGCAGCTGTTGGTGAAGCCGCTAGGGTTCTCTTCAGAGGGAACATAGATCAGAATAAAACCAGCTCTACACTTAGTGGTTTACCATTCAATAAGCAATCCTTACTTCACTGAACACGTTATGGCAGAAGAAGAAGAAAACAAACTGAAGGATTGTTTGGAAGAGATGTTGAATGAGGATACTCGTCGTTACCAGCATGAATATAATTGAGAGAGTTTGTGGAGCTCCAGACGAACACAGACCCTCAATTGTTGCTCTGGTTTCAAATTGAGGAAAGAGCCCCCCCTGCTGTTCAATGCTAGCTACAGCAGCTCTCTCTCTCCTCTATATACAAAGTATGGCAAATAAACCAATGCATTATTTCATGACTTGTTCTTTTCATGTAAAGTAAATTGACTGAGGCATATACTTTTGGAATCAGAAAATGATGCCTTTGAATCTTTAGGTGACAGTTCTGCAGAAAGACTTTGCAGCTCTTGAGGCTTTTTACTGATATTTAAACTATGTTTGGTGTAAAAGACGATGTGTAATCATTTGTTCTGATGTTATTGTGTATTCTCCACATATGAGGATGTTTAACCTGCAGCTCAGTCTCTTCCAAATCACACTCATCACATGTACTGCATATAAAAGAGACGCAGCTTTCTGCTGGGAAGTAGAACAAAGAAAAGCCTCCATTTTAGTTTGTTTATGAGTTGCATTTCAGCAGTTTGCATTTATTACTTTTTACATGTTCATCAGTAGTTGCTTTATTTTGAGACTTGATTGTTGTCAGTTGAGTTCATCTTTTTCTTCATCATTTGATCATGTGTGCATAACATGCTGATGTTTGTGGTGTTTCTTTAACCATGTATGATGATGATCACACCTTGAATGTGTTGGATATGAAACAGGTGTCAGTGACGACAGATTTGAAAGAAAAGTCTCCTGTTTTTAAGATTTGCATTCAGTTACTTTGCATTTTTACCTTTTTAGATATTAAGCATTTATGGTTTTATTTAGAGACTTGAGTTTCAGCAGTTTAGTTCAGATTGTTTTTCTTTATCATTTAATCATTGTTATCATGTGTAATCATTTGTAACCATATATCAAGTGAGTAAATAAAAACAAGTAGACTGATGTGGTCTACTGAAAGACAGCAGCTTCTTCTATTATCGTCTTCTGAACAAAGCTCCATACGGCCTCTTGGGGTTTGGATGAATGTATAATTACATTATAAATACATTTGATGTCAAATCACTCAAATCTTTCAAAGTTATCAGAAAGATGCAAATCAGGTGTTGACCCTAATTAGAAATCCTCTCCACAGATATTTAGTTAAAAAACAAAACATTATTGAAAAGTTTTCCTCATTTTTTACATTTGGTCCAAAAGTAGTAAATATGCAAAGTAGGTGATTTTGTTTCTCCTGAAGATATGTTTCAAAAATGTAAATAAATGTTTTTAAAATATGCTATAGGTAGACATTTCATTACGTCTCCTGAAGTTTCATTTTAGATTAGATTATACATGTTTATGAATATTTAATATAAGAGCACAAGTTTGGTTCTTTATTTGAATCAATATGAAACATTTAGAGTAACTAGCTCCATGTAGTGCTGTAATTAAATAACTAAATACAAGTTATTACATCTGTTATAGAGGGGTACAAAAGGGTTACATCAGAATATAGTATTTTTAGTAAAATTGTATTTGTAGAACATACAACTAATGCTATTGCTTGTTCCAATCCCTGTGTGTGTGTGTGTGTGTGTGTGTGTGTGTGTGTGTGTGTGTGTGTGTGTGTGTGTGTGTGTGTGTGTGTGTGTGTGTGTGTGTGTGTGTGTGTGTGTGTGTGTGTGTGTGTGTGTGTGTGTGTGTGTGTGTGTGTGTGTGTGTGTGTGTGTGTGTGTGTAAGCTAGTTTGTGGAATTGCTCTGTGAGAGAAGCAGGAACAGGCACACTTTTATTGTAAAAGGTAAACATGATGAGGCGATGATGATCTGCTAATAAAAAATATTGTTATGGAAATGTAAAGAATTTATATTAAAACGTTTATTATTTATTAAATAGTTTAGAAAGTCATTTTTTTATATATTTATTGAAGATGTACGCTTTAAGGCCTCTTGGGTTTGGCGTAGGTGTTGTCAAATATTTGAGTCAATTAAAAACAATACTTACATTTAAAGTATTTTCCTCCTGCTGATCCGCACAATCCTGGAGATTAAACATACATTTTATATTTGACTGTTTTTCTAATGAGGGTTGTTACTGCAGCCTACATCCTGAATGTAGCACTACTGCCCTCTCCTGGATTCAATCAGAAAGTCCCGTTATAAACAGTATATATTCAAATAATTATTAACAGCTGGAAAAGTACTAAAACTTTACTCTGAAAATACTGCAGGTAAAAGTCCTGCAATTAAAACCTTACTTTAGTAAAGTGTATCAGTGAAATGCAGTTAAAGTACTTAAAGGGGACCTATCATACAAAATGCACTTTTGTACGTCTTTTCTACATGAATGTGTCCCCGGTGTTCCAGGGAACTCACCAAGTGTCAGAAAACACAACCCTCTCTATTTTCCTCCATACCTAAATCTCTAAAAAAGGGGCTGCAACGGATCTGATAAAAACTGATCCAGATTTGAACACTGTCCTGACGTCAGGACGGTGGCGCTACGGCTATTGGGCCAACTCCACCAATCAGGAGGAGACAGCCACGGCCATTGCCGTTCTAAAGCGCTGGAGAAGCTGTAGTACATATGCCAAGCCTGTAGGTGGTGCTGTTCTCACAGAATCTGCCCTTGCTAAAACAGAGCTAAAAAATTTCAAATTGAGTGAAATGAGGCATGGCTAAAATGCATGATCTGTTTGGTATTTTGAAAAAAAAAAAGTATAAATATGCCTTATATAGGTATGGTCCTACACTATATTATTCAAATATAGCATGATAGGTCCACTTTAAGTGTCCAGGGTCCATTCATGAAATGGCTACAGTAACCTAGAGGAACCTTAACACATATCACAATATACCCGGACAATTACAATCCTTTCATATGTTTTGCTGAATTTAGCATGGAGAACATACAACTCACAATCAACTATTAATTTGATTACCTCTAAGTATTCATTCGTAAAAACATACCACTTAATGAGCAAAGGTGAAACAGCTCAGTGTCTAAGTTGAAAGAGATGAAAGGAGGTATTGCCAGGCCTAGAAATTCCAAAATGATATTAGTTAAAGAGCTTTTCAATATTCCAAATGTAAATTCAAAGGTATATCCACAACGTTGATAAATCCAAATTAAGGAATTTAAGGAGGTATGTAGAGAAAAGGAATGTAGTCCGCCAGATGGAGAATCCACAAAGTTGATAACTGGTTAGAAGTCTTCAGTACTTGCTGGCAGGTTGCGCTCAAGATCTTCAATAGTCCAAATTATAATGAACAATTGGCTGGCAGAGCGTTAATATTCTGATCAAACAGCTGTAAACATTCCTTCACAGACGTTTCAAATGTTCACAAACACGGTCTCAAAAGATGAACACGGTCAGGAAACATTATCCTCTGGAGTGGTCAGTCCTGAGGACTTGAAGTCTGCTACTGCAACATCTTGTGAATGTGGTGCGTTACTGTTGGCCAGAGGGTGTGTGATGTGTTTAGTTTACAGCCCTTACCAAACTCCTTATTTATTCCTAACATCCCTAGTCGTTTCTCAAAGTTGAGGACACTTCCTTGGTAGGACATGTCCTTCCGAGTCAGGTCCTTCAGAGGCTAGGCAAGAATCCTTCCAAGCATTCGGAGAACGAAGAATGGAACAGGCTAGCAAGTGTGCAGGTGTGCATCATATGCGAGGCCCCACCTTAAATTGAGCGCAATTGTATGAACTCATAAGTGATTTGCGAAGATCGAAGATGGACACGTTTTTGTTGTTGACTTTTATCCATCCAGTTTTTTAAGATGGAGGAAGAGATAGAGCGGGAGTATCGTCTGCGTCTGTCTGCTCGGAGGAGGAGGATGTTCTAGTTAAATAAGTTTTCCAGCTTGCCTTCCGTACGGGTTTTATTCTCTAATGTAAATCAAGTAAATGAAGCATCCATAATTACTCCATAGTTAGTTTGTGAGTTGTCATGATGGTTTGAATCCCCCTTGGTAGACACCCCTTTCTATTCCCTCTATTTCATGCTTCAATAAGAAAGCAACACTTTTCTCCCGTGTCAATTTTGCATATCTAGTTTGTGCATTTGTAGTCGTTCTAACACTTATCGATGCGGAGAAAATGTGTAATCACATTGAAATTGTATTTTTAATAATGTAAAAAACACAAGCAAATTGCAGATTTGAAAAAGATAACCAATAACAAATGTCAAGTAAACAGAAACTGCCCTCTATTCTTTATGTTGTGCAGGCCCTTCATTACTGCATTAATGCCACCGTGCCAGTCCGTGGAAATTGGTGCGTGCGCAAAGAATTGTGGGTAATTTAAGACCGCTGAGGATACACATAAGCAGCCTTGAAATGTTCTGCAACGAAGGATTCAGTCCTCGGTAGAATTCCAAGGATCCTGGACATTGGAACAGTCCTTCGGCGGGATTCGATGACGTTGCATTCTTGAAATAGAGGCTCTGAAGGATCCTTGCTTGACATTGAGAAGCAGCTAGAGTCTGCTACTCTTGTTACGATCTGCTTGTGTTTTTGTTGTCTGTCTGTTTTCCTGTTTTATTTTGAAAGGTGTTCACCCCTGTTTTTCGTCTGTGGTGCTTCCTGTCTCTGTGTTTTCCCTCCTGTCTTTATTACTGATTCTGTTCACCTGTGTTTTTGCTGCTCTCCCACCTGTGTCTTGTCCTCTGGTTTTCTGTTGGTGGTTGTGGGATTATTGAGTCGTTCACAAGGGAAAGCGTTCTGTTTATTGTGTCTACATGTTTAGCCTTGAAATAAAGGTATTTAGAGTTAAAGGTCCCATGTCATGGCCATTTCTACTGATCATAATTCCATTGTTGAGGTCTACTAGAATAGATTTATATTGTGCAATTTTCCAAACTCACATTAGTTTCTCATACAGCATCTCTGTATAGTATGTGTATTCACTCTCTGGGTGTTTCTCAATGTCAAGTAAAGCTGCTTCAGAGCCACTATTTCAAGCATACTACGTCATCGAGTGCCGCCAAAGTACTGTTCCAATCTCCAGCATACTTGGAAATCTACCGAGCCCGGCGTACTCCGTTTGGAGAAATATCGAGGCTGCACATGAGTAGACTCCGGGTCTTAAAATCCCCACAATGCTTTGCGCACGGACCAATTTCCCCAAATCTGTGGCGGAAGATGTAAGGCAGGTCCTCTCATATGACGCACACCTGCACACTTGCTAGCCTGTTCCACTCTTCGTTTTCCGAATGCCAGGAAGTATTCTTGACTCGCTTCTGAAGCAAGATGCTCGGCAGACATGTGCTACCAAGCAAGCGTACTCGCGATTGAGAAACACCCACAGTCCTAAACGCCTTGTTGGAGCTCCTGCCCCCCCCCCCCCCCCCCTCCCTGTGAGCCCACTGTGCTCTGATTGGTCAGCTCGCCGACTCTGTTCTGATGAGTCCACCACCGTTACAGCTGAACATCAGTGATTATGTGTTGCAATCGACAATTACAAAGTGTGAAACACTTTAACAAAGCTTGAGACAAATTTACATTTTATAAAACAAATTTACATTAGCAAAACACTTTTACCAAAGAAAAAACTGCCGGTACCTATGGACGGTACGAGTGTGTTTATGGTCGTTAAACATGTTTTGTCCGTTCTGTGGAAACCACCTGGGCCAAGTGACATGGTTTTGCTCATCACGATATACTTTCTCGTGCGCAAGAGATATGTTCTTGTGCAAACAAGAAAGTTACAGGTTCGCCAAGTAGGAAGTGGAGCTGTGCCTTTTACACACACCTTCGCTGTGTTTACCTTCATTAGACAGCTAAAGAGTGACTGCAGGCTGCTTCGTTATAGCCACACACACCTCTACACACACACACAACACACACACACACACACACACACACACACACACACACACACACACCACACACACACACACACACACACACACACACAACACACAACACACACACACACACACACACACACACACACACACCTCTACACACACACACACACACACCCACACCACACACACACACACACACACACACACACACACACACAACACACACACACACACACACACACCTCTACACACACACACACACACACACACACACACACACACACACACACACAACACACACACACACACACACACACACACACACACCTCTACACACATTTTATTGTCTATTTCTCGTTTTATGAAGGAGATGTCTGGTCCACAAGGCGCATCACGTGTGTGTTTGTGCTGTGATCAGTTCCTCTCTGTGTGTGTGTGTGTGTGTGTGTGTGTGTGTGTGTGTGTGTGTGTGTGTGTGTGTGTGTGTGTGTGTGGTGTGTGTGTGGTGTGTGTGTGTGTGTGTGTTTGTGTATGTCCGACACCGGCATTTGTTTTCAAGTTACCATGAACAGTAATTTAACACATCTGGCCAACTCCATAGGTATATGTGTGTGTTCCCAAATGAAATGAATGTATTTAATCTTAATCTGGATGTAGTGCTCAGTGCTGTCGGAGTGCAGGGGAACACTGCAGTCAACTCAGGGGCACTTTACACGAGAACGAAACGGCTTGTATCTGCATAGTTTCTCTTGCGTATAGCCCTATTATTTACACGAGGCCGTAACAAACGGACCCCACAAACGATAACGGGTCCCAAGGTGGATAGATTTGCAAACTAAACTCTCTAGGGCAGGGGTGGGCATTTTACGACCCGCGGGCCACATCCGGCCCGTTGGCCGGCCTTGGCCGGCCCGTGTGAGGTTGATCATAAATTATATCATAATAAAAAAAAACAGCAACCTTTTCAAAATAAAAGCAACACAGCTGTATTGCTTGCATGGCGTAAATACTTTTCTAACTGTGTTGCTTTTATTTTGAAAAGGGCGCTGCTGTATTTTTTATTTATTTACGTAAACGCGCATGCCGTGAACAGCTACGAGTGATGCTGGCCGGCTAGTCCTCGAAATGTCCGCTAAGGGCAAAAAAACAAAGATCGATACTGAATGCCGCGTTTTCAACAAGACATGGACCGCTAAGTATTTATTTACAGAAGTGAAAGGTAAAGCTGTGTGTTTAGTTTGTGGTGCGCAGGTCACTGTGTTCAAGGAGTACAATTTGAGTCGCCACTATGCTATCAAACACGCAGATAAATACAAGAACCTGTCTGAGGAAGAGCGGGCAAAGGGGTCGGATGCTTTGCTAGCTAAGCTGCAAAGCCAACACACATTTTCACAAAACATTCCACATCCAGAGATGCAGCTGTCAAGACGAGTTATGTCTTCCCACAAAATTGCAAAGAAAAGTAAACCGTTTTCGGACGGAGAGTTCATTAAGGAGTGTTTGAAAGTGCCGCTCTCCCGACGCACTGTTACGAGGAGGATTGAGGACATCGCGGGAAATCTGGAGCTTCAGCTGCAGAACAGAGCGGTCAACTTTGACTTTTTTTCCTTGGCTTTGGATGAGAGCTGCGATGTACGTGACACTGCCCAGCTACTCATCTTCCTACGCTTCTCTCAAGCCAAATGGAGGACAACATTCTCACGCACTTGCCAACACTGAAGGAAGCCACACCATCAGCTGATCACCTCCAGAGGTACTCATCCATGTTAGAAGCACTGCATGGTGAGTTTTCAAGGCGATTTAAAGACTTCAAAACAGTTGAGAATGAAATGAACATGATCTTTTCCCCATTTACATGCCATGTGGATGATGCACCCAGTGATGTTCAGCTTGAACTCATTGACCTGCAGTCTGACACACTTCTGTCAGAGCACTTTAGGTCAGTCTCACTGCCTGAGTTTTACTCTTCCCTGAAAGAGGAGAACTTTCCACACATCAGGAGACGTGCTCAGAAGATGATGGTCCTCTTTGGATCTACCTACATATGTGAACAGACATTCTCAGTGATGAAGTTCAACAAATCCAGATACAGATCCTCTATCACTGATGATCACCTCTCAGCTGTCCTTCGCATATCCACCTCAGACATTGAACCAGATTTCCGTGCACTTGTTCAAGCCCAAGACAGACTGGATTTTTCTCACTAAACAAGTAAAATTAACTGAAAAACAAAAATCAAAAGCACTCATTTCTTTTTGTATAAAGCTGATTCATTTCTTATCTTTAACATACTGTAAAACACCCTTTCAGTATTGGTATATTGAGCAGAACTTCAACTTATTTTTGATTCGGCCCCCAACACAGCTCGAGTTTCTGAAGTGGCCCCTTGTAAAAAATAATTGCCCACCCCTGCTCTAGGGGGTCAAACGAGTCCGTGTAATCGCCTCTATACGAATATTTCCTGAAAAAATAACGATAGCCCCACCTCTGCTGCTCACTGCTGTAGCATGGTCAGTAGCAACATCTACAGCTCGACCATGCTACAGATGTTAGTGCAACATCTACAGCTCCTCTACCACAACCATCAGCAACAAGTGGACATGGAGAACTACATGAACTACTACATGTTGCTAAATCCACCGCGGGGCATAAACAGAAGGGTAGCCATGGCAACATTGCTGCGGGGCTGCCCCGGGGTCTTCTTCGCTGCTTTTGGTGTATTTTGTGGCGCCACTTACAGTCCCGGCATATGTACTACAGCGTTTCCAGCGGTCTCGTTTGAACAGACACGTTAAATGAAACGAATGCATGTGAACAGAAGACTTTTTTGAAAATACATACTGTGCATAAACGCAAACATTCCCGTGTAAAGGCAGTCTCAGCCGTCTCTCGCGTATGCTTGGTCAAATCAGCAGCTCTTCATTTGTGAGTGCGCGATTAATAGCGCCTTTACGGTAATCGACCGAGAAGCGGCACTGACGCTAGTACAAGAATAAAATAATGCATGTTTTTGTGCTATATTTGCGATAAAATATGTTTTACCATAAGTTCTTAATAAAACTGACACTGTTGGACTCAGTACTAGTTTGACTGCTACCAACAATAAAACGAACTACTTTTACTGTGTACTTTTTCAGTTATTCTCTGTCAAACTCCCCCTGAGAACAAATTCAAGACACTTCTGCTATATTTGATGAGGGATAAAATGATCTTTAGCCATACGTTCTTAATATAATTGGTAATGTTGGACTCAGACTACAACCACAAATACAATGAAGTACTTTTATTGTGTACTTTTTGAGTAATACTCTGTCAAACTCCCCTCCTGAGTACAATCATTCATGTATTCTGCTATATTTTTTGAGGGATACAAATATTTGTTACCATAAGTTGTACATGAAATTGATACTGTTGGACTCATCATTACTACTTGGACTACTACCACAAGTACAATAGAGTATTTTTACTCTGTACTTTTTGAGTAATAGTTGGTTAAACTCCTGTCCTGAGTACAATAATTCATAGTTCATATAAAATACAGGAATTATTGTACTCAGGACGGGAGTTTGACCGAGTATTAATCAAAAAGTACACAGTAAAAGTACCTCATTGTATTGTTGGTAGCAGTCAAACTAGGACTGAGTCAAACAGTGTCAGTTTTATTAAAAACTTATGGTACAAATTATTTGTATTGCAAATAAAGCAGAAAAAATATGCATTATTTTACTCTTGTCAGTACCGCTTCTCGGCGATTACCGTAAAGGTCCGATTAATTGCGCACTCAAAAATGAAGAGCTGCTGATTTGAACAAGCAAACGCGAGAGATGGCTGAGTTGACCGCAGTACCGGAACGGACGACAGTATCTTAATATCTTCTGAAAACAAATGCCAGTGTCACAGTGTTTGTGTCAATCACTTGCACGTCACTTCTGGTATGATGGGCATTCCCTTTCCGGTTTGATTCTCTAATTGTTAAAGTGTTTCGGCAAATGTTAAAGTGTTTCGCATCTTGCTAATTTGTTTTTTCTTTGGTAAAAGTGTTTTGCTAATGTAATTTTGTTTTATAAAATCTAAATTTGTTTTATGCGAGACAGCGAGACATCGCAAATGGACGCGGGAAGGACCCGCACCCCGCACCCCCCCAAACGTGGCGCACCTACAGAGCTCCACGGACCAATGGGTCCCTTTGGTCACGTCACTGTACCCAGCAAGAAAAACAGAAATGTCCAACGAGGCGTTCTGGGGCAGCATAGACAGGTCTTCTCTGTGTTAGAGTTTTACTCGCTACAGGGTGTACTTTGAGGGTTAGTGACTCTGCAGACCGTTTACATGCAGAAGCTTCATAACACACAAGGGGACGGGTAATAACCAGAAAAGCATGACATGGGACCTTTAAAGCTTTTGTCAGTCCTGCAATTGGGTCCTACCTGCTCGGCACAGTGCGTATGGTAACTAAATAATATAAATTAAATAATAGCTCAAACAATTATGTTGAATTTTAAAGATATAAAAATGTGCGAACACAAATCCCAGAGCTTTTGAAATTGCATCAACAACTTTTGATCATATTAAAACTGTTCTTTTCAATCAATCATTATACAATGGACAGCATAATAGAAAACTAAATATGAACTGGGTTAACCTTCATCTGCTGCACTCTGCAGGTCTGACCGGTTAAACGACTTTGCCACTATGTGACGAATAAACGCTTTCTGATACTGATTTCTTTGGTATGTGGGTCAGAGGTGTTTACCTGCAGAGACAGGTATGTTTTTGCATTCACAACAATTAAGGCGTTGCTGTGAACACACCCAGTGTCGTGAGAACAATTCGCTCAAACATTAACCTAAAAGTTAAAACCAAAAGTTATTCAACACAACGTTGTTTTTTTTAATCTTATTTTGTCTCACCAGCACCTTTGCTGGAGTGTTGAAAGGTTTGAAACAGAGGGGATGACATGCGGCCAATGGTCCCAGGACCCAGATCCACTTCTTTGGGACTCAACCCCAGTACACAGGCCCCAAGACCCACAACACAATGTTTTATCAGTTTTTAGCTAGGTGTGTACATCTATCACATATTTATATTATTAAAATATACAGTATTTATTCTACTGTGTAGTGCAGGGATCGGCAACCCCTGGCACGCGTGCCAGCATTGGCACGCGGCACCGTAACCAGTGGCACACTAGGAATAAGTGGAATAAGTGTGCAAAATATTTCAATTGTATTTTACTATGGAAAGCCCAATGTGCCATAATACGCATACATAGTTTCGCGCGAATATACGGGGAGGTCCGTATATTCGCGCGAAACTACGCGCAAATATACGGACCTCCCCGTATATTCGCGCGAAAATACGTGCGAACTTTCGCGCGTATTTTCGCGCGGTTTTTAATATGATAATGAGCCCCTCCTTCTGATTTCCTTAGCCAATGAGTTCAAAGTGTCTTCAACCAATCAGTGAGGGGTAAAGCCAGACCAAAGCAATCTGTAGATGAAAAGTTCCTGACATTGTGAGGCTGTGCTGTAAATTGTACATTATTCCAGATTCAGGGGACTAAGTATGAATTTGCCTTTGAATATAATAAATATATCACCTTCATTGTCTTTTAAAATAAAATCACATTACCCTTTTCCTTAACCCTCTGGAGTGTGAAGTGAAGGGTATTTTCTCAATTTTTAGATGTCTCCTTAAATCAACTTTTAAATGTACTTCTTATAACATGGCATGGTGTTACATGTCAAAATGTTCAGTACAGTCTCTGGTCTTGCTAGAAATGCAAAGTCACTCACCTTAGAGCACTGTCTTATGAGATACTAAGCTTAGAAATCCGATTTTTGGAAAACTTCAAAACTGTTGTGAAACAATGACTCATGTCATCCTTTTTTTTGGTGTTTCAGATTTGGTTCACCAAAGTCTTTGGTTCACAAAAGTAGTGAAATATGAATTACACTATAGCCTATATAAATGTGTTATTCATGTCTAAAATGAAAATGTGTAAATTAGAATTTGGAGTAAGTAAAATAGTTCTATCACTCTACTTTCACCACAGAAAAGTTACATCAGGACTGATTCATGACTTCATATTCCATACTGAGGTTCATGTGATGTGTACAAATACAAATTGAGCATTACAACTTTTTTTTCAACCAACTATTTATGTTAACATAAGAAACTGTAAAATTTCAATATTTACAATATCAGAACTTTCTCAACCAACTATTCATTATACATGTAAAGACAGGGGGAGCAGTGTAATGGTCTTTGTCCGTCTTCCAAGACAGTGGGGCTGGCTGCTGTGTAGGTGGGGGTGATGGTGCATGGGCTGCTGGTGGCTGTGTCGGAGGGAGGTAGGTGGGATTGTCCCGGGTTGATGCTGGTGGCTGTGTGGGAGGTACGTGTGCTAGGCGAGACTTCTTTGCTGACTGGGTTGATCGTGATGGCTGTGGTGGAGGCCTTTGTACCGAGGGGTATCTTAATCTTGTGGCAGGCACAGATGGAGGTGGAGGCTGCTGTAGTGATGCTGGTCCTCTGGTCCTTGGTGGTGATGGCTGTGGTGGAGGTCTTTGAACCACGGTAGATCTTGACCTGGGGGCCGGCACAGATGAAGGTTCTGGCTGCTGGATAAACACCGCCTGTGGGCCACTAGGCCCAGGCAGCTGTGAAATCTGAAAAAAAACATACCTTTACATTTAGCAAATCAAAATAACTGTATGACGTATTTGTCTCTAATCAAAAATGGAAATAAATTCACATGCCATATTATGACTTTTATGAAGGATTAAAGCCTTCTTAATTTACAGTATATAATACAGTGATAACACACACAACCCGGTTGACTGTACTCCCTTTAACCTGGCTCTGGTGTACACTGATAGGCACAATATTAGCATAGCATTAGCGCTATTAGCATTTCAATACTATGAACAATTATGAACTCAGACCAGCATTTCACATATTTATACAGCAGAATACAAATGTAAGCCAAACTAGTGCAGGAGTCATACACCTAGTAACATAGTAGTTTGAGTCCTACATTATTCAGGGAGCGATAGCCTGTGCTAAAGAAGCTAGCGGACGCCATTAGCCACTGTAGTGGAGCCGAACTAGCTCACAGAATGACACATTAAACTATACATAAAACAGTTTCAAACGCACTTCTTAGATCGAAATATGACATCATCTTTGTACACACTACTAACCTGTTGAACAGGAGAATGAAATGAAGCAGAGGGAACGTTGCTGCCTTTCTAGCCAGAATGCCAAGTCTGCGGCAGACACATAATAACAACACTTACTTTACGGCGCACTGAGGCCTTTCCGTGTCCTATACTGCCCTCTGCTGTTTGTAATGATATACACTATTTAACTCTCAGTTTTTACTCAGCCCCCCGGCATGTGTTCCCGACAGGTGAGCCGGCAGTGATAAAAAGCCGGTCAAAAACCAGGAAAGCATCACCAAGCTGTCCCTCGTTGATGATGTTAATAATAAGAATAACAATAATAGGACCAGTAGAACTGGTGGATAGACCACGCTATAGAGCAGGGCACCTTGAACATCTGGATCCGTAGTCTCCGATGAAATTGACCACCTCTTTTTCCTCGGTATGGACTCTGAAGCATCTCCAAGGACACACATCTTGTTTCTTTTCATCCGTTCATTCATTTCAGAAATTCTAAAGGCTCCTTATTATCTCCAAAATGCTATTACATTGGTAAACAAATAAGCATATACAAACAGCTAGCGCAGTTTCTTTGATAGAGACAAAGATAGTTGCTCAGCAAAAAAAAGTTGTAATGCTCAATTTGTATTTGTACACATCACATGAACCTCAGTATGGAATATGAAGTCATGAATCAGTCCTGATGTAACTTTTCTGTGGTGAAAGTAGAGTGATAGAACTATTTTACTTACTCCAAATTCTAATTTACACATTGTCATTTTAGACATGAATAACACATTTATATAGGCCTATAGTGTAATTCATAGATTTCACTACTTTTGTGAACCAAAGACTTTGGTGAACCAAATCTGAAACACCAAAAAAAAGGATGACATGAGTCATTGTTTCACAACAGTTTTGAAGTTTTCCAAAAATCGGATTTCTAAGCTTAGTATCTCATAAGACAGTGCTCTAAGGTGAGTGACTTTGCATTTCTAGCAAGACCAGAGACTGTACTGAACATTTTGACATGTAACACCATGCCATGTTATAAGAAGTACATTTAAAAGTTGATTTAAGGAGACATCTAAAAATTGAGAAAATACCCTTCACTTCACACTCCAGAGGGTTAAAAAAGGGTAATGTGATTTTATTTTAAAAGACAATGAAGGTGATATATTTATTATATTCAAAGGCAAATTCATACTTAGTCCCCTGAATCTGGAATAATGTACAATTTACAGCACAGCCTCACAATGTGAGGAACTTTTCATCTACAGATTGCTTTGGTCTGGCTTTACCCCTCACTGATTGGTTGAAGACACTTTGAACTCATTGGCTAAGGAAATCAGAAGGAGGGGCTCATTATCATATTAAAAACCGCGCGAAAATACGCGCGAAAGTTTCACGTATTTTCGCGCGAATATACGGGGAGGTCCGTATATTTGCGCGTAGTTTCGCACGAATATACGGACCTCCCCGTATATTCGTGCGAAACTATGTATGCGTATTATGGCACATTGGGCTTTCCATACACGCTCCCTCACTGTCGCTCTACCATCCACACACACACATGCACACGCCACACCCCTCTCTCTCTCTCTTAAAGGGACAGCGATCTCATCTCACTCTGCATGACCCTAATATCATAACATGTGTGTTCTGGAGAATCACAGAACGGACGATCGTCCTTATTATTATGCCGTTTAAACCAATTATTTAAATGTGTTTGTTAAATTCGGCATCATGTAAGTTGCGCTGACAGGTCCACACACTGCTTCCCCGCAGCGAGGCCCCCCCCGCCCTCCTGTTGATAGTTCACGAGCGTCAAGCTCCTCAACCCCCCCCCCCCCCCCCCGCCCCGTTGATAATTCTCGATCGTTGGCACACTGATAACAATTTTTTTTTTTAATGGCACTTCACATCATAAAGGTTGCCGACCCCTGGTTTATATGATGACTCATCGGTTTGCATCTGAGATGTTTCTGGGAAATCATGTGACCAAAGAGCACCGCCCCCCCACCCACCAACTGGTATTTAAAAACGCTTTGTGCTCTCCGCCTCCTCATCTTCAGAGATCAACAGCACAGGTAAGAACTCTTTAGTCAGAATTCGGAAAAAAAGTGTTTGACTTTTGACTAAGAATAAAAAAAATTGGCAGAATTCAGCATGATTTCTTTTTGAAAGCCAGTCAAAATATGACAGCTATCTATATTCACATTCAGCCTTGGCCTGCGGTTTACTTTTATCCAACTGTGTGTTTGACTGTGCACTTACATGGAGGTTTTTACGCTCCGTGTTATGTTACAATAGCTTGAATCTAAAGAAATTTGGACTTTCAAAAGTTCGAATTTGAGACAAAAGTCTAATTTTTTTCTCGCAATTTGAAGTAATGCAATGTCAATACATGACCATGAAAAAAATTAAAATAGTTGTGACAATATACACCATATCTATGTTTTTGGGTTTTTTATTTTCTCGTCTTAGATTTCGAGGGTATTTCAGTTGTAACACTGTTGTGCAATATGGGAGGCTGTGGCGCAATGGATGCACACTTCACCCCAATTGCTCCTGTGGGCACAGTATTGAGTATGTAAATCGCAAAGTAAAGAAAAGTGGAAAAAGTGGGAGGCATGTGGCGTCGTGGATAGAGCGTTGGTGTTCGGATCAGGGGAGTACAGGTTCAAACCCACTGCAGTCAGCATGTCGTTGTGTCCCTGAGACACTTCAGCCCAAATTGCTCCTGTGGGGATTGCCCACAGTATTGAGTATGTAAGTTGCTTTGGATAAAAGCGTCTAACAAGTGACATGTCATGTAATGTAATATATACTATGTTAAAATTCTACTACTGGCTGCTTATTCTTTTTGTACTACCAAATACCTGTAAACCAATGTTGTAATACAACACTGTGCCACATATACTTATTATACATATACTATTTACTACCGTCATCTGGCAGCTCATTACTTTCTACTTGTTTTACTTCATAACCCTATCCTGATCGTTATCCCGTGGCCCCTTTGGTTTGGCTGGCCAAGATTTCCTTTATGTTGTTTTTGGCCAGCCCTCCAGACTGGCATAGTTTGATCCACATATAAATAACTTATTTCCTAAACAGTCTCTTGGGTTTGGCGTTGTGATATATGTAGCGGGTCACAAACTGAGACACAAAGGTTCTACGTTGTTGTACAAAGTTACAAAGTCAAAACTTTCCCTGTGGAAGACTTGAAGATCTGTGGTTACTCACTTCTCTTTCCTCCATCCAGAAAATACTTTGGGTGCTCCCTTCTGAAGCTCCTGTGAACCAGTCAACATGGCAATGTGAGTATTACTAACGTTTCTAAAACAACAGAATGAAGTGCTGCTTTAATACCTCACCACATTATTATTGAAAAAGCAATACATATTGACGGCATGGTTTCAGGTCCTACAACATCATCAACATAATATTTCTAAAAAGGTGCATTTGACTTAAGTCACTTGCTACGCTACACTACTTTTATTTTATATTTATTTTGTACACCCACCTTTTAGATTTTCCTCACAAGATAGGGAAATAAATAGGAATCGAGCATGACAAATACAAAACTGAATATTATGACCACATGTGTCATTAGGACTGAAAGCAGCATTAGTAGTGAAAGAAGGAGGTCACAGGCATGAAGGGAGGAGTTTATAGCATGGGTGGGAGGGGCTGGTGCTTGATTGGCAGTCTAGGGGGTGATGCACTTTCTACATGTTACTTTCTACATTATCATATTATTATATTACTACATATTTTTTATTAATAAACAGTTAATTAACGTTACAGTTAATACGTCTCAGAGGCGTCTGGTTATACTCTTTATTACCAAAAATAAAGCATCCGTGCCAAATATACCTATTGGAGAATATTTGGTGGATTTAGGTATACAGACATAGGGAAGGCAAGGTAAGGTCATTTTATTTAATTAGCACCTTTCAACACAAAGTCATTCAAAGTGCTTTAACAGAAATGAAAAACATCAAGATCATTTAATAATAGTGCAGAGGAATTACACGATAGAATAACATTTAAAAACATTTGAAAAGCAGTCATTAGAAAGTGAAGATGGTTATCAGGTCATTAGAAGGAGATCTCCGGCTCTGTGTCACTGCTTCTCTGTGAGGTGGTACTTGTTTATTCTACATTCAGTAGTTTTTGAGCCAATGTCTTTACTTTTCTACAGGAACACCTCATCCAATGTAAAATCGATGACACAGTTGATATCCAGCCAGTTTCTCCAGCTGTCAATCAGCTAGATACGAAAGAAGGGAACATTGGCTCTATAAGAAATTGACTCATGGTAAAAAGATCCAACAAAGAAACAAAACCATCTTGCTTGTTGGTGAAACAGGCGCAGGAAAATCATCTCTGATCAACGCTCTGGTTAACTACGCCCTGGGAGTGAAGTTTGAGGACAATGTCTGGTATCAGATGTAAAGAAGAGAAAAAGTCAAACAGAAAGTCAGACGTCAGACGTGATCGTGTACGAGGTCTTTGGTCTTGAAGACAGAACTCTGCCCTTCTCTCTGACCATCATCGATACCCCGGGTTTGGAGATACCAGAGGGATTGAGAGAGATGTCCTCGTCAGCGAAAGATTGTTGGACTTGTTCCGCTCAACAGATGGAGTTCATGAGATCGATGCAGTGTGTCTGGTGCTGAAAGCGAGTGACAATCGACTGAGTGACCGACTGATGTACGTCTTTGATTCAGTGGTGTCTCTGTTTGGAAAAGACATAGAGAGAACATCGTTGCCCTCATCACACACTCAGATTTTGTGACACCTGAAAATGTTCTACAAGCTCTGAAGATGCGAAAATCAGGTGTGCAAAAAGACAGGAGGTCAGCCTGTTCATTTCATGTTTAATAACAGCAGAAAACAGAGAGAATAAGAAGAAATGAGCGTGCTCTAAAGAATGCATGGAATCAACAGAAGATGAAATCAGTCAATTCACAGATTTCCTGAAAAATACCAAACCACAGAACCTGAAAAACACGTTGAAGTGTTGAATAGACGCATCAGACTGACAGCCTGCATCCACAACCTGCAGGAGAGAGTTCAGTTCATTGAACTGAAACAGAGAGAGATCAAACAGACTCAGGAAGGTCTGAAGAAACACGAACAAGACATGAAGAATAACAAGGACTTCACAATAGAAGTTGATGAAGTCTATAAATGTAAAGAACCTGTCGATGAGGTAGAGGTGGGCGTTAGGGTTAAACTATGGAGGAGCTACCTGCTGTGAAGTCTGTAAGGAGAACTGTCACTATCCATGCACACTGGCCTGGTATCCAAGTCAGTGTGAGGTCATGCAAGAGAAATGCACAATATGCAACAAAGAGTGTAGTGTATCAGGCCATAAGAATGAGCTCTACTGTGGTGTACTGGGAAGTGTCATGTATCCAAACATGTGAAAGACAAACAATGCACTAATGTGAGGATGAGTGCAGTGATCCAGATCATCTGAAAACACACTGGAATATGTGAGCAAGACCAGGAAGTTAAGAAGGACATACAACAGATGAAAGAGATGTATGAGAAGGGTAAAAAGAAAGTGAGGAGTCAGGAGCCTCTTGGAAACTCTCCAGAAGAAAATGAAGAGCTCCAGAAAGAAAAAGATCAGTTCTGGAAGAGTCTTTCCAACATGTTGAAACTGGAGGAGATCGCCTGAAGGTTGTTTTCTCTCCACTCAGGTCACCTGGACTTCCTGATCGAGAAGATGAAGGAGAAGGGAGAAACAGAGAAGGTCAAGAAACTGGAGGAGATGAAAAGTAAAATGGAAAAATCCAAGAGTCAAATCAGCGCTGAGCTACATGTCTGGTAAAACAGCAGCTATTGGTAAAGCCGCTAGGGATCCTCAGAGGGAACACAGATGAGTAGAAAACAAGCTCTACAGTTTGATGAAAGGTATTTCATTATACCAAGTGTGATGTTGATGATGTGATTGCCTTTTTTTTTTTGTAATTCCTGGAAACAGCACCCTTTGTGGTTTAACGTTCAATAACCAATCCTTACTTCACTGTTCACGTTATGGACAATTCATATTTTCCACCTTGTGGGTTCCTTTGTCCTTTGTGACCCAAAGTCCCTCCTCACAATGTCCGTGAAGTTCCGCATGCAGCCCAAACTGTAGCTAACTGTGCATGCTCCTCCAGCTGGTTACCAAGCAGAAGAAGAAGAAAACAAACTGAAGGATTGTTTGGAAGAGATGTTGAATGAGGATACTCGTCGTTACCAGCATGAATATAATTGAGAGAGTTTGTGGAGCTCCAGACGAACACAGACCCTCAATTGTTGCTCTGGTTTCAAATTGAGGAAAGAGCCCCCCTGCTGTTCAATGCTAGCTACAGCAGCTCTCTCTCTCCTCTATATACAAAGTATGGCAAATAAACCAATGCATTATTTCATGACTTGTTTTTTCATGTAAAGTAAATTGACTGAGGCATATACTTTTGGAATCAGAAAATGATGCCTTTGAATCTTTAGGTGACAGTTCTGCAGAAAGACTTTGCAGCTCTTGAGGCTTTTTACTGATATTTAAACTATGTTTGGTGTAAAAGACGATGTGTAATCATTTGTTCTGATGTTATTGTGTATTCTCCACATATGAGGATGTTTAACCTGCAGCTCAGTCTCTTCCAAATCACACTCATCACATGTACTGCATATAAAAGAGACGCAGCTTTCTGCTGGGAAGTAGAACAAAGAAAAGCCTCCATTTTAGTTTGTTTATGAGTTGCATTTCAGCAGTTTGCATTTATTACTTTTTACATGTTCATCAGTAGTTGCTTTATTTTGAGACTTGATTGTTGTCAGTTGAGTTCATCTTTTTCTTCATCATTTGATCATGTGCATAACATGCTGATGTTTGTGGTGTTTCTTTAACCATGTATGATGATGATCACACCTTGAATGTGTTGGATATGAAACAGGTGTCAGTGACGACAGATTTGAAAGAAAAGTCTCCTGTTTTTAAGATTTGCATTCAGTTACTTTGCATTTTTACCTTTTTAGATATTAAGCATTTATGGTTTTATTTAGAGACTTGAGTTTCAGCAGTTTAGTTCAGATTGTTTTTCTTTATCATTTAATCATTGTTATCATGTGTAATCATTTGTAACCATATATCAAGTGAGTAAATAAAAACAAGTAGACTGATGTGGTCTACTGAAAGACAGCAGCTTCTTCTATTATCGTCTTCTGAACAAAGCTCCATACGGCCTCTTGGGGTTTGGATGAATGTATAATTACATTATAAATACATTTGATGTCAAATCACTCAAATCTTTCAAAGTTATCAGAAAGATGCAAATCAGGTGTTGACCCTAATTAGAAATCCTCTCCACAGATATTTAGTTTTCTTAAAAACAAAAACAGTAATGGTTTTCTGACTATGGGAAAGTTTTTGGTCCAAAAGTAGTAAATATGCAAAGTAGGTGATTTTGTTTCTCCTGAAGATATGTTTCAAAAACATGTAAATAAATGTTTTTAAAATATGCTATAGGGTAGACATTTCATTACGTCTCCTGAAGTTTCATTTTAGATTAGATTAGACATGTGCATGTTTATGAATATTTAATATAAGAGCACATACAAATCAAATACATTTGATTGATTGAATAAACAGATACAGCAGCACCTGCTAAATACCGAAAAAAAACCTTGTGCTAAATAATTACGAGCTATTATTCTTCAGCTTTCAATGTTCTCAAAGGGTGTTTTCCTCACTAGCTTGTTGAGCCTGTTACACAATCACATCTTTAACAAATAGGTTTTAAGACAAAACAGTTTATGGAGTGAGGGCAGGATGCTCTTTGGTCACATGATTTCACAGAAACAGAGATTTCACATAAACACCCTGTTTCTGTGAAATCATGTGACCAAAGAGCATCCTGCCCCTCCTCCTCACTGGTATTTCAAAACGCTTCGTGCTCTCTGCTTCCTCTTCTTCAGAGAACAACGACAAAGGAAAGAACACTTTAGAGCAGGAAGCATGATTTATGTCGGAGTTCTGAGATTAAAGCCAAACTTTGGAGAAGAACGTTTTTCACTTTTATCTCATAATTATAACACAATGTAAATCAGAATCAAAATCCTGTATTTGTCCCACAGAGGGATTTACAATTGTTACAGCAAAGAGCCAAAGACAGCTACAACTTTATATAGAAGTATGCATACAAACTATATTACAGATAAAAAACTAGACATTTCACAATTTACAAAATACACATCCAGTACCAGTAACAGTAAGTAGCCAGGTGAAAGTAAAACAAGTTGGTAGTATAAATTGCACAGCTATTTACGGTAAATATATGTTGTACAAAAGTATTATTGCACAACAGGAATGTTATAGTCTTTGTTGTTATATGTGTGTGGGGGGGGTCTACCAGGGGCCGTGGTGGTTGTAAAGTCTGACCGCTGCAGGACAGAAGGACCTGCAGTATCTCTCCGTGAGACACTGCGGGTGCAGCAGTTTCCCAACACCTAAACAGTGTCCATATTAGGGCTGCAACAAACGACTCATTTGATAATCGATTAATCTATCGATTAATGAAACGATTAATCGACTATTCGGACTATTATGCCTTGCACAATTTCTCAAACGCTCTTATTTAGCCATCAACTTTTAGATTACATTACATTTAGCTGACGCTTTTATCCAAAGCGACTTACAATGACCGATTACAGGGACATTCTCCCTGGAGTAACTAAGGACTAAGTGCCTTACTCAAGGGCACACTAGTGGTGGTGTTCCTGGCGGGATTTGAACTCACAACCTTCCGATGTTCAGCCCACCTCACTATCCATTAGACCACCACTATCCCTAGATTTAGCTTGAGGTTGTTTTAGGCATCTGGAAACTAACAATGAAGACAATAAAGATGAATACTCAATTCAAAAAGACATATATTATTAAATTAACTAAACAAATTGTGGACAAAATTAATATTGCTTTTTATTTAAATTAAATAAATAATATTTCACATCAAAAGAAACAACAATGTTTTAACAAATTGTATAAATAATGTGATACAAAATAAATAACCAGTTACCTCTAATCATTAACCCATGTTTGTATCATTGAGTTAACTCCGTGTGTTGCTGCTAGCATACATAACACCTGACGTGGAAACGTTACTCGTGGACGGGGCTACAGAGCAACTAGAAAGACAGTCGAACCCGGTGCATTCCTCCGTCTGGATGTGGTGCACTTTTGCTAAATGTTTAGACAAATTGCTCGTTTTACTGCCCTTACATAAACTCTTATTGCACTTTTGGTAACGAGCATTGTCCACCTCAAGACATTTAACCACACCTTGGAGCGCTTAGTTCTCTCCGCCATCTCCGCCATCTCCGCCGTGTGTGTGTGTGTGTGGCCGCCAGGGATTTTGGGCCCCATGAAAAGATATCAAATTGGTTACTTACTTTTTCTTTTTTTACCAAGCCTTATTTGTTTTTCTTTTATCTGCTGGTTCCATAGCCCTACACTGAAAGACAGGAACAGCCAGAACAGCATTGTTAAAACCTGCTCCAAGATCATCGGCTTGAAACAGAGAGACTTAAATTCCTTCTGTAGCTAACAGATTCTGCGGAAAGCAGAGAGCATTCTGAACTCTCCAGATCATGTACTTTCACATGAATTTCGTCTGTTGCCATCAGGGCGTAGATATGCTCTACCTGATCAAAGGACTAATCGCTTTTCAAAATCATTCATCCCTTCTGCACTCAAACTTTAAATTCTCGAAAGGCTTTTAACTTGATTATTTATTTATTTATTTATTATTGTGATGCTATGAACTATTTATAGTGTAAATTGGAATTATCCACATCTGTGCTCCCGGGTGTATCTGTGTGTGTTTTCTTCTTGTATGATCCTGCCTGTGTACAGTACATGACATAAACTGTTGCTCATAACCAATTGCCCCTTGATTAAACATTTTTTTCTTAATGTTCTAAAATTGTTTGACTGTCAGTCACGGGCCCTTAGAATCGTCCTAACTTTTCACCCCCTTACGGCACCAGTGTGTGTGTGTGTGTGTGTGTGTGTGTGTGTGTGTGTGTGTGTGTGTGTGTGTGTGTGTGTGTGTGGTAAACTAGTTTGTGGAGTTGCTCTGAGAGAGAAGCAGTGAACAGGTGTATGTATCTCACACTTTTATTGTAAAAGGTAAACATGACTGAGGCGATGATGATCTGCTAATAAAAAATATTTTTATGAAAATGTAAAGAATTTATATTAAAACGTTTATTATTTATAAATAGTTTAGAAAGTCATTTTTATATATTTATTGAAGATGCACGCTTTAAGGCCTCTTGAGTTTGGCGTAGGGTGTGTCAAATATTTGAGTCAACTAAAAAACAATACTTACATTTAAAGTATTGTCCTCTCTGCTGATCCGTACAATCCTGGAGATTAAACACAAGTTTTATTGTACTCTTTTTCCAATGGGGGTTGTTACTGCAGCCTACATCCTGAATGTAGCACTACTGCCCTCTCCTGGATTCAATCAGAAAGTCCCGTTATAAACACTATATATTCAAATAATTATTTACAGCTGTAAAAGTACTAACACTTTACTATGAAAATACTGCAGGTAAAAGTCCTGCATTCAAAAACCTTACTTAGTAAAGTGTATCAGTGAAATGCAGTTAAAGTACTTAAAGTAAAATAATTGATGCCCCCTTAGGTTAATAAACAGTTAAACAAACTGTAGGAGCAAAACAAACTGCACTAGTCTACTAACAGAATAGTTTAGCATCTCCAGCTAGCTAGTTAGCATTACATATATCACATATTTATGATGTTATTAAAAACATACGTCCCCAGGCCCTTATTGGGTTTGACGTTTGTGTTGTTTAATATTTGAGTGAATTAAAAAACAATACTTACTTTAAAGTATTTCCCTCTGAGTCGACGGACGTCAAAACTCACTGGACACCGGCGCGCAATGAATTCTGGGATACGCTGAAGGATCCATCAGCTGTGTCGTCTGACTCCGGGAGATGAAGGTCCGTCTTTGGTTGAACGCGTTTGGAGGAGACTTCAAATGAAGCGGCCATGTTTCTCCAGATGTGTGGATTACTCTAACTATATTTGACTGCGTAATCAATACTTTGACTTTAAGTACTTTAACGTACATTTTGCTGATACTTTAAGGTTTTAAATGCCGGACCTTTACATCCTCTGTTGTTATACCTTTTACTCAAATACTTAACCCCCCCCCCCCCCTCCACACTTGCAGCTGGACAGATACACTGTAAAAATACCATGATTTCATATTTAGCTGTAATATTTTACAATAAATGACTGTTTTACCACTTTACAGTCTTTACCTGTAATGTTCACAATATAATACTGTAATTTTGAATTTCACAGTGAAATCAATGCAGGCACAGTTAATTACTGTGAATGTTCAGGATAAATGATTACCAGGATTTCACAACATGTTACTGTAAAATACTGTATTCAGACCGTCCTCTGTGATAACACAACACATTAAGTGATTTCTTGCTTTTATCGCTCTTGCTTGGCTTTAAATAACTAATTTCTTTCTTTGGTGCAGGTTTATTTAAAGTGGACCTATCATGATAATTTATGAAATGATATATTGTAGGGCCATACCTATATAAGGTATATTTATACGTTTCTGTTTTCAAAATACCAAAACAGATCATGCATTTTAGCCATGCCTCATTTCACTCTATTTGCTGTTCTCCAGCCCTGTTTCTGCAGGGGGCTGATTCTGTGAGCTGCAGCTGACCACGCCCCCTGCAGGAGAGGGGAGCCGCTCTGATCAAGTCAGAAGAGGGGGAAAAATAGATCTCCGTCCTCCGTGTTTATTATAGCCTATTATTATAAGAGTCATTATTCATTTGTTTTAAAGCTCAATAAATAACAAAGAAGACCTTTGACCAGCACTTTTCTAAAGTTGTCCGGAAGATTTAAACTTTAACCTGTTAAGCACCAAGCCTGTTTTTCATGTTTCAGGCTCGAAAATGACATGCCCAAAACAAATGACTACAACTTAACTTCTAAAAGGGTTATATGAATAATTCTTTTATCAAAGCAAGGTTACATCTGTGAGTTGGATGTAGAAGTGTCAGAATCAATATAGATGTTTTTTATTTTAAAGAGAATTCAGATTTTACAGATAGTGAAAACTACCCTTGGATGATGGGTTAGTAGACTAAAAGCTTTAGGAATCCAAAGTAAACATATAATAAGTACCCTGTATCAAGATTGATGCAAAACAAGTGACATTTGACCTTTTTAGAGAGATTTAGCCAAAACCACCCCACCTCTGAGGTGATTTGGGTGAAAATGTTTTTTTCTTCATACTCTGGCCCCCCTTTGTCGATTTGGATGGTGACACCTCTTTCTGACCGTTAGAGCAATAGAATCGAAGGGGGGGGGGGGGGCCCACAACACAGACGTTGTGAAGAGAAAAGGTGGGGGCTGCGCGCATGTAAATGTGGAGCAGAGTGGAGCTACATTCTAGCTCTGGCATTTGGAAACTAAAAAGCAGTTTTATTGCTTATGGATTATCAGAAATCATTTCAAAGAGGACACAGACACATTGGATGAACCTATGGATTAACTGCAGCATCGTTTTATTATCGTTTTAATGCCATTGAAGACCAGTTTTGACCAGGTAAGCCATGTTAGCGTTTCTAGCTGCTTAGCTCCACATGTTATGATGTACGCTTTCGTTTATAGCGTCGCAAATGTTTATCACTGAGTGTTGAGGAGGGCACCACTAGATTCAGTGTCTCCAGGACACCAAAAACGAGTGGTTGGCTGTGCATCTAGGATAAGTAATAAGGGAGTTATTGTGAGTTTAAGTGCCGTTTTAGGTTACATTTTTTCGCTCGTGGGTAATTCAGAGGCTGAGTGCTAGCATTGTGGGGTTTCTTTGGATTTTTTAAAAAAAAAGATCAGTTAGCTGAGTTTCTTCCCGTTACATGGATATACAACATTCATATTTTTATTAAATATTAAGATTCCTTAGACGTTGTTTCCTGCAAATGACGCGTTTATCCGCCCGGTACTGGGGGGCCGTGCGTAACAGGTTAACGGACATCTTGACCGGCGAAAGAAAACCTAACTGAAACTCTGCCGCACGGTCCCTCGTTCCTTGGAAGAGGGGGAGAGGTGGGTGTTTGTCATCTGCTGGTGGATTAACCGGAGGAATTACAGTGCTTGCCTCGACGGGGAGGGATTGCATTGAATTAAAGCAGCGGGAGCAAACGCTTGCCTCGGGGAGGGAGAAAAAAAGCCACAGCGGAGAATAAACAGAAGGGTAACCATGGTAAATGCGCAGGAAGTCTTCTTCGCTGCTTTTGTGGCAGACTACAGCGCCACTTACAGGCTTGGCATATGTACTACAGCGTCTCCAGCGCTTTCGAGCGGCAATGGCCGGCCGTGGCCCAACCCCACATTCCCCTGATAGGTGGAGAGTTGGCCCAATAGCCGTAGCGCCACCGTCCTGACGTCAGGACAGTGTTCAAATCTGGATCAGTTTTTATCAGATCCGTTGCAGCCCCTTTTTTTAGAGATTTGGGTATGGAGGAAAAGAGAGAGGGTTGTGTTTTCTGACACTTGGTGAGTTCCCTGGAACACCGGGGACACATATTCATGTAGAAAAGACGTACAAAAGTGCATTTTTGCATGATAGGTCCCCCTTCTCCAGAGAGACGGTGGAGGATGTTGAGGAAAGCGTCTCCTGAACACTAAAAGAGGAATAATATCAAGAAAAAAAACGTCTTCGGTCCAGCTGTTGTTTAGACTAAAATACACGCCGGCAATGGACCACACTAAACCGTCTACGAACTGGGGTCGGTCGCTTCAAAACATGGATGAAGAAGTGGGGCCTGGCAGACAGTGCTGCATGCGAGTGCGGTGACCCTGAACAGAACTGCCCAACACATAATCACCACCTGCCCTTTATATAGACCACCCTCTGAAGCCAGCCTCTTCGATTCAGGACCAGAGATGCGGGCATGGCTACACGACACCGAGTTGGACCTCTGACGTTACACGAAAGAGAAGAAGACTAAACTAAAACAAACACTTTGAGACGTGACCTTCTGTGTGAAACTAAACTTCATGTAAAATAATCTCTCTGTTCTGCATCTGAGCGCCTGCTTTTAAATAACATTCATTAAATATCAGCAGCAGTGAAAGTTCATTTACTCGAGTAATGTGCTTAATTAAGCAAACTTAATGTAATTGTACTTATTACGTATTTACTGCACTACATTCATCTAAATTACTTTAAAATGTTGATTTTGACACTCAAAACATGTAAAATATCTTGTTTTAAAGGTAAATGTAACTATGAAAGATTATATATAAAACCTCAAACAATAAATGGGTTGATTAAAAAAAGAATTTAGTCATTTTTTGTGTAAATTTGTACATTGTTTTTACAGTTTTTAGGGTTTTATGCAATAATCAGTGGTGACATGTACATCAACATTTAGACAAGTGATTTACTTAAAGGCACATTTCAGGTACTTGTACTTTACTTGAGTATTTTCTTTTTACTTTATATTTATATACACTTCATCTCAAAGGATAATCATGTAGTTTTTACCGCGCTACATTTATTTGACATCCTAAACTGTACGAATTTAAATATGAACACACAAAACATTTAAAGAACTGTAAAATATTAAGTGTAGCTGTTGAATAAACCGTCAGAATCAGAATACCTTTATTAGTTCTCTTTTGACATTTGATATACTTTAACTGTTGATACTTATACTCAAGTAAATACATAGATTAAATACATTTAATACATAACAGAGTTTCTCATAGTCATTTAGTAATTCGGGGGCGAGGCTGAGAATCTGCTAAATAATGTATTCATAAAAATAAAGTCTTTGTGTTTCATTCTGCTTGTCTTTATTGTCTCTATTTTGGATTTCAATCTGCAAGTCGAGCAAAGGAAGACCCTCATCTTCGCCTTAGCGTCTGACACTGTTGCTTTTATTGCTTTTAAATGGTCTATTGTTTTTAGTATAAGGCTGTTATTGTTGTTGTTGTATTTTTACTTATTTTATAGAGGCGAAGAAGTCCCTCCCTTTCCGGGGGAACTCCATGGGACCTTATTTCGGAAAAAGTATGTATTGAAGTCAATCGAGAGAGAAATGATCTTTCGATCCCGTTTGAATTGTGTCACGCATTACACATATGATGTTTGTCAATTTAAGTCAAACATTTTAAAATAGGTCGTAAAACTGTGAAGTAACACTTTTTTTGTGTGAAACCGCTAAATGAACATCTCTGGTCTCACACAACACACGTCACCAACACCAAGATGGCCGGATTTGTAGTCTTTCTAGTTGCATATTTTTGAAATGATTTTTTAAGATTGAAAACATCACATGTGTAATTCATGGCACAATTCAAATGGGATCGAAAGATAACTTTTCTCTCTCCATTGACTTCAATACATACTTTTTCCGAAATAAGGTCCCATGGAGGTCCCCCGGAAAGGGAGGGACTTCAACTCTCTATGGCTCGTGAGGTGAGCTGTGTGATTTCCTGTATTTCATTGTTTCTTTATTTCTCTGAACAGCGCTTTGGTCTGGAGGTTTTAAAGTGCACTACAAATAAAGTTGTATTGTATTGTATTTTGAAAAAGAAAAACTGTCTCGTCTATCATCTGAATTCCTAAGCACACAGCTTCATCTGGCTTCACACATCATGGAATATTATACTAGAATATTTTACACAGGCACAAGTAAAAGTGAAACTATATATATATCGAGAGCAACAATTGGGTTGCGGTCGAATACTCCAAAAATCAGCTCTTAAGTTCTAACCCTATCGTCTATTCCTTGACCTCTGAGTGAAACGTCACGGGGTTAAGGGATAGTGGATAGGAGAATTCAAAAGGACTTAGGAGAAGAGACTGCGGTACTTTAGAGAATCGACTGCACGTTCACTATCCGACGTGTTTATGATGCGCCAGCGGAGGTCATAAATGTGCGTCTGCTGCTGTGGGGAAACTATGGAAACTACAGATTTCTATACAGCGGACTACAACATGGATGTTTAATAAGAACGAGGGACTACTGTAAACTCATCTAGAGACTTTGCACCGTGCTCTGATGCTGTTATGCTTTATGAACGGTCACAACAGAGAAACATATTCTTCATGACCAAAGTTGGAATTGAAATAAAAAAGGAAAGTGAAACTTATGCTCGTCACCCTCTCCCTCCGGTCCACATTAATACAAATGATCCCAATACGTATGATTGTATGAAAAGATCTTAAAATCAATACAAATGTATTTATTATAAACGTTAGTCCTTAACATCTATCACTGTGTATATCACCATTCAAACATCTTTTAAAAGTTGAACAAACTCCACACAGCTCAGTAAAGACTGTGAAATGTTGACTTTATTTGATCATTTCAGTAAAAACTAACGTTCATATTTCTCTTTTTGATTATAATACTGATGAACGTTCAAAACAAAGCACTTTGGCAACTTACCACATACGTTTTAAAAAGCTTAATAAGCACCGTAACTTTCATGATATCATTTCTCGTTCATAATCGGTTGTTTCTGTGAACGGCCGACTGTTGTGTGACGGCAAATGCTGCGGCCGCAAGGCATTGTGGGTCAGCATTTTCTCCTCTCCTTTCGGTGAGGGAGGTCCAGTGGTTCCTAAGCTAAAGGAGGTTATAAAGGAAGTTTGAAACAGACCTGCGCAATTGCGATCAACGTCTTGCTAGTGCGTTGCATGATGGTTAGTCATTTTGTCCGACTTGCTCTGGAGGCTCGCCTACATGAGACGTTGAAATCTCGCGGGACAAAGACGCCGCAGACTTGAGAGCGAGGTGCGGCGAGGCGGCGCAGTTTCTCTCCACGGGCTGCGGAAGCGAAATGCTTGATGGGAAACGACTCGCTGGTATCTCGAGCTGAGCGCTCATTGGTGGGTTTTACCCCGTGCTGGAGATGAAACTCTCCATTGGCTCGGCTAAAGTGTTGTTGTTTGTGTCAGTTTTATGTCGCCACTTCCATTCACATTTTTCATCATTGTTCCACAATGTTTATCATCATGAAATTAATATCTATATATTTTATACTATACTTGCACTGCTTACCGTTTCATACTTTATATATTTTAGCATATTCATACACACTGTTCATACTGTTCTGCTCATAGGCTACTGTGTATATCTATGTATTCACTGTTTATTCATCATTCAATTCATTCTATATTTTATTCTGTAGATTGTGTACATTACTTTTCACTTTACTGCTTGTTGCACTCCTGGTTAGAAGCTAAACTGCATTTCGTTGTCTCAGTACCTGTAATCTGCAATAACAATAAGTTGAATCTAATCTTGAGCAGGAACAAATGTATTTACTTAGTACATATCTGACATTAACGATTAAACACATGTGTGCATGAAGAGAGAAACTTGCTCTGTCATAGGCCTACTGGGTCAGGCTACAAGGAAGTGGAGAGGAAATATCACAATCAGAATACTACAGGATTGCTGGGAATATATAAAGTTCCAGGAGCGTGGGTTTGGCTGGACAAGTAAGGAGAGAACGAGGGCATATGGAGTGGAGACCATCACGTTTGCCAAAGCAAGCCCATTTAGCCGTGTTCCCCCATGGCTTTCCCCAGAAGCTAACATGTGAGTATCATAGAAAGGAAAAAAGAGTGGCAAATAAATGAAGTGGGAATTAAAACGAGTATGTACCTGAACGAAAAGTATTACAATTACCTCAAAATGTATACAGATGGATCTAAGAAGCAAGAATGCGTGTGGGATAGGCGTGTATATACCAGAATTCAAAATATCAATCTCAAAACGAGTGTCACATAATTTATCAGTTTATACAGCAGAAATACTCGCAGCAGTTATTGGGCTACAATAGGTTGAAGAGGTCAGACCTGATAGGGTGGTGATATGCACAGACTCACTATCTGCTTTGGAAAGCATACAGTCGACAATAACTGTTAGAGAAGATTTCATTATTGAACTTAACCATTGCTTACTGAGACTTCAGAGAAGGGGAATAGATGTGCAGTTATGCTGGGTGCCTGCACATGAGGGGTTCAAGGGAATGAGCATGCTGATAAGTTAGCAAAAGATGCGTTACAGAAGGAAATAGCAATACCAGTTTCACTTGGAAAAGGAGAAGGAAAAGCAATAATTAAGAAGAAGGGTATGGAAATATGGCAGAAAAGGTGTGAGGAAGATCAGAAAGGGAGGAGATACCACAAGTTACAGAAATCAGTCATAACAAAGATCTATACAGAAAGGAACAGACGGGAGGGATCATCATCACTATAACTCAGACTGGATCATACAGGATTAAACGGCATAATGTGTATAATGGTAAAAAGCGAAGTTGAAGAATGCAGGGGGTGTGGGTGAAAGAAAATGTGGAACACATCGTATTACACTGCAACATGTACAAAACAGAGAGGGAAAAACTAATGCCCCTTTCACACCAACGCAACTCCGGTTCAAGCTCCGTGCTAGAGCTTTTCTGGTTCAGAACCGGTTCTTCGGTTTAGCGCCGGCTCTTTTCACACCGCTCAGAGCCCGACTGGTGCTGCCGCTGCTGCGTCATGACGTCACAGTTTACGTCGCTGAGTTTCTCCCCAACGCCGGAGCTCACCTCACAACAACAACGGGCCGGGGACTGCGTTGCTTTTAATCATACGAAGCCAGATTAAATTAAATAACGACTTCTCCAACCTTATACTTTTCTCCAGAGTGCCGTGGTTCATTGTTTATTAATGTGTTTCAGCGGCATGTACCGACCGCTGCAGTGCTGGCCGGCTGCTCTTCCACGAGTGTATTCTCCCGTTAGCTCCGGGTTAGCTCACACGGCTCTAAAGTATTCACTGTCTGACTGTCACACAAGCAGCTGATACATATCCCCAGTTCCCCTTAAGTGAATGTGTGTCAGTCTGAATTGACGCTGTTTGGTGTCAGTCTGAATTGACGCTGTTTGGCATCACAACGCTGTTATGAAAGTTTCTCTGGTATAACATGGGTGATGTTAGCATAGCAACCGAAGCTAAACTGACTACTTGCTAAGCAGTTTTCTACAGGCACTTTTACCGACGTATTTTTCATTATGATTCTACTTGTGATAGTCGGACATGACAACCTGTGCAGCCCATGTATTGATTCCATCCGATAGCTGCTATAATAACAAACAAAACGTCTGCCTGCTCTCCACAATGATCAATAACAGCGAACGGATGGTCAAAGTAAGGTACAAATAAACAGAATCACACGAAGCCTGGTTAGTGTTGCCTGACTTTATAAAGTGTGTTTTTTTAACAAGTGTGTGGTTGCGTTCTAGTCACTTTGCTCAGCACTACTGCTTGTTACAACTTTTATTTGCCGTACTCGCCTTAAGTGTTAGCTCAGGTTAATCTCGCCCCCCTCCGACGTAAGCGTGACGTATGCGGTTCTTGCTTCTAGACGGACAACTTTTTGGTGCTCGAAACGAACCGGATTCCGGAGCTATGACGCTGCTCCGCTGCGGTGTGAACAGGAAAACCCGGTGCTTTTCAAGCACCAGCACCGAACCGGCCCTGAAACACCGTTGGTGTGAAAGGGGTATAAGACACAGGGTCAGAAAGGCAGGAAGGGAGTGGAGCATGATGGGGACACTGGGGACAGAAGGTGAGGGGGTAAGAGCTACCAGGAAGGCCTGGTAAATATTTGAATGAAACAGGATTGATTGGAAGAATTTAAAACAACGTAAATACATGGTATAATTCCACAAGTGGTGATAGGATGATATGGTGATACACACTCTTGTACAGTAGGTGGCGGTATGCACCTTAAAGTTGTTTGCAATCCGCCAAAAACCGAGAGAAGAAGAAGAAGCCGACTCCGAGCTGTCCGACTTCAGGCGAGCTTTTTGAGACCTCCCCCGGCTGCAATCGGCTATTCTCGTCTACTTTTGAGGCGAGCCGCAGCTCGTCTCAAACAAGCCTGTTATATCTGCACCCAACGCTGGTAAAAAAAAAAGCATCCAATCAAAACAGCGCATAGACGCAACGAGCCAAACACAGCAGAGTACTGGGCGGGACCAGGTGGAAGAGGCCAATCACAGCAGAGTACTTGGGCGTTACAAGGCGGGACAGTTTTGAGATCTCTCGTGTCAAATAACCCCTGTTTTTGTTACTTTATACCGGCCTGAAAATCAAGTATATCCGCCTGAATGGTTCATAAGAAGACTAATATTCTTACAGTGAGGTTTTAATAAGAGATTGATTTCAGAAACACATTTTATTAATGTCTGACTCCCTGTAATCCGTGTGTTTGCTCTACAACCAACCTCCAACTGATGTCACATCTCCTTGTTATGTATGGATTCATGTTAAGTTTCACTTTCACTTCAGCAAATAACTGCTGCGCACTAAAGGTAAGATGAACTGCGGATTAAACCCATCGACATATAAATGTATATTATTGAACACTTTGATTCAGTCTCAGTACATATTAAATATGTATATATGTAATACTACTCATGCTGTAACGTTACCACGAATGCTATCTAGTTTATAAATGTCTTTAACCGTGTATGCTAGCTTGGCCTCAGTTAGCTTAGCACAAACTTCCTCATTGTTCTAGAACACTTTTTTTAAGGGCTTTGTAAACCGTTAATGTGACGGTTGGTCGCGATCAGAGCCGTATAATAGAAGAGTTACGACATCTCCGTTCACTCCAATGGACCAGTTTTTTTACAGCAATGGCGGATCGTGGAGCCGTCAATAGTTCCCCGGAAGTTAGCTTGCCGCTGACTTCCGGGGAATTTTTGCGACCAGCAACACAGTAGAGTTGCAGCATAATAGACCGTTCGTGATGGACTTTTAAAGGTAAGAAGACGTTTAAAGATTTATATTGCAGATATTATCAGCACATCTGAGTCAAATGAACATGTGTATTAAAGGATGTTAGTGGATTATCCCTAAATCTACTGATTTAGGGAACGTTTACAGATAACAGATTAGGCTAGGATACCGGATAAAGTTAGCAACACACGTTAACCATGAACCATTCATCCGTTCTCCAAATGTTATTTCATCCAACGTTGTGGAATTAGAGAAAAAGGGCTTCTAAACGTGATTTTTTTGTGGGGTGGAGGAATATAATATTAGTTAAATATAACATTGGGGCACGTGTGATTGTAATGAGTGGAGGTGGAGAAATTACGATCAACATTTTGGAGTAGACCTACAAACTAGTATAATAAAGTTAACGTTACACAATAATAAGGAAGAGAGCTATTTGTGTGATACATCGCTATTGATATAATTTAGAGTGCATATTTGAGACTTCCAAACAGTAAACACAAACGTAAGTTATGGGTGAGTGTTTTTAGTGTATTCTGTTGATTATTACCTGTCTGTATTATGTTGCAGCACAGCTGATTTTGAAATGATGGCAAAGTGAGAGTGAAAACACAAGGTACATTTAATACTACTGTTGTATATAAGTAATCTTGTTAGTGTATATTAGTAACCTACTGTATGGCAGGTGGAGGGGCAGTGATGTTACAGGTGGAGGACTTACTGGACATGTATACACTCATTACATACTGTATGTAAAATACGACCAAGAATGTGAGACAACTTTATACAAATTCATATCACATCCATTACTGATGCCATTTGTCATACTTTGTTAAACTCACAAATAATAAAGTTCCATAACTTCAGTTGGAAACAAAGACCACACCTAATCTCCCCAAGGCAATTTCCCATCCAATAGGTGTGTATATATAACCCTTTCTCCTGTCTGTTCCTCCCTCTTTCAGCACAAGAACCAGAGGGGGATTCAATAGAGCCTGAATACCTGCACTGAGACCCTCACCCTGCACCCTGAGTCTCAACTCTCAGAGTTTTTCAAGCCTTTCCCTGTTATTTGTATTAAACCAAACATTAAGCTTCCCAATGGTGTGGTCTTCGTTTTGTGGAAAAAGTGCAAATGCAGTGTTTGAATATGATTACCTCACATATTTTGTTGCGGCTGTCTGTTTTGATTGTTAAATTGCTCCTGCTGACTTGAGCTAGCCATGTTTCCCTCCTCTCTGTGTCAGTGGGGAAGCCGTACATTCTGATTCTTACTCCTTTCTCTGAGCGATTGGAGCATCCCCAGGCAGCACAGCAAACCATGGTGGAGACGATATGCCAGGACAACACGGAGGAAAAGGCACAGACAAACTGCATGACATGCTATTCAATGTTTATTGAATTCCATGTATTTACAATGGATGTTCCTAAAACAACACTTTTAACGTCATAATCGTGTTGCTGCTAGTCCATTGATAGTCACCTGTTGGTCTCCTGTCCTTTCTGAAAGTCATAAAGATGACATTAGTCATTTAGATTACTTATGTCCTCAAGTACCATGGGATTACTGAAACCACCATGAATTAAAAAAATTGTAGAAATTAATCTAATTAAATTTTGAAGCATTCCTTGCCATCCCCTCCCTCTAAATATATCAATAAACATTAGGAAGTGATGCTCCTGACTACCATACCTGTTTAAGAAGATAATATTTGTTTTAAATAATTCAAAGCAATACACAACAGCAACAGGCTCTTTAACCAAGGCAACAGCCTAACATGTATGTTAACAAGTAAACTAGCTGTTCACACTATTCCTAATATTATCCATAAATATTAGCAGATTCTATTTATTTTTTAAAACATATTGATGTAAATACATACACATATCGGTATGTTGTATAAATATTGCAAATCAAGACCTTTATTCACTACTTATTACCAAAAATCGTAGTTCTATCTCCGGTAATCATGCATTCATATGTCCCGCCACGAACTTCCGGGGAACTATTGACTCTCCCTGAACCACGTGACGATCAAGCATTTTGGACTTCCGCTGTCAGAACTCTCTCTCTATATGGCGCTGGTCGCGATGTTTTTGTGTTGCTGTACATTGTTACCACAACCGAAGCTGAATTAAAGTTAATACTGTTATTATAAAAAATGTTGTTTATCTTTGTCGGACATTTTGTTATATAAGGAGATCTTACTAATGTGTTATTTCCGATTACAGGAAACTCTCTTGTCATATTTAATCAAACATTATTTAAGTTAACAAGAAATACACAAATGTAATGTAATTCAGGACAATTTTAAAGCATTTAACTATTTTCTGCTACTTCATAGGTTTACTGCCCTACATTTAGGGGGAATTAATGAACATTTAATCCACTTTACTTATTTAATGATATTACGATTAATCAACAAAAAATACATTATGATACAAAACAATTAATTAATAAAAAACAGTACATAAATGAGCTGAAATTAGATGTATTTTCAACGGCTACTATATTAAACATGATTAAAGGTCATTAAAGGTGGGGTAGGTAATTTTGGAGAAACCAGCTCGAGTGCGCTAGAATTTTTTTAATGGATTTTTTGTCAAAGCACTTCAGATATTCATTGCTATCAGGATGTTAAGAGCATTCCATGGAATATAACAAGTGTATCTCCAGCCGGTTTCTCAAACTTACCTACCCCACCTTTAAGTAAATCAAATTGTGAAATACACATTGTTCTGACATGAAATCATTCTACATAATGAGTATTTAACACAGAGTCAAATATACATATTTTAATGGCAGTACATCTACTTACATTTTGTATTCAAGTTCTTTACGTTTAACAAAGAAAGGTGAAGAATTGTATGAATAAATTAACTTCTGTCATTATTTCTTCTCCTTTTATAGGGAGGACTTCTGGTCCCCTGACCATGGATCCATCATCCCCCCAGGTATTCACTTTCCTGATTGTTATTAGGGAAACCTGAATGAGTTGTTTTTCTACATTATTAAACAGGAATACTTTTACATTCAATTTTGACTTTCAAAAGAAGATTTGGTCTTTAAAAAATCAAGAATTAGGAAATGGAATATAACGAGTAATTTATTAATAAACTTGTAATTCCCTCTTTAAATAATACAAGTCCAGTTTACATTCAAAGGCTGGATTTTAATCTGTATATTTTGGTGCTATGTCATTGATTTATATTTTTTATTAGTAGCATATAAAGAAATAATGTTCACAATAAAAAACATGTAATAGAGGAATATGCAATGTGAGGCCAAACACCTAAAAGCCTGATTCAGGGTCTCTTTAAATACAATTATGTATTCAAAAGGAATCTGAATACTTCTTCAATACAATTTTAATTTGACTTACAAGATTTGTCTTTGTATTTTATTCTGTAGTTTTTTGACCATCCCTTTCACCATGGGTGGAGCTGAGTCAAAAAACGAGAGGTGAGATGAAGACCTTTTCATGTTCATGTCAGATCCAGCTGTTTGACAGGCTAACCGGGTTCATTCTGGACATCCAGACATTTGTTCAAAGAGATTAGTTAGTTACATTTCTGAGAAATAAAACACTGGTTTCTGTGATTCAAAGCATTTAGTCTTTGGTTATAAACCTCATGAAATTTTATTTGAATAACACAAATAAAAAAACGTGAAACACAGTGTTGTGCTATCAGCGCCACCTTCACTAAAAAACAATGTTGTAATAAAAAAAGGAAGACTGCCATAACTCCATTCATGGCAAAGTGCTGTTAGTTTCAGCATCACATCAATATTCAACATTGAAACTAGCTGAACAAACCTTATCGTGAAGGTAATGCCTGTGTTCTAGCTCATAGTTAATGACTGCATTAGAAACAGGAATATTGGATAAAAAATCTAGTTTAATTATTTAAAAGAAATATGTTTTTTAACCGATGCACATTTCCCTTTAGATGATACTTATCAGACTTTAAAGCATTATGAAGTTTCTCAACCCGTTCTTTCTCGATACCTTAACTGAGTGTCTGAACAGCAGGGGGAATATGTCCATCATGTAGATCAGGGATCACCAACTACATTTGTCCAAGGGCCAAAATGTATCCAATAGACACTATCGCGGGCCAGTGATTTTTATATAGCCCAGAATTTTGAATTTGTGGACCGGGGAGGGGGGGATGACTCTTCATTAGCAGACTCTTCACGCTAACGAAGGATCACTTCTAGGCAGGGTTGGGAGGGTTAATTTGTAAATGTAATCGGTTACTAAATACTGAATACATGGCTCTGAAAGTAATCAGAATACAGTTACAGTTACGTGTCTTAAAAAACGTATTCAGATTACTTTTAGATTACTTTTGGAATACTTTCCTTTTCCATAACAGATGGGTATGTTTTGGTGAACAGGAGACACTTATTTTACTGTTTTAATGGCTTATCAAGAGCACAACTCAAACACAACATCTTTGGGTCATTCTGGACAGCTCCCTCTCATTTGCACCCCACATAAAAAACATCACCAGGACTGCATTCTTTGTACTGCCTTAAAACCTTTCCTTGGAATATGTTATGAATTGTCAGGTGTCCTTGGGTGCTTTGAAAGGCGCCCCCTAAATATTTATTATCTGAAACTATGTAATAACTTTTAAAACTGTTTTCCAGTCACTTGCCCCATGCATTCAGCAGCAGCAGGCCATTCACTTTGATTTGATCCCGTTATGAAATGTCATCATTTTGACAATAAAGAAATGCTACATAAACGTTATCTTGCACATTTTATCTAACCATCTCCGTTTCTAACTTTCAATATATTTTAGAAGAGATCTCTCTCTCTGATCTGCGTGCGGGGGCGGGGCCTCACAGACACGCTGCATCTCTCTCTCGCTCACAGACACGCTGCAGCGCTGTGCAGTGTGCACACAGTTCTGCCGGTAATGAATATTACATTTTGTGAGGAAACTTTTCCACCAATAATTGCAATAAGTAATCCAAAATGTATTCACTTCAGGTTTACGAAAGTAACTGTTATCAGATTACTCGTTTTTCAAATGTAACGCCAGCTGAATACAGTTAGCCTACTTGATTTTTGTATTCTGATTACGTAACGCCGTTACATGTATTCCGTTACAACCCAACCCTGCTTCTAGGCTACTGTCCCCGCAGCTCCTGCCTCTCTGTTGGACTCCGGTACTGCACATTACTCACAAGACGTTGTAAAAAAAAAAAAAAATGGGTGGGGTCGAACACAGTAACCACTCCGCCAACGCCACAATCACCCCCGTCGTGCGGGCCGGATGAGAATGTCTGGCGGGCCGGATGTGGCCCGCGGGCCGCCAGTTGGTGGTCACTGATGTAGATCATGCTTGTTCACTTTAGAAATGTTGTTAGCCGTGTCCATCTACCTCTGTCTTTCAAACGGCATGATTTACCTTAAAGGTAGGTCAGCCATTTTCTATAGATGACGGAGATCAGACACATTTAGACCAGGTTTTCTGCTCCTCCTCCTCCTAGTTTAATTACTTAAAATAAATATGTTTTTAAGGTTTTGATGGTTTTAATTTAGTCTTAGTCTTAGTCCTGTCTCAAATGTCTTTGTTAGTTTGTGTGGAGGAAATTCCACTTTAAAAACAGAAACAACCTGGTTGGCAAGAAATGAACAAATAATAGAAGTTTAACCTCTTAAGGACGACGGTCCCCCCATTGGACCCCTCCCACCGTTTTCTTTTCGAGACTGTGTCTCAGGGCTTCTTAACATTTATGAAACTATTAATGTGTAGCACCAGATTAACGGGAAGAATCTCAGCTAACTGAAGATATGAACCATTTTTACCAAAACAAAAAGCACGTCTCATAAGAAGCGTCTAAATGACCCCTGAGCAAAAAATGCAAACTGACTTTGGCACACAATTCAAGATAAAGATACCCTTATTACTTATCGTAGCTGCACATACAATATAGCCGATTAAAGCTGAGACTCCACAGATTATTTAGGTATAGTATCATCACTGAGCGATCTGAACTGGCGACAGGGAAGCAAACACAGACATCACAACACGTACCTTTACGGAGCATTTACGGCAGATCGTCTCACCGTAGCTGTCAATTAGGTCAAAAGACGTGTTCAATGGCATTAAAACGAAAAAAAAAAATGCTACAACTGTTGATCCATAGGTTGATAATGTACCTGTACCTTTGAAGAAATTATTTATAATCCATAATTCCATTTTTATGTAAAAACCGGAGCGGAAAAGTTAGCTGCTAATGGTACCCACCAGAGTGCATGCAGCTTCCGGTTTTGGTAACGCGTCACTCTCACTCCTTATTTGTTAACGTTTTGGTGTGTATATAACTTTCCCTCGATTCCATTGGCTCTAGCGGTTATAAAGAGATTTCATTCATCAAATCGAGCAAGGGGGGCCAGAGATAGGTCAAATCCACCCAAATGACCCCAGAAGTGGGGGTTTTTGGCTAAATCTCTTTAAAAAGGTCAAATTGCACTTGTTTTGCATCAATCTTGATACAGGGTACTTATTATATGTTGTACTTTGGATTCCTAAAGCTTTTAGTCTACTAACCCATCATCCTGGGTACTCAGATACTCACTCTCTGCCGATCGATCGGTGCTCTCTAAAAAGGCCGATCGCGAGACGTAAAATACATGACACTTTTCTCTGTGCGCGGCAAAACAAGCTCGCCAAAATGGCTTCACTAGTCTGGCAGTATTTTAAGGTGTCCGAAAATGACAATAAAATAGCGGTATGCAACGTGTGTGTGAAGCAGAACTCCTGCAGCTCCACCCGCTGTGACGGACCGGTGAGCGAAGCAGAACACACACTAAGAGTTAGACCTAACACATCTAGCTATTTGATCTACCTCTGGAACAAGATAAACTAGTTATAAATATATGTATTCTTCACTGTCGGGTCGCTCATTACTGGATCAGTGAGCTGCAGGAGATACTGACAGGCTGTCAGGAGAGAGAGAGAGAGAGGGAGAGAGGAAAAGAGAGCGCTTCAGCTCATTTCTCCCGTGTTATTATCCAAAGTTAATGTAAACTTGAATAATGTACTTCATTTGAATGTAACAATTATGTTGGTTGTTGTTTGTGGAAGCGCCAGTGAATGAGCCCCATTAACTGAGTTTTAAACATTTCTTTAAATGGAAGATCCCCATAGGACTCGATCGGATCGGCGATCGGTGCACCCCTAAAGTTGCGCTGACAGGTCCACACACTGCTTCCCCGCAGCGAGCCCCCCCCCCCCGTTGATAATTGATGATCGTCGGCACGCTGATAAATTTTTTTTTTTTTATTGGCACTTCATATCAAAAAGGTTGCCGACCCCTGCTTTATACACTCCAGCAGGAGGGAAGGGGAAGGAAAGCACATTTACATTACAAGAAGTTTGTTGACCAGACGGTTGAAACTTACATACATGTTAATTACAAACCAATGGTTGTAGAGACAGACTTTGGTTTGTTCTAAGGAAGATGAAATTAGAGGCTAGATGTGAATTCAATCAGTGGGAAATAAACAGATAATTAAGTTACAGTAATACTTATGATTAAATTAGACTTAATGATAAATTGCTACAACAGATTTAGTCACCTTCATCCTGTTTCTATTTAGTCAAGTTTTATTCGACTAAAAGTATGAGCATTTACTTTTCCTGCATTGTTGATTTATATCTTTTTGCCTAGTCCTTATTTTTTATTTAAATGTATGAGATTTTTCTTTAGATTATGGAAATATAGAGAATACAAATAAACATGTAGTAATAGTATGAATCATAAAAACCAAAAATGACACAAGATAAACTCTGAGTATAACAGTTTTATTTAACACTAACATAGTGCTGATAACAATGTGTGTGCCTCGTCCATATATCTAACTTCAATGTGATGCACATTTCCCTTTAGATGATACTTATCAGACTTTAACCTGTTAAGCCCCTAAGCCCCCGTCGGCGGGTCTTTTTTTTCTCACAAATTAATAAAAAAAAAATTTTTCTTTGGATGGAATGAATACCTATGGTGATAATTCAATGTAATACATAATTTGTATAGTCTGGTACCTGAACAAAGGTCAAATGGCACTGATGGAACCAGATGTACCCAAATGTGCCGAAAGCTTATTCCGCCTGGAACTATTTTTTGCTAAATATCTCTAAAAAGGTCAAATGTAACTTGTTTTGCCTCAATCTTGATACAGGGTACTTATTATATGTTATAGTTTGGATTCCTAAAGCTTTTAGTCTACCATCCCATCATTCAAGGGTGGTTTGCACTATAAGTAATGTTTTTTCTTTAGGCGGAGGTAAGAATTTACCTTTTTTTGCTATGTTCCATCTGAATCTACTCTGACTGAGAAAAATCTATATTGATTCTGACACTTCTACATCCAACTCACAGATGTAACCTTGCTTTGATAAAATAAATTATTCATATAACCCTTTTAGAAGTGAAGTTGTAGTCATTTGTTTTGGGCATGTCATCTTCGAGCCTGAAACCTGAAAAACAGGCTCGGGGCTTAACAGGTTAAAGCATTATGAAGTTTCTCAACCCGTTCTTTCTCGATACCTTAACTGAGTGTCTGAACAGCAGGGGAAATATGTCCATCATGTAGATCAGGCTTGTTCACGTTAGAAATGTTGTTAGCCGTGTCGATCTACCTCTGTCTTTCAAATGGCATGATTTACTCACTCGTCCCCAGCGCACATTGCATCCTGGGATATGGTAGACCGCGAAGGATACATCAGATGTGTCCTTCAAATCCGGGAAAAGAAGGCTGCATTCGTGGGCCGCATTCGGAGGAGTCTTGTAAATGAATGAGAAAAGAAGGTCTTCCTGGTTGAACTTGCGCTGAGCTTCATTAGTCCTATTATTGTTAACAACCATCGTTTCTCCGACACGTCAACTCTTCAGAAATCACCAGTGGGGTCACTGCTGATGGATTTAATGTCTTAGAACAAAACGTGATCCGTCTCTTCAATGTGTCTCAACCACAGACATTATTTCCAGCTATTTTCCTAAATCCTACGGAGAGATCCCATTGGCTCTGAGACCAGGGAACAGGAAGTGGTGAAATGCTGACTCACTTCCGGGTTTGAGGACGCGTCACTGTGGCACTCTATAGAGCGGCAGGTTTAGGAGAATGTGATTGGTTGTTTGAGGGACGGGGCGCGTCACGTGTAATTGTAATATTGGTGCTCGAGCTGACTGCCTGCTCGTAGGTTTCACCCCATCATATCAGCCTTTTATGGCGCGTTTCCACTACAGCCCGCAGCCCGGTTTAAGAGGGCTGTGACGTCAGCGGCCCGTTTGTGGTTGCGTTTCCACTTGGCCTAGTACCGGCCGGCGGGTCCTAATTCACAGTTTTTCTGGCCTCATAAAATCATGGGGCCAGGGCCATCGACAACGGGCTGAGTTTGTGACGTCAACGCTCTCGGCTGCTGATTGGTCGGAGAGAATCGTCACAATCACGCGCGAGATAATCCCTAGCGTCGCATATATATATAGCGATGCTTGCAGCATTTTACAAACAGCATTTTTGTCAACAGAGGATTAACAATGGCAAAGAAAAGCACACCATGGTCGGTCGAGGAAGTCACGACGTTCCTCCATTACATTTCTGATGAAAAGATCCAGCGGGAGTTCGACGGGATGACTCGAAATATAAAAGTATTTCAGGAAGTGTCTACACTAATGGCCACAAGCGGGTACTCCAGGACTGTCGTGCAGTGTAGGGAAAAACTAAAAAAGCTTAAGGGTGAATATCGCTTGGTGAAGGACAACAACAACACCAGTGGTGCCGGTAGAAAAAACTGGAAGTGGTTCGACCTCATGAACAGCATTTACGGCCATAGACCGAATCAAATTGTTACAGCTCAAATGCATTGCAATGACTTCCATGTTAAAAAAGCCTTTAAAAAGCTGAATATTTTAAAAAGTATAACATATTTTGAAAAAGTTGAAAGTTTCCCATCATGTGCTGAAAAGGCTGAATAGTTTGATATTTGAATGGTTCCTGCAGCTGAAATTAGGCTGAAGGAGTTAAATAAAGATATTAAATGTAAGTAGTAGTGAAAGAATGTTTACAAACACCTGTGTGTGTAAACCCAGAGATCAAAGGTTACCATGGTGACGACATTATCAAAATACCTGTTTACGTCTGTCCGTCTGTCCGTCTGTCTGTCTGTGGGCATGTCTGCTCTGATTAGATGCTGCTTGTAGCTACAAAAAACAAGTATGTGTGTTGCTGAACTTAGCGGAGAAATGCAGAAAATGCATTGCAATGACTGTTGAAAACTTGAAAGTGAAATGTTAAACTGGAAGAGTAGGAAAAATAGTGAAGAAGCTTAATATTTAAAAGAAATGGTTTCAAAAAGGTATAAACCACAACATTGTCCTGAAATAGCTGAATAAGTTAATAGTTGAATGGTTTCTGCAGCTGAAATTAGGCTGAAGGAGTTAAATATCAGATGTAAGTAGTATGAAGTCTCCATCAGACAGAAAAGAATAGGCTGAGACAGTCTGTTAAAGTCCAGTCTTTCAGTGTTGTTTCTGTTCCTGAGCACCTACTCATAACACCCAATCATAACACCTGTGTGTGTGTCCAAAAGTTAAAAGTTGAAGGTTTCCCATCGATTCCTGAAAAGGCTGAATAGTTTAATATTTGAATGTTTTCTGTAGCTGAAAATACGCTGAAATTATTTCAGCCAAAGTATTGGCTGAAATAATAATAAGGGGAAGAATAAAGAATGTGGGATGTTGTGAATTAGTGGAATGCTGTAAACAGCATTCCACTAATTATTACATGTTCCAGGTAAAATAGTTTGTGGCCTTTGAGTAATTAATATTCAAATAAATATATATATATATATATATATATATATATAAACATATTCATATATAATAATCATGTTTGAGAGTTCTTGGAGGATTAAGGTATACAGACACTTAACCGCTTTTTTTGTGAGGTGGTATTTTTGTAATTCTATGTTCAGTAGTTTGGAGCTAATATTTGAACTGTTCTACAGGAACACCAAATACAGATTTGAGATCATTCCAGGATCTCCTTCTGTCTACCAGCTGAAACCAGAACAAAAGAACATTGGCTCTCTAAGAAGACTGACTCTCGGGGAAAGAGATCCAACAAAGATAAACAAAGCCATCTTGCTTGTTGGTGAAACAGGAACAGGAAAATCAACTCTGATCAGCGCTCTGGTTAACTACGCCATGGGAGTGAAGTTTGAGGACAATGTCTGTTATCAGATCGTACAGGAAGAGAAGAAGAGTCAATCAGAAAGTCAGACGTCAGACGTGATCGTGTACGAGGTCTTTGGTCTTGAAGATAAAACTCTGCCCTTCTCTCTGACCATCATCGATACCCCCGGGTTTGGAGATACCAGAGGGACTGAGAGAGATGTCCTCGTCAGAAAAAGATTGTTGGACTTGTTCCGCTCAAGGGATGGAGTTCATGAGATCGATGCAGTGTGTCTGGTCCTGAAAGCGAGTGACAATCGACTGAGTGACCGACAGATGTACGTCTTTGATTCAGTGATGTCTCTGTTTGGAAAAGACATAGAGAAGAACATCGTTGCCCTCATCACACACTCAGATTTTAAGAGCTCTGATCATGTTCTACAAGCTCTGAAAGATGCGAAAATCAGGTGTGCAAAAGACAAGGAGGGTCAGCCTGTTCATTTCATGTTTAATAACGTCCAGAAAACAGAGAGAAATAAAAAAAATGAGCGTGCTCTAAAGAATGCTTGGGAATCAACAGAGGAACAAATCAGTCAATTCGCAGATTTTCTGGAAAATACCAAACCACAGAAACTGAAAACAACCGTTGAAGTTTTGAATTCACGCATCAGACTGACAGCCTGCATCCACAACCTGCAGGAGAGGATTGAGTTCATTGAACTGAGACAGAGAGAGATCCAACAGACTCAGGAAGCCCTGAAGAAACACGAACAAGACATGAAGAATAACAAGGACTTCACAATAGAAAGGAAAGTTAAGAAGGACATACAACAGATGAAAGAGATGTATGAGAAGGGTAGAGAAGACATTGAGAAGTCAGGGAGCCTCTTTGAAACTCTCCAGAAAGACAAAGATCAGTGGCTGGACGAGTGTTTCCAACATGTTGAGAGACTGGAGGAGATCGCCCTGAAGGTTGTTTCTCTGGCCACTCAAGTGCACCTGGACTTCCTGATTGAGAAGATGAAGGAGAAGGGAGACACAGAGAAGGTCAAGAAACTGGAAATGATGAAAAGTAAAATGGAGGAAAATCCAAGAATAGAATCAGTGCTGATCTACTTGTATGGTAAAACAGCAGCATTTGGTAAAGCAGCTTGGGATCTCTTCAGATGGAACATAGATCAGTAGAAAACAAGCTCTACAGTTTGATGAAAGGTATTTCATTATACCAAGTGTGATGTTGATAATGTGATTGACCTTTTTTATCTTTGTAATTCCTGGAAACAGCGCCCTTTGTGGTTTAACGTTCAATAACCAATCCTTACTTCACTGTACACATTATGGACAATTAATATTTTCCACCTTGTGGGTTCCCTTTGTCCTTTGTGACCCAAAGTCCCTCCTCACAATGTCCGTGAAGTTCCGCATGCAGCCCAAACTGTAGCTAATTGTGCATGCTCCTCCAGCTGGTTACCAAGCAGAAGAAGAAGAAAACAAACTGAAGGATTGTTTGGAAGAGATGTTGAATGAGGATACTCGTCGTTACCAGCATGAATATAATTGAGAGAGTTTGTGGAGCTCCAGACGAACACAGACCCTCAATTGTTGCTCTGGTTTCAAATGTTTTTGTTTTATGCGGATGATACCGTTATGTACTGTGCAGGTCCCTCCATTAAGGAGGCTGTTGTTAAATTACAGGCTGTTTTTAACATTATTCAGACTCAGCTCTCTGAACTAAAGCTTCTTTTAAATGTTGATAAAACCAAGGTAATGCTTTTTTCAAAAGCTAAAAAGACACCAGAGCCTGTTTTAGATATTGTTACTGTGCAAGGACAAGTACTCCAAGTGGTTACCTGTTATAAATACCTTGGTGTCTGGCTTGATGATTGTCTTACTTTTAAACTTCATGTCAATAACCTGCTTAAAAAGCTGAGGGTTAGACTAGGTTTCTTTTTCAGAAACAAGTCCTGTTTCTCACTTGAAGCCAGGAAAAGGCTAGTCACTGTGACCTTTTGACCTGTGCTGGACTATGGTGATCTGCTCTATATGAATGCACCTGCCCATTGCCTGAACAAGTTAGATGCCGCCTATCACAGTGCACTGAGATTTGTCTCAAATTGTAAAGCACTTACACATCACTGTACCCTGTATGCCAAGGCAGGTCTGCCTTCACTTACTGTACGGAGGCTGAGTCATTGGTACATATTCATTTATAAAGCTTTGTTGGGTAAACTCCCATTTATATCTGCTCTCTGATAACACAGAGTTGCAAGCAGCTATTGTCTGAGATCGCATGATGTAGTATTGTTAGATGTGCCAAGAGCAAGGACTGTCTTAGGTAAGACAGCTTTTATGTGCGTAGCTCCACTTGCTTGGAACAATCTTCAGCAAGAATTGAAACTGAGCAATCTCATTCCTCTGCATGTTTTTAAAGCTAGGCTAAATGAAATGCTCGTTGATACTATGGGTACTTGTAAATGTCTATAACTATGTAAATGTATCCTGTAAATATAATGTATGATGTCCTTTATTGTTTTATGTTGCATGTGGAACCTATTTGCTGCAGGTCTCCCTTGAAAAAGAGATCTATGATCTCAATGGGACCATCTGGTGAAATAAAGGTTTGAAATGAAATGAAATGAAATTGAGGAAAGAGCCCCCCTGCTGTTCAATGTTAGCTACAGCAGCTCTCTCTCTCCTCTATATACAAAGTATGGTGAATAAACCAATGCATTATTTCATGACTTGTTCTTTTCATGTAAAGTAAATTGACTGAGGCATATACTTTTGGAATCAGAAAATGATGCCTTTGAATCTTTAGGTGACAGTTCTGCAGAAAGACTTTGCAGCTCTTGAGGCTTTTTACTGATATTTAAACTATGTTTGGTGTAAAAGACGATGTGTGATCATTTGTTCTGATGTTATTGTGTATTCTCCACATATGAGGATGTTTAACCTGCAGCTCAGTCTCTTCCAAATCACACTCATCACATGTACTGCATATAAAAGAGACGCAGCTTTCTGCTGGGAAGTAGAACAAAGAAAAGCCTCCATTTTAGTTTGTTTATGAGTTGCATTTCAGCAGTTTGCATTTATTACTTTTTACATGTTCATCAGTAGTTGCTTTATTTTGAGACTTGATTGTTGTCAGTTGAGTTCATCTTTTTCTTCATCATTTGATCATGTTTGCATAACATGCTGATGTTTGTGGTGTTTCTTTAACCATGTATGATGATGATCACACCTTGAATGTGTTGAATATGAAACAGGTGTCAGTGACGACAGATTTGAAAGAAAAGTCTCCTGTTTTTAAGATTTGCATTCAGTTACTTTGCATTTTTACCTTTTTAGATATTAAGCATTTATGGTTTTATTTAGAGACTTGAGTTTCAGCAGTTTAGTTCAGATTGTTTTTCTTTATCATTTAATCATTGTTATCATGTGTAATCATTTGTAACCATATATCAAGTGAGTAAATAAAAACAAGTCGACTGATGTGGTCTACTGAAAGACAGCAGCTTCTTCTATTATCGTCTTCTGAACAAAGCTCCATACGGCCTCTTGGGGTTTGGATGAATGTATAATTACATTATAAATACATTTTATGTCAAATCACTCAAATCTTTCAAAGTTATCAGAAAGATGCAAATCAGGTGTTGACCCTAATTAGAAATCCTCTGCACAGATATTTAGTTTGGTAACACTTTATTTTGATAGTCCATAGTTAACACTATAAGTCATCAGTTGACATTCAACAACACTGTTTCAACAGACAAGTAACATGCATTTAACTAACTGCCAGTAGAATATAAGGTACATCTCAAGTGTTGATTTATAGATTGTACAAAAAGTGTCTGTTGACTGTCAACATGATTTTTGCAACAGGTTATACCGATATTCAACCTTACTATCTGTAGATTGTGTCAACATCTTCAAAATTGACAATCAACTACTCAAAATCAATCTGTCAGTTGAAAGTCAACAGGGTCATGTCGACTATCAGTTGATAATCTGTTGAGTCAAGATGTCAACTAAAGATTATACATTACTAAGTCATTAAGCATTAGTTGATGATCAACAGATAAGCAACTTTAGAGTTTAGTTGACTATCTGTTGATTGTCAACTAAACTAGAGTTGACTATCAGTATACTTTTAGTAGGCATTCTCCACTAAGCGTTTGTTGGCATGTGTTAGGACTATCCAATTAAAGTGAAAAACAGTTGAGAACAGTAGTAGTATGGCTCGTTTCCACTACTATCAGTATACTTTTATTAGGCATTCTCCTCAAAAGATTTTGCTTTATTCCCATGTCTGTTGCATATAATTAGTGGATGAATGTATGTGTTCTGTTGATAGGTTATAGACTTTCTACTGTTCTCAACTGTTTTTCACTTGAATTGGATAGTCCTAACACATGCCTACAAACGCTTAGTGGAGAACCTACTAAAAGTATACTGATAGTCAAGTCTAGATTAGTTGACAATCAACAGTCAACTAAAGTTGCCTGTTGATCATCAACTAATGCTTAATGTAATATTCAACTAAACTTTAGTTGCTTATCTGTTGATCGTCAACTAATGCTTAGTTACTTGTCGGTTTTTGATGCACTGTTGACATGCTACTAAATGTCAACTGATGACTTATAGAGTGTTAACTATGGACTATCAAAATAAAGTGTTACCTTTAGTTTTCTTAAAAACAAAAACAGTAATGGTTTTTTGATTATGGGAAAGTTTTTGGTCCAAAAGTAATAAATATGCAAAGTAGGTGATTTTGTTTCTCCTGAAGATATGTTTCAAAAAGATGTAAATAAATGTTTTTAAAATATGCTATAGGGTAGACATTTCATTACGTCTCCTGAAGTTTCATTTCAGATTAGATTAGACATGTTTATGAATATTTAATATAAGAGCACAAGTTTGGTTCTTTATTTGAATCAATATGAAACATTTAGAGTAACTAGCTCAATGTAGTGCTGTAATTAAATAACTAAATACAAGTTATTATATCTGTTATAGAGGGGTACAAAAGGGTTACATCAGAATATAGTATTTTGATATGTGTGTGTGTGTGTGTGTGTGTGCGTGCGTGCGAGTATGTGTGTGTGTGTGTGTGTGTGTGTGTGTGTTAGTTAGTTAGTTTGTGGAGTTGCTCTGAGTGAGAAGCAGGGAACTCTTTTATTGTGAAAGTTAAACATGACTGAGGCTGAGGACTAATCACGGGGTTTGTCAAACAGAGCACATGGTGTAGTCCCAAACGATAGCTGAGGATTCTGGGTAGTGTAGTGTCTTCTGCCATCCTAAACTCCGAAAAAATATTTGTTTCTCCGAATCAAAGGGGAAAAATACAAAAGCATTGCACACAATTTAAACCAATCAATGTTGTGTAATTAACAAGGATAATCTGGTGTTTTTGAGTTGATGAGTAGTGCAGATATCTCTGTGAAATCAATCGACAGTAAGGAGAATAGTTACTTCCGGGTGTAAAATCCTCCGTTATCCAATGGGAATGGACGCTCACATTGCCTTTAACAGCCGCCGACATGGACCGATGCGGTGCTTCCTGAGCGTCAAATACCGCCGCCGATGGGAATACATTGCAATCAGTTGAAAGCTCTTTGCGTCCGTTTATGAAGCTGAATGTAGCACTACTGCCCTCTTCTGGATTTAAACAGAATGTCAGGTCTTCCTCACGGTGAAGCTCACCCTGTTTAAAATGTATTATTTTGATTTCAAATAATTATTTACAGCTGGAAAAGTACTAAAACTTTACTATGAAAATACTGCAGGTAAAAGTCCTGCATTCAAAACCTTACTTTAGTAAAGTGTATCAGTGAAATGCAGTTAGAGTACTTAAAGTAAAATAATTGATGTTATTTGTGTCTCTTTTATTTACATGTGATGAGTGTGATTTGAACAAACTAAGCTGCAAGTAACATCCTGATATAAGGTGAATACACATGTAATCTTTTACACCAAATACAAATGTTAAAAGTTCCCTCTTCACGTCAGAAACATGCCTCTGAGACAGCAGCTGCTCAGTCTTTCTGCAGGACTGTCAATGCAAAGATGTAAAGGCTTTGTTGGCTTAAGTCCATCAAATACAGCTTAGTTTTGGTAATGAAAATCTAAAGGCACCTCCAAAAAGGAAACACAATATACTTCACTTAAAAAGAAAAAAGTCATAAAATAGTGCATTTATTTACTTCCGATTCTTTGTACTGTATATAGAGGAGGGAGGGTGCTGTTGTACCTGACATTCAACAGCAGGGGGGGTTCCTCACTCACTTTAAAACTACAGCAACAATTGAGGGTCTGTGTTTGTCTGGAGTTCCTCTAAAGCAGGGGTGTCAAACTCAATTTCATCGCGTGCCACATTCGCATAAAGGTTGCACTCAAAGGGCCGGTTGTAACTTTATTAATATATAATATATATATATAAAATAATGTATTATATTACATTATTGCCTCTGAATTGGATCATTATCGGAGAGGGTAATAACTTCATAATTAACTACGTCTGAAAGCAGAAGTCTGGGGAAAATAATTGCAAGTCTCTTCAGTGCGCATGTCACAAAACGAGATGCATTGTGGGACATGTAGTTTATGGGCAACCTGCTTCTGTAAAGCGGCATGTAACCATATAATATACGTATTATATTCTTTGCAAGCTCTTGCGGGGCCGCATGAAGTGAAGCTGCGGGCGGGATTTGGCCCCGGGCCTTGAGTTTGAGACCCCTGCTCTAAAGGGTTGTAATGTAGTTGTTTTCTGATTTACAATCTAGTTACAAATATGTTGTAATTGTATTATTTCCACTTTCCCTGAAACAAAATACTAGTAAGTACATTTCAGTGTCTCAAATGCACCATAATCAAAGTCTGCGTTTTATAAAAAGTGATATCGGATATCAGGAAATACACAGGCAAATAATGAAGGCTTATATACTCAACACATTGTCAGTAAATGCTTCCCGGGCCTCTAAGGCACAGTATAAGACAGGATGCAGGGTGTTAATCATGTGTGTTAAACAGGTAACAGCTGCTGCTCTAGCAGTGATTACTGTGTGAGTTTATAATAATCATTTTACTTATATGTATACGTGTTGCTCTCCCCAAGGTTTCTACCATTTCCCAGTTAACTGTTGGGTTTCTTTGGGAGTTTCTCCTTGTTGCTGTAATGGTCTAAGTTCAGAGGGTATAGTGTTGTAAAGCCCCCTGATACTTACGTGTCATTTCTGATATTAGACTTGATGAATAACATTTGATTGATTGAATAAACAGATACAGCAGCACCTGCTAAATACAGAAAAAAACATTGTGTTAAATAATTACGAGATATTTTTCTTCAGCTTTCAAGTTCGTCTTGTGGGGAAATGTTCTCAAAGGGTGTTTTCCTCACTAGCTTGTTGAGCCTGTTACACAATCACATCTTAAACAAATAGGTTTTAAGACAACATAGTTTATGGAGTGAGGGCAGGATGCTCTTTGGTCACATGATTTCACAGAAACAGAGATTTCACATAAACAGTCTGTTTCTGTGAAATCATGTGACCAAAGAGCATCCTGCCCCTCCCTCCTCTCTGGTATTTAAAAACGCTTCCTGCTCTCTGCTTCCTCTTCTTCAGAGAACAACGACAAAGGAAAGAACCCTTTAGAGCAGGAAGCATGATTTATGTCGGAGTTCTGAGATTAAAGCCAAACTTTGGAGAAGAACGTTTTTCACTTTTATCTCATAATTATACACAATGTAAATCAGAATCAAAATCCCTTTTTTGTCCCACAGAGGGATTTACAATTGTTACAGCAAAGAGCCAAAGACAGCTACAACTTTATATAGAAGTATGCATACAAACTATATTACAGATAAAAAACTAGACATTTCACAATTTACTAAATACACATCCAGTACAGTATGCAGCCAGGTGAAAGTAAAACCAGTTGGTAGTATAAATTGCACAGCTATTTACGGTAAATATATGTTGTACAAAAGTATTATTGCACAACAGGAATGTTATAGTCTTTGATGTTATATGTGTGTGGGGGGGGTCTACCAGGGGCCGTGGTGGTTGTAAAGTCTGACCGCTGCAGGACAGAAGGACCTGCAGTATCTCTCCGTGAGACACTGCGGGTGCAGCAGTTTCCCAACACCTAAACAGTGTCCAGATTAGGGCTGCAACAAACGACTCATTTGATAATCGATTAATCTATCGATTAATGAAACGATTAATCGACTATTCGGACTATTATGCCTTGCACAATTTCTCAAACGCTCTTATTTAGCCATCAACTTTTAGATTACGTTACATTACATTTAGCTGACGCTTTTATCCAAAGCGACTTACAATGACCGATTACAGGGACATTCTCCCTGGAGTAACTGAGGGCTAAGTGCCTTACTTAAGGGCACACTAGTGGTGGTGTTCCTGGCGGGATTTGAACTCACAACCTTCCGATGTTCAGCCCACCTCACTATCCATTAGACCACCACTATCACTAGATTTAGCTTGAGGTTGTTTTAGGCATGTGGAAACTAACAATGAAGACAATAAAGATGAATACTCAATTCAAAAATACATATTTATTAAATTAACTAAACAAATTGTGGACAAAATTAATATTGCTTTTTATTTAAATTAAATAAATAATATTTCACATCAAAAGAAACAACAATGTTTTAACAAATTGTATTAAATAATGTGATACAAAAATAAATAACCAGTTACCTCTAATCATTAACCCATGTTTGTATAATTGAGTTAGCTCCGTGTGTTGCTGCTAGCATACATAACACCTGACGTGGAAACGTTACTCGTGGACGGGGCTACAGAGCAACTAGAAAGACAGTCGAACCCGGTGCATTCCTCCGTCTGGATGTGGTGCACTTTTGCTAAATGTTTAGACAAATTGCTCGTTTTACTGCCCTTACATAAACTCTTATTGCACTTTTGGTAACGAGCATTGTCCACCTCAAGACATTTAACCACACCTTGGAGCACTTAGTTCTCTCCGCCATCTCCGCCATCTCCGCCGTGTGTGTGTGTTGCATGCATGTAGCAGCCGCGCGCGTGTGTGTGTGTGTGTGGCCGCCAGGGATTTTGGGCCACATGAAAAGATATCAAATTGGTTCTTACTTTTTTTTTTTTTACCAAGCATTCATTGAGAGCCTTATTTGTTTTTTCTTTTATCTGCTGGTTCCATAGCCCTACACTGAAAGACAGGAACAGCCTGAACAGCATTGTTAAAACCTGCTCCAAGATCATCGGCGTGAAACAGAGAGACTTAAATTCCTTCTGTAGCCAACAGATTCTGCGGAAAGCAGAGAGCATTCTGAACTCTCCAGATCATGTACTTTCACATGAATTTCGTCTGTTGCTATCAGGGCGTAGATATGCTCTACCTGATCAAAGGACTTTTCAAAATCATTCATCCCTTCTGCACTCAAACTTTTAAATTCTCGAAAGGCTTTTAACTTGATTATTTATTTATTTATTTATTATTGTGATGCTATGAACTATTTATAGTGTAAATTGGAATTATCCACTCTGTGCTCCCGGGTGTATCTGTGTGTGTTTTCTTCTTGTATGTTCCTGCCTGTGTACAGTACATGACATAAACTGTTGCTCATAACCAATTGCCCCTTGCGGGATTAATAAAGTTGTTGATTGATTGACTTAAACATTTTTTTCTTAATGTTCTAAAATTGTTTGACTGTCAGTCACGGGCCCTTAGAATCGTCCTAACTTTTCACCCCCTTACGGCGCCAGTGTGTGGTGTGTGTGTGTGTGTGTGTGTGTGTGTGTGTGTGTGTGTGTGTGTGTGTGTGTGTGTGTGTGTGTGTGTAAACTGCCCCGCCCCTCGCACACAGACAGGAGAGAGATCTCTCGTCTGGATTGGAAAGATCGAAAATACATCATAGACGCATTTTTTGGTCTTTTTGCATATTATAAACGAGTTGGCGACACTAAAACTGTGATATAATGTTTATGTAACAATAATACATATGACATATATTTTTTAAATGTCTCCAGTAGCCTACCGATAAAAAGACCGATAACGTTGGAGCTTAACGGCGTGTCAAACACACCAGGTGATGACGTCAACAACGAATCGACGACTGAATTAGTTGGCAACTAATTTGGCCATCGATTTGAATCGATTAAGTCGATTAGTTGTTGCACCCCTAGTCCAGATGACTCTCCAGGACAGAGCTGGCCTTCTAAACCAGTCTGTTCAGTCTCTTCCTGTAACACAACGTATCACTGCTATTATGAGACGGAATCGCCTTTTTGCCTTGGATCTTTCTATTTGGGCTGTTTTATACTGTTTGACATTGTTTTCTTTAAATGACTATATATGTATGTTTTAGTTTATCATTTTTAATAAGACATCTTTTAGTTCTTAGATTGATTTTCTGCTGTAACTCCAGCAGATTAAACTGTGAAATCTGATGGTTTTTGATAAAAACGTTTTAAATATCACTTTCTCTCAATAAGTGTGATTTTAAAGTCTGTGTAGTTTAAAAACATGTTTTCTTCTATGCAGAAAACTCATCAGGTGATCCATCCTCATGCTCCTGTAAACCAGTCGCCATGGCAACGTGAGTAATACTAAAATGTTTAAAATTGTATTCTGAAAAAACAATAAAATGCTCCTTATAAAATGTTCTTTGACATGTTGATTCAATTGACAACTTGCCTTAAAAAATGCCTTAAAGGTATCCTGTCATGCAAAATGCACCTTTTGATGTCTTTTATACATCAATATGTGTCCCCGGTGTGTCAGGAGACTCACAAAGTGTGTACCCACATCTCTAAAAACGGGGGAACAACGGAGCTGATCCAGATTTGCGTCCGATATGAGGTAATATGGTGGGTAGTGGTGGTCTAATGCAGGGGTTCCCAACCTTTATTGTGCCAAGGACCGGTAGATACATAAAAAAAAGATCGCGGACCGGTTGTCAATTTTAACTGATTTTAATATTTACTCACCACCAGCAGGTAGCAACAGAGGCTAATTGTATGTAACAGCCTGAACAAATACTAGAACAATATGCATCCAAAACATATTAACAAAGTTTAAAAAAGAACCGGTGTTGTTTTTTGGTTTTTCGGAATACCAAAAAACCGACGTTATTCAGTCAAATGGGAAAACAGATAAATCAACGTTTTGGTTTTGTTTGTATGATTTACGGATAATCCAGTGAATGCTGGGAAAACGAGGAGAAGGCCCCTTATGAAACAAAATATATTGTAATATTTGGTAAATATAATACAATATACTGGATCATACATTTCCATATATGGGAAAGTAGTCCTTATATTTTAAATATATTGCAATATATGCATGGACCATGTATGGCTATATATTGATACATATAACAAAAATATTTGCAATGAAAACAAAAACTGCACTATACATTTATATGTAATAGTTTATTGAAACACTCATTTATCTTTCATGAGTTACACAAGTTTACATAAAATTGAACAGATATTCATAAACAGTTATCTCACTTTGTTTTGTATAGTTACCCACTTTATGCATATGTTTGATGGTAGCCTATATATTAAAAAAGTACAAATTGTCCATTGAATGATGGAAAATAATATACAGTTTATAAATATATATAGACACACACATATATGCACGCATATATATGCATATATGCACGCATATATATATTGCATATATAATAAATATGCATATATACACATATAAATATGCATATTTACACATATATATTATATATATGCATATTGCACGCATATATATATGCATATATGCACGCATATATATATGCATATATTACGGCCGACCGGCTATTTGGAGTGGAATGCAGCCCATCCACGGCAGACAGCCCAAACAGTATTCGAATGCGCCACTTCCGGCTGACAGTGGCTGACCTCCGTCTTCGCTAAACATAACTCTCTAAAACGTGTTAACGTTCTCATTGGACACATTACGTGCCAGTGATCATCACCAATCAATCTCACAGATTTCGGGGAGGCCCCCCCCCTCTCCAGCAATAGATTGATCTGATTGGCAGATTCAAATCTGCGTTGCTGCCTCTGTCTGTTGATTCTGTCGCTGAGTGAGTGTCAAAGAGAAAGCATTCATCAGGTGCTTCGAAACGGAAAATTAAAAAGAAACGAGAGGAAAATACAGCACGAGAGTCAGGTATGTGTGTGAGCATTTAAAACTATTTTAAATTGAAATAATTCTGCATGTACACTACAAGTAGTCTAGTTGCTTAATCCGTATGTCCCGTCTCTCGGCACTACAACAGCTACATTAGCTAACGTTAGTTAAATTAGCTATGTTAGTTCCCTCGTGTATGAGTGTATAACCGGTCCGCAGCTTTGTGAACATTCAATTTCGAAGATTTTCGATGTTACAGTCAACTGAAGTCGACCCAAAACAGCCAAAAATAGCGGACCTTTAGATCGCTAACATTTTAGCATAAGTCAATGGAGTTTAACATAGCGAAAACTAGCCCCGCGGCTAACGGACATTTTCTGACTGGTGAAGATGATGAGCTAGTTAAGTAATGTAACCACAGTTAGTCTATGTGTTCTGATGTTAGTAACTATGTAGGCTAACATTAGTTAGGCTATGTGTTGTGGACTAATGCATTCAAGTTAGTTCACATTTTAGTTGTTATTGCCCCTGCTGACAATTGTGTGGATAATATGTAGCCTACAGTCAATGGCATTTCACATTTTGCTCTCCAGTGTATGTTATTTTAATGTTGATCCATAATACTATATATCTATATATTTTACAGGAGCATTGTTGAAATTCATAGGTCGAACTAAGCCTGCAGAACCACAAGTCAAGAGGACAGAGGAGCCAGATAGCAGTGGTGACTGAGACAGAATAAATAAGGAGAGAGGGCCCATGCAGAGAGGCAGACATCAGTAGTGAGGAATCAGACCCAAAAACACGAGGACAGAGGAGCCAGATCGCAGTGGTGAGGAACGCACTGTCATTTAATTTCACTGTAATTTTACTTTTCACATATCACTTTATTCACTATTCAGCTTAGTTATCCTTGCCATGAAGGAATGAATGATTGAATGGATGAATGTTCTATATTATTTTAATGACAGATTGAACCACAGCAATATTGTTTTAGAGATTTTATGTTTAACTGCTATGCCTGTCATCTCTGCTCTGTGTCATTGTGTTGTCTCCTGGGTTCTGTAGTGCCCGGAGTCTGTCTTTTTATTTTTTTCCTCCCAAACCCATCCCCTCAGGACGCCTTTTGCCTCCTGTCAGGTCATCATTGTAATAAGAATTTGTTCTTAATTGATTTTCCTGGCTAAATAAAGGTTCTACTACTATTTATTCAGTTATTTTATTACTGGTACTGCTAATTGCACTATGCGTATTGTTGTATATTGTATATACGTATGTATTTACTACTACTACTTACAAAATCGAGGGTTGTAGCTTTGTGTCAGTACATATTTCAGGGTTTTTCTATGCCTTTGTTAATCTAAATTCTAATACTCATAGGCGACTACAACTCCTGCCGATGCCGAGGCCCAGTTCTCCCTTCCCACCACCCCAGGCTCATTGTGCTAGGTAAAACTCTCATTCAATAAAAGTAGTCTTTTAAAGGTGGGGTAGGTAATTTTGGAGAAACCAGCTTGGTGCGCTAGAATTTGAAAATACACAGCCGGAAAAAATCTGCCACTTCCTTACAGAGCCCCTCCTCCAACACACACAAACGCGCACATGACCAATGAGGGCACGAGATAAGTTTGTGCACAGATGGAAGGCTGACAGGCAGGTAGGCCATCCAGTCATTTCAGCCGGGCCGGCTAAAATGATTGGTCGTGCTTTTTACAGTACCACGGCTTCCACAGATGACATTTTTTTATGGATTTTTTGTCAAAGCACTTAAGATATTCATTGCTATCGGGATGTTAAGAGCATTCCATGGAATATAACAAAAATCTCGAGCCGGTTTCTCAAACTTACCTACCCTACCCCACATTTTGAAATATATTATTACATATTGCTGTGGTTATTACAAAATGAGTTGCAAACAATAACATTACAACTGTTTATTTATTTATTTATTCAACCATGAATCATCCTTACTCATAATTTAAAAATATTTCAGTAGAATATCTTTCATTGGCCAAAACTAGATCAAGTGTTACCATATTCATTAGCCAACATGTATATCAACATCAATTTATTTACAGTTTGGTTATGGTTACATAATGAATATTACAGTTTTTTAAAAGGGCAACTCACGCATTTTGTAATAACCATTGCAAAATGTAATAATTTATTACAAATGCAGTGAAATGTATTTTATATTGCGTTCAGGCTGTTACAGAATGCAGCAGATTATTACAAAATGTGGGTTTTATTACATAATTACATGAAAATGTTCTTGAGTCATTACATCATGTGTTGTTTATAGTATTTTGATAACTGTTACACATTGATAGAAAAAAACTAATTAAGCTTCTCATTATTCAGACTCAGCTCTCAGCGCTTAAGCTTATTTTAAATGTTGATAAAACCAAGGTAATGCTCTTTTCAAAAGCTAAAAAGACACCAGAGCCTGTTTTAGATATTGTAATTACGCAAGGAATAAAACTTGAAGTGGTTACCTGTTACAAATACCTTGGTATCTGGCTTGATGATTGTCTCACTTTTAAACTTCATGTCAATAACCTGCTTAAAAAACTGAGGGTTAGGCTAGGTTTCTTTTACAGGAACAAGTCCTGTTTCTCACTTGAGGCCAGGAAAAGGCTAGTCACTGTGACCTTTTAACCTGTACTGGACTATGGTGATCTGATCTATATGAATGCACCTGCCAATTGCCTGGTCAAGTTAGATGCCGCCTATCACAGTGCACTGAGATTTGTGACAAACTGTAAAGTATTAACCCATCACTGTACCCTGTATGCAAGGGCTGGTCTGCCTTCACTAACTGTACGGAGGCTCAGTCACTGGTACATTTTTATATACAAAGCCATGTTAGGGAAACTTCCTTCCTACATCTGCTCCCTGATCTCACGGCGAATTGTAAGTGGCTACTGCCTGAGATCGAATGCTGTGGTTTTATTAAATGTGCCAACTGCTAGGACTGTCTTAGGGAAGATAGAATTTAGATGCGCAGCTCCGCTAACTTGGAACAGTCTGAGCAATTTGGTTCCACTAAATGTTTTTAAAGCAAGGATAGATACTATCCAATCGGAAACTGTTGGAACCTGTAAATGTTACTAGCTATGTAAACTGTAGTCACTGTAAATATGCTGTATGATGTCCTTTTTTGTTTTTCTGTTATGTTTATATGTATTCATGTGGAACCTACTTGCAGCAGGTCACCCTTGAAAAAGAGATCAATGATCTCAATGGGATTCACCTGCATAAATAAAGGTTTGAAATGAAATGAAAGATTTTTTTATCAGAACATGCATTTCTCCTCATTGTGAACATATATTGCACTCATGTTCAGAATATATGGTACGTACATGGTCTTTTATAAATCTGAATATATAGTGCATATATGTCCCCATATAATTGTGAATATATAGCGGATACATGTCCCCATATAATTGTCAATATATATAGTACATGTCCCCATATAATTGTGAATATATTCTACATACATGTCCCCATATAAATCTGAATATATAGTACATACATGTCCCCATATATTTGTGAATATATATAGTACATGTCCCCATATAAATGTTAACATATAGTAAATGTATGTTCACATATATACACAACCAATATATTATATATATTTACATATATTACTCAATATATGGAGAGCGGCAATTACTGATGTATTATCCCATATATTGCAATATATTAACACAATATATTATTCTATATATCAATATATTGTAATATATTAACACAATATATTATTCTATATATCTTCAATATATTTTGTAGATATGAATAAATATGTTTTTCATGTTGATTATTAATCAGTATCAGTTGGTGTAGCCAACAGCAAGATTTCCTTTATTAAATCTTTTAATTAACCAGTAAATCAGAAAACAAAATAATGCAATATATTGACAGTTAATATATGGGGAAATATATTTTCTTTACGTAAGGGGTGCATTATGAAGGGTGTGTGTGTGTGTGTGTGTGTGTGTGTGTGTGTGTGTGTGTGTGTGTGTGTGTGTGTGTGTGTGTGTGTGTGTGTGTGTGTGTGTGTGTGTGTGTGTGTGTGTGTGTGTGTGTGTGTGTGTGACACTGGCATTTGTTTTCAGAAGATATTATGATAGTGTTGTTCGTTCCGGTGCGCTCCCGACAGCATTTAGCACTACATCGAGATTAAGATTAAACTAATTTATTTTGGGAACAGCCGCATATATGCCGGTGTCGGACAGACACAAACACACCGAACACACAGAGCTGAGCTGAGCAGAGCACATACACACACACATCATGCGCCTTGGTGACTGACTGGACATCTCCTTCATAAAACTAATAAAAGGGGAGTAATCGGGCAGTTCGATGTGTGTAGATGTGTGTGTGGTTAACACGTAGCAGCCTGCAGTCACTCTTAAGCTGTTCTGATGAAGTTAAACACAGCGAAGGCGGTGCGTAAAAAGGCACAGCTCTTTACCGAGTATACGTCCCGCTGCCTCCTGATGCTGCAGCCATTTCATGAAGGAGGGTTTCCTTCTATAAAACAGCTGCGGGCAGCAGATACCGTGAGAGTCCCGGACATTAATTCATAGATCAAGGCAGACTGGTTTACTCTCCTGTTTTGCCAATCCGGTGCTTAAACAAATAGCTCTACACCCTGGCCGACATGTCCTTAAAATGAAGTCCGAGTTTGAAATATATCTCAAATAATGTATGCACCACCATTTCCCCACATAAACATAACAGTCTGCAATCAAACGGTTGTCTCCTGTGCGCTCCTCTTCCTACTTGGCGCACCGGTAACATGCTCGTGCGCACAAGAGGCTGAGACCTTAGACTGAGCCGCCGAATCCCTCGGAACATCATAAAAGCCATTTTCAACGGTTTTCTGGTGAAAGATTAACTAGCTACTGAATGAAATAATATGACTGGTGGCATAGGGGCGAAAATTATTATGATCAAATATTTTTATATATTTATAATTCTGCAAATATTACGATAAACTCACAGCTATTTCGCGGCCCGGAAGTAACACCTCTGCGGACCGGGGGGTTGGGAACCCCTGGTCTAATGGATAGTGAGGTGGGCTGAAGATCGGAAGGTTGTGAGTTCAAATCCCACCAGGAACACCACCACTAGTATGCCCTTGACTAAGTTACTCCAGGGAGAATGTCCCTGTAATTGGTAATTGTAAGTCGCTTTGGATAAAAGCGTCAGCTAAATGAAATGAAATGTGGATCAGAAACGTTGCTATCAGAAACAATGCCCGATGTGTTTTGGACGTAATATGGTCGTAATATGGCGCTCCATACTGTCATAGGAAATAATCCTTGATGTGTGTGACGGGGTTCTATTTGTCCGTTTGAAAACATAGGCTTAGTCGGTTGATTTAAGCTCCAAAACTTTATTTATAACAGCAACAAAAAAAATATACTGTTTGATAAAAGTGAAACAGTATAAATTAAAGGGGACCTATCATGCAAAATGTACTTTTGTACGTCTTTTCTACATGAATATGTGTCCCCGGTGTTCCAGGGAACTCACCAAGTGTCAGAAAACACAACCCTCTCTATTTTCCTCCATACCCAAATCTCTAAAAAGGGGCTGCAACGGATCTGATAAAAACTGATCCAGATTTGAACACTGTCCTGACGTCAGGACGGTGGCGCTACGGTTATTGGGCCAACTCTCCACCTATCAGGGGAATGTGGGGTTGGGCCACGGCCGGCCATTGCCGCCTGAAAGCGCTGGAGACGCTGTAGTACTATGCCAGGCCTGTAAGTGCCGCTGTAGTCTGCTACAAAAGCAGCGAAGAAGACTTCCCACGCATAGTTACCATGGTTACCCTTCTGTTTATTCTCCGCTGTGGCTTTTTTTCTCCCTCCCCGAGGCAAGCGTTTGCTCCCGCTGCTTTAATTCAATGCAATCCCTCCCCGTCGAGGCAAGCACTGTAATTCTCTCCGGTTAGTCCACCAGCAGATGACAAACACCCACCTCTCCGCCTCTTCCAAGGAACGAGGGAACCGTGCGGCAGAGTTTCAGTTTCAGTTTCTTTCGCCGGTCAAGATGTCCGTTAAAGTTTAAATCTTCCGGACAACATTAGAAAAGTGCCGGTCAAAGGTTTTCTTTGTTATTTATTGAGCTTTAAAACAAATGAATAACGACTCTATATAATAATAGGCTATAATAAAGCACGGAGGACGGAGATCTATTTTTCTCCCCCTCTTCTGACTTGATCAGAGCGGCTCCCCTCTCCTGCAGGGGGCGTGGTCAGCTGCAGCTCACAGAATCAGCCCCCTGCAAAAACAGGGCTGGAGAACAACAAATAGAGCGAAATGAGGCATGGCTAAAATGCATGATCTGTTTGGTATTTTGAAAACAGAAACGTATAAATATACCTTATATAGGTATGGCCCTACAATATATAATTTACATATAGCATGATAGGTCCACTTTAAATAAACAAAATCAAAGTTACCAAATTAGGTTGTCTGTCACTCATGGAGTAAAAACATTCTAGCTGTTTTTCACTGCAACAATCTCCCGAATGACTCTTCCAGGGCCAACACTGTCCCTTTTGAACCCATAGCCCCTCCCCACAGGCTTACCGTCAACAGGTTACACAATTAACTCAAAACCAATTGTCAACATAAATGTAATCCCTCAAACATGAGAAAACTATCCGACCCAAACATAAACAGGTTAACTATCTCTTAACACAATCATTCCCCATAATTAATAAACGCAAAATAAATAATAAATTGCATGGTTCATGACATCCTATTTAAATCACGGAAGTGATGCGCCTCGGTCTTTTCCACATTCCCTTTGCTGGGGAGACGGCGGCGAAACTCCGTTCGCTGCCCGTCACGTAAGTATCGTGTAATATAGTTAAATGTATGTTTAAATAATTGTAGACTCACAAGCGTGCACTCATGGTCGCGCTACAGAAAGGGAGGGGAAAAAGAGACGTTTTAGTGATGATTTAACCTTATTTATTGATGAACGGAAGAGAGCAGGAAGTGTGTGGTGTGTGTGTGTGTGTGTGTGTGTGTGTGTGTGTGTGTGTGTGTGTGTGTGTGTGTGTGTGGTGTGTGTGTGTGTGTGTGTGTGTGTGTGTGTGTGTGTGTGTGTGTGTGTTGTGTGTGTGTGTGTGTGCAACACATTCTCACTCCCAACTCGGCCTATGTTGACGTTATGTCAGGGTCCCTGTCGTCACTTTCCAACGCAGTGGGGGGCCCTTTAGCGTCGAGTTTCAACTATCAGGGAGTCCCATTGACTTGCATAGAGCTCCCTGAACGTTGGTAATAGACGAGTTGGGATCGCGGAGAAATGCTCTCCGCAGATCCATTCTCACATCGTTTATCAACCTTTTTCTAACTCAATATCAAGCCACACTTATTGTGTTTACTTCTTTATTTTAATTGAATAATGTCTGACTTTTGTTGCCGTCAGTTAGGGGGAGAGTAGGGGCTCAGAAAACTGACATCTGTATTGTTTCATCGCTTTTTCCATCTAATTTTGTATTATTTTCTAAACCACACCTGTTATTTACTCAACAATAACACACAATTATCCTTGTGTTTATTTATTTGTTTGATTGTATAATGTCGGACTTTTGGAGTCCGTCAGGACCGAGGGTCGGAGCAGCTCATAGTAGTTGCTTTAGAGAATTTTACACCCGGAAGTAAGTATTCTCTCCGCTTTGCTCAACGTTCAGGGAGCTCTATGCAAGTCAATGGGACTCCCTGATAGTTGAAACTCGACGCTAAAGGCCCCCCCACTGCGTTGGAAAGTGACGACAGACACCCTGACATAACGTCAACATAGGCCGAGTTGGGAGTGAGAATGTGTTGCATTTGTGTGTGTGTGTGTGTGTGTGTGTGTGTGTGTGTGTGTTGTGTGTGTGTGTGTGTGTGTTGTGTGTGTGTGTGTGTGTGGTGTGTGTGTGTGTGTGTGTGTGTGTGTGTGTGTGTGTGTGTGTGTGTGTGTGTGTGTGTGTGTGTGTGTGTGTGTAAGCTAGTTTGTGGAGTTGCTCTGAGTGAGAAGCAGGGAACACTTTTATTGTAAAAGGTAAACATGATTGAGGCGATGATGATCTGCTAAAAATTATTTTTATGTAAAGAATTTATATTAAAACGTTTATATATTTATTAAATAGTTTAGACAGTCATTTTTATATATATTTATTGAAGATGTACGCTTTAGGCCTCTTGGGTTTTGGCGTAGGTGTTAAAATCAATACTTACTTTAAAGTATTTTCCTCTGAGTCTGCGGACATCAAACTCGCTGGTCACCGGCGCGCAATGAATTCTGGGATACGCTGAAGGATCCATCAGCTGTGTCGTCTGACTCCGGGAGATGAAGGTCGCTTTGGTTGAACGCGTTTGGAGGAGACTTCAAATGGAGCGGCCATGTTTCTCCAGATGTGTGGATTACTCTAAAATAACTATATTTTACTGCGTAATCAATACTTTGACTTTAAGTACTTTAACGTACATTTTGCTGATACTTTACCTTTTACCTCTTCTGTTGTTACCTTTTACTCAAAGACTACAAATTCAAGGTACTAGTGACTTACTTAAAGGGGACCTATCATGCAAAATGCACTTTTTGATGTCTTTTATACATAAATATGGGTCACCGGTGCGTCAGGGAACTCTCGCAGCGTCAGAAAATAAAACCCTTTCTCTTTTCCTCCGTACCCAAATCTCTAAAAAAGGGGCTTCAACGGATCTGATAAAACTGATCCAGATTTGAACACTGTCCTGACGTCAGGACAGTGGCGCTACGGCTATTGGGCCAAATCTCCACCTATCAGGGGAATGTGGGGTTGGGCCACGGCCGGCCATTGCCGCTCGAAAGTGCTGGAGACGCTGTAGTACCAACCCAGTCTCACATCTAAACGTGTAATAACTACGTTGGTCCACAACTTGGGACGTAGTATTTCTACAAAAACGCCTCTGAAATTGTAGGATCCCCACGTTTTTTTTCACCATTCATTTCCAATGGCTGGCATCTATGTCACGTGATCTTCAACTTTCTCTCCGCAGAAATAAAAAACATGGCCAACCTTCGTTTTTCTCGGTAGAAAATGCCTATTTTAAGGTTAGTTTGGCCATTAAAATGCGTTTTGATGTCATTTGATGCGAGAAATATGAGTTTTTTTCAGATTATGTGTGCAGTGGATTTACATAATCTTTAGTTTGCTAGTTATTACGAAGAATACTTCAGGAAATTGTGTAAATACAACGTTTTCATTGTTACCAAGGTGGTTGCTAGGGACGCTGCTATCGATATTATGTCTGATATGTTGTGTAACTGTTTAATGGTGTTATCTTTATTGCTACCCCCTTCCCCATCAATTTATAGTGTTGGTCCCAGAGGTGTGGACTCGAGTCACATGACTTGGACTCGAGTCAGACTCGAGTTACCAATTTGATGACTTTGGACTCGACTTGACAAAATCACAAAACACTTGCGACTTGACTTGGACTTGAACACCAATGACTCGGGACTTGACTTGGACTTGAGCCTTCTGACTTGAGGTGACTTGATAATTTAATTCAGGGGTCTCCAACACGCCGATCGCGGGATGCAGCTAGAAGAGCAGACTCACGTCGGGGTGAGCAGAATCTTCAGCCGCTGCAACTCTTGCTGAGAATCCATGCAGGCAGGGGCGGGACTTTATTTTGCTGAGCCACCATGCGGCCAATCATATGCGAGGACACACTAGGATCATACCATTATGTGAAAGAAGGGTGGGGGCAGACGCTCCAAAGACAGCAGGTGTAGTGGTACAGGCCAGCTACACAGAGCGACGGGAGACGGGGAGCCGGATTTAAATGCAAGCGCGTCGGAAAAAGTCAAGAAATTTGCAAAAACCGAAAAAAGAAGCAGCATCTGGCTGCATGTCAATGATATTGGAGAAAGCAAAGCTGAGTGCAGGATTTGTAAAATGAAAATAACCTTCAGAGCAGGGTTTTTTTTTTGGTAACCACTCCATTTATTGCCAGAGGTGGGAGAAGTTCAGATCTTGTACTTGAGTAACAGTACCAGAGTGTAGGAATACTCGGTTACAATAAAAGATCCTGCATTCAAAATGTTACAAGTAAAAGTACAAAAGTATTAGCATCAAAATATAGTTAAAGTACCACCTGGAGAGGGATCTAGATTCAGGTGTTCTTTTCCCCATAGAGACGCCTCGCTGCACATTATCCCTTGCATAAAGATAGAAGTGGGTCCCTTATAACATGTTGTACACAGTGGAAATAAACATTCTGGTCACCTCAACATCAGGGATCTTATACATTAAACTCCTTCTGAATCAAACTGTCACGGTAGCCTTACCTTACTGATCCCTCTTACAATAGAAGAAAACACGTTACTTTACCAGCAGAGAGAAAATGGATTATTACAGTATTAATGGGACTAATAAAGAGCAGTTTGATTATTTGGTATTATTCTGTTGATCGATTTCATTACATTTGTTGAAAAGCACATAAGGACTTGTTTAAGACTCGTTTTGTCAAAGTTTAGGACTTGGACTTGACTTGAACTTTCCCATCCTGACTTGAGACTTGACTTGGACTTGAGCGCAAAGACTTGAGACTTGACTCGGACTTGAGCGCAAAGACTTGAGACTTGACTCGGACTTGCAAAACAATGACTTGGTCCCACCTCTGGTAGAGAATAACGACGAGTAAAGAATATACTTTATAGGGATCCTATTAATATCTAATAATACAATTATAAAATGCAATAACGTGTTTCAACCAGTAGGTGTCCCTTTCTATCAAATTTGCACCGTTATGGCGTAAATACAGCCAATTGGATCAAATATAAAAGTCAGCCGAATTAGTGTTGATACTGCAAGGAGACGTATTGTGTGAAAAGAAATGTAAGATGTTGTTTAATTGCTTATATATTTAAGATCCACGTCAAGTTTTCAGTTTTGGCGGCAGTTCTTGTTTGTCTAGAAGTCTTGTCATCAGGGCTATTGTGTGGAAGATGTCAACGAGACACAAAGATAATCTCAGTTTGATGTTTGATTTGAGTTGTTTGTTTGTTTGTTTGTTTGTTTGGTGTTCCAAGCCAGAGGAGCAGCGCACATAAAAGCTTTAGTACCTAAAACAGTCCTAGCACTTGGCACATGTAATAAAAACACATTCTGGGATCTCAGGCAATAGCTACTTGCCACTCTCCGTGAGATCAAAGAGCATATATAAGTCGGTAGTTTACCCAGCATGGCTTTATATATGAATATGTACCAATGACTGAGCCTCCGAACAGTAAGTGAAGGCAGACCTGCCTTGGCATACAGGGTACAGTGATGAGTAAGTACTTTACAGTTAGTAACAAATCTCAGAGCACTGTGATAGGCGGCATCTAACCTTTCCAGGCAATGGGCAGGTGCATTCATATAGATCAAATCACCATAGTCTAGCACAGGTAAAAAGGTCACAGTGACTAGCCTTTTCCTGGCTTCAAAAGAGAAACAGGACTTGTTTCTGAAAAAGAAACCTAGTCCAACCCTCAGCTTTTTAAGCAGATTAGTGACCTGAAGTTTAAAAGTAAGACAATCATCAAGCCAGATACCAAGGTATTTATAACAGCTAACCACTTGGAGTACTTGTCCTTGCATAGTAACAATATCCAAAGCAGTCTCTGGAGTCTTTTTAGCTTTAGAAAAGAGCATTACCTTGGTTTTCTCAACATTTAAAGAAGCTTTAGTTCAGAGAGCTGAGTCTGAATAATGTTAAAAACAGCCTGTAATTTAACAACCGCCTCCTTAATGGAGGGACCTGCACAGTACATCACGGTGTCATCCGCATAAAAATGCAAAGTAGCTTCATCCACATTTTCACCTAAACTATTGATGTAGATGGAGAATAAAAGTGTACCTAACAGAACCTTGAGGAACACCATTAGCAATGTTCAACCACTCAGAAGACAGCCCATCAAAGTGAACACATTGGGACCTTTCAGAGAGGTAGTTCACAAACCACCCCACTGCATGGCTGGATAAGCCAATACTGAGTAGCCTCTGCTTTAAGATGCGATGATCGACGGTGTCAAACGCTTTGGAAAGGTCAATAAATAGAGCTGCACAACTCTGCTTTTTACCTAAAATACTTGTAATGTCATTCACCACTTTCATTGTGGCAGTGATGGTGCTATGTTTCTTTCTGAAGCCTGACTGATGTTTAGACAGGATGTCATTGTTACATAAAAACTCCTTTACCTGTTCACTCACTAGGCGTTCAAGAACCTTAGCCAGAACTGACAATTTCGAGATTGGCCTATAGTTATTTAAAACAGTTGTCTCCCCTCCTTTTAGTAGAGGCAGGACATACGCTGACTTCCATACTTTAGGAATTGTGTTTGTGCTGAGGGAGAGGTTAAAAGAGAAGTGAGAGGTGGAGCAATAAAACCTGCAGCTATCTTTAAAAAGAAAGGTTCTACATTGTCCGGGCCAGCCGGTTTCTTAGGATCTAACTTAGATAATGCTTCATGAACAACATTTACAGTAAAAGGAGTAAAACTAAAAGGGTTTTCCAGACCACATTGTTCAGAGTCACAGACTGTGGTGTTCACAGAAGCAGAGTTAGTCACAGAATCAAACATAGAACCGCAGGACACAAAATGCTCATTAAAACAATTTAACATGGTGGCCCTGTCCGATATAGAGCCAGATGTTGTGGTAATGCACGGAGGTAGCTCATTTCGGATCTCACCGGTGGATAGCGATTTTATGGCTTTCCAAAATTTCCTAGGATTATTTAGGTTTTCTGTAGTAACTGACAAATAGTACTTCGACTTAGCACTTTTGACCTGTGAAGTGAAGCTATTTCTTAGCTGCCTAAAACGCAGCCATTCAACCTCTGAGCCTGATTTTGGCTCTTGTGAAGGCATCTCTTCGTTGTCGAGTGTGATCGGAAACCACTTTTTTATCTGATTCACCGTCAAGTTGGTGTTTGAAATGTCTGCATTACGAGGCGTCTGAAGAGGCGTGTGGAAGAAAATGAAAGAAGACAATATCATTACAAAATATTTTATGAATCAGACTTTTCAACGCAAAGAAATCCCCAAACTGGGATCATAAACTACTTCTTATCTTATCTTATCTTAAAGAGGCCCTGTTTGCTTTAAGGTGCGTTCCCTCTCCTGTAGTTCTGTAGGTTTCAGTGCATGTCAATGGTCTGCAGAGGCTAAAATCCATGTGTTTCTCCCCCCCCCCTGCCTGATTGGACTCCTTTGTTTACCTCCTGAACACAGTGACATCACTATGTAACACTCATGCTCCTATTGGCTAGCTCTCCAACACATTTTACATGAGGTTAAGGGGCGGGACATGTCTAAGCGGTTGACCAATCACAACAGAGCTGACCAATCAGAGCAGACTGGGCCCATCTTGTTACATTCCAGTTTATGTACTAAGTAACCATACCTGACATGAACGTGACATGCTAGCTGTTTCCCTTTACTTCCAGTCTTTATGCTAAGCTAGGCTAACACGTCCATGAAAGCATATTTCCTAAAACTATTCCTTTATTCTGTCTTTTGAATACAGTTACTGAAACACCCTCACAGCTGTTTGTTGTTCATGTAATTTAAAATATGAGTACCTCAGGTCAGTACGAACCACTTCTGTCTGATTAGATCAGCACTCAGTCTGTAGGGACTTGAACCGGAGCGGCGGGGGGTTCGTTTGTGAACCGGCGACACTAGTACTAGGATGAGTTAAAGGTCAACTATTATTTATAATCCACTTCTTCATGTCTCTTCTAGATCTTCTTCATGTCTCTTCCACATCAACATGTGTCCCCTCTTCTTCATGTCTCTTCTACATCAACATGTGTCCCCTCTTCTTCATGTATCTTCTACATCAACATGTGTCCCCTCTGTGTAAAGAGACTCTGAAAGTTTCAGGAACAAAGATTCTCTCTCTTTTTGATCCATTTTTATAAAAACCTGTCTGAAAATGAGCTGATCAGATTTTGGCCACTTAGTGATGTCATAACGATGTTTTGTCTTGTGTAACCATTAGCCAATCAGCAACCAAGGTAACCCCCCCCCCACCTTATCACCTGAATCTCCTCCTAGAGCACCATTGAGTTCTTTGTAACCAAATCTCTCTCAGAGGGGCGTGGGGAGGGGCTCCTTATTTTCATCTAAAGTAACAGACCTTGGGTGTTTCTCAATGTCAAGTAAAGCTGCTTCAGAGCCACTATTTCAAGCATACTACGTCATCGAGTGCCGCCGAAGTACTGTTCCAATCTCCAGCATACTTGGAAATCTACCGAGCCCGGCGTACTCCGTTTGGAGAAATATCGAGGCTGCACATGTGTAGACTCCGCGGTCTTAAAATCCCACAATGCTTTGCGCACGGACCAATTTCCAAAATCTGTGGCGGAAAATGTAAGGCGGGGCCTCTCATATGACGCACACCTGCACACTTGCTAGCCTGTTCCATTCTTTGTTTTCCAAATGTCAGGAAGTATTCTTGCCTCGCTTCTGAAGCAAGATGCTCGGCAGACAAGTGCTACCAAGCAAGCGTACTCGCGATTGAGAAACACCCAGAGAATCAGCACTTTGGAAACAGGGAGAGTCAGTGTGTGTGTGTGTTGGTCTCAGATGTTGTGGTTACCATCACACTTCAGAGTGGTGCATGGTTTCTCTTCATTGACCAACACACTAACTCTTTATTACACTGATTTATTTAGGAAATTGTTTATGGATCAACAACACGGCCACAGCAGTGTGTGTACAGTGTGTGTGTAGTGTACAGTGTGTGTACAGTGTGTGTGTAGTGTACAGTGTGTGTACAGTGTGTGTATACAGTGTGTGTGTGTAGTGTACAGTGTAGTGTGTGTGTGTGTAGTGTACAGTGTGTGTGTAGTGTACAGTGTGTGTAGTGTGTGTACAGTGTGTGTGTAGTGTACAGTGTGTGTGTAGTGTACAGTGTAGTGTGTGTGTGTGTAGTGTACAGTGTGTGTAGTGTACAGTGTGTGTGTAGTGTGTGTACAGTGTGTGTGTAGTGTACAGTGTGTGTACAGTGTGTGTATACAGTGTAGTGTGTGTGTGTACAGTGTGTGTAGTGTACAGTGTGTGTGTACAGTGTGTGTGTACAGTGTGTGTGTAGTGTACAGTGTGTGTGTAGTGTACAGTGTGTGTGTAGTGTGTGTACAGTGTGTGTGTAGTGTACAGTGTGTGTACAGTGTGTGTACAGTGTAGTGTGTGTACAGTGTGTGTGTAGTGTACAGTGTGTGTACAGTGTGTGTGTACAGTGTGTGTGTAGTGTACAGTGTGTGTGTAGTGTACAGTGTGTGTGTAGTGTGTACAGTGTGTGTGTAGTGTACAGTGTGTGTACAGTGTGTGTACAGTGTAGTGTGTGTGTACAGTGTGTGTAGTGTACAGTGTGTGTACAGTGTGTGTGTACAGTGTGTGTACAGTGTGTGTATACAGTGTAGTGTACAGTGTGTGTAGTGTACAGTGTGTGTAGTGTACAGTGTGTGTAGTACAGTGTGTGTACAGTGTGTGTACAGTGTGTGTGTAGTGTACAGTGTGTGTACAGTGTGTGTGTAGTGTACAGTGTGTGTACAGTGTGTGTACAGTGTGTGTGTACAGTTGTGTGTAGTGTACAGTGTGTGTACAGTGTGTGTGTACAGTGTGTGTATACAGTGTAGTGTACAGTGTGTGTAGTGTACAGTGTGTGTATACAGTGTAGTGTACAGTGTGTGTAGTGTACAGTGTGTAGTGTACAGTGTGTAGTGTACAGTGTGTAGTGTACAGTGTGTGTAGTGTACAGTGTGTGTAGTGTACAGTGTGTGTGTGTGTGTGTAGTGTACAGTGTGTGTAGTGTACAGTGTGTGTGTGTGTAGTGTACAGTGTGTGTGTGTAGTGTACAGTGTGTGTGTGTGTGTAGTGTACAGTGTGTGTAGTGTACAGTGTGTGTGTGTGTGTAGTGTACAGTGTGTGTAGTGTACAGTGTGTGTGTGTGTGTGTGTGTGTAGTGTACAGTGTGTGTGTGTAGTGTACAGTGTGTGTGTGTAGTGCACAGTGTGTGTAGTGTACAGTGTGTGTGTAGTGTACAGTGTGTGTGTAGTGTGTGTGTAGTGTGTGTAGTGCACCACCAGCAGAACATCCAGTTCTCCAAATACTGATTTGGTATCAAAGAGATTACTTATCTTCTCAAAATGATGTCAAAATAACCACTAAAAATGTCCAAATATTGACTTGAATTTGTATTAAAACCTTATGTTCAGATATTAATTCATCATCTGGAGAAGGTTTGTCAATATAAGGATCTCTTTCTGAATTAAATTGGTGGAAATGGGCTTAAAAAAAACTTTCTTTGACTGAAAGATGTTCTTATTTCTGTATTTGTAATAAAGACTGAAGAGGAACGAGGGACTCTGGAGCAGAGCTGATCACAGCTGCTGCTAAATAACCTGATACATAATAACACATCTTATTTATTGGTAAAGGTTAATGTTTTATTCCTGACTGTTACTAATGTGACGCTTAATAAAACCTTAATACGTCCTGATGTATGTCATTCATTCAGTGTACAATATATATACATAGGTAACGTAACCTGTAAGAAAGAACACTAAATTATAATATATATTAATTGGCAATTCAAACATTTATATAAATTAAAGGTTGTTAACAAGTTCATTTTTATAAATTAATATGAAAGTAATAAATGAACACATAAAAGGCCTTATATTTAAGAGTTTTATGCTATAGATATTTTATGAAGGTCAGGGTTATGATATTAATTATTTAACAAAGAAATAACACAAAGCCCGATTTCATATTTGTTTTAAGCATTACATATATATTACTATAGTTATTTATTCAGTACAATTATAAGGTTGTGGAATTAATGCGTTAATTCAGATTAAAATGAAGGAAATTCAGTGTAAAAACCCACTAATGAACACATAATAGGCCTTTTATTTAAATGTGTTACTGTATATTTTTTAGGTTGTAATTTTATTCAATTTTTACTCATTATTAGAGTTAAAAAAACATTTTTTTTAGATCAATCTACCTGTTCTGATTCTGATTCAAGGGTCTAAGCAGTGTTGGGTAGTCCTTAAACAAAGTTAATGCATTACACATTACTAGTTACTTGCCTTACTTTACTAAATGACTCCCTGCTTCGGTTATCTCATCTATTGCTTACGGTTAAATACTGATTTATGATTTGATATATGGCTGTGGTTCAGTTCTAGTCTTCTTGGCTCAGCTCTCACTCCCCTGCCTCCCCCCCCCCCCCAAAACCGTGTAGTGGTACGACCCAGAACTGGCTTTCCCAAAACATCCATAAAACAATCTCTGCTTCCGATAATGCAGGACGAATCAAATCATCATCAAATCAGTCCAGGGCCGTAAAGAGGGGTCAGATTAAAACGCTCTTTTGAATCCATAATGAGATCGACCTCTCTCTGTGCTTCATGGCTGAGATAAGACACCCTGCACTCAGCTCGTGCAGCTTTAATCTTGTTGCCAGCAAAGTGGTATGATAGAAATGTATAATACGTGTCTGTAGCTCATAGAAACTGCCGGATGTTAACCTGCATATGTTGGGCGATTTGGACAATTAGCATAAGTTACATTAATTAGCACTAAAATTACACTAGGCAGACAATAGTTACAAAATGGTTTGGTCTATTTGAGCAGTTTATGAATGGTTTTGGAGGTTATTGAAGATGCTAAGTCTATTTCTGACATTTTCAGGATGCGTAATGACAGTTTTAACCAGAAAATGCTAATATTTGTACTCTCTGTGGGCTGGTTTTGATTACCATGAGTAGAGATTGGATACAGAGAGCACAATATTAACATAATAACCTCTACTGCGGACAATTCTTTTTCAAATAAATAAGAAATCTGTCCAATCCAAATGATCCAGAGTCCCTTAAAACTACCAAATCAACCCAAAATTCATCAAAATCAGCCACCAGAGAGTACAGATATAGCCACTTTCTGGGTAAAACTGCAACCCTCAGCGTCCTCAATGACCAAGCGATTTCATTTGGCTAAAGTGCCATGAATTACATTTTTACATTACATTTCATTTAGCTGACGGTTTTATCCAAAGCGACTTACAATTACCAATTACAGGGACATTCTCCCTGGAGTAACTAAGGACTAAGTGCCTTACTCAAGGGCACACTGGTGGTGATGTTCCTGGCGGGATTTGAACTCACAACCCTCTGATCTCCAGATTTACAGTAAACGCATCTTATCATATCTCATCACAACTTTTAGTATTCAAGACTGTAAAGTTTATGGAGGGACTGCGTCTGGGAAGTCATCAAAAGACTCCCCCCCCCCCCACCTGCTGATATTAAGAAAACGCTCCCAGATCTCTGCCTCCTCATCCTCAGAGACCAGCAACACAGGTAGGAACTCTTTGAAACAGGAGTCATGGAATATATCCGAGATTTCAGGCTGAATTCTGTGGAGAGAATACACTCATCTGAGTTGACTGCTTTTTATGTTGTGTACTAAAACATTTTATTCCATCCAGAAAACTCATTGGACGCCCCATCTTAAAGCTCCTGTAAACCAGTCGCCATGGCAATGTGAGTAAAAACTCCATTAGAGTTCATCATTTTAGTCTAAAAACACAATGAAGTTTTGCTTTACACTGTTTTACTATACGTGGAAACAAGTAGAGAATTGAATTTCCAAAAGATGCTGCGTTCAGAGTCTTTTGGACTTCTGATTACTTCCCTGGAAAAATGTCTCCTTACTGGCTCAAGTCCTGATCGGACCAAATAGTGGGAACTGGAGGGGGTCAGAAGTACCAGCACATAGAAACTTCTGGATGCTAACCTGCCAACACACTCTCACTCCTAAGCGTCCAGGAGCGACGCTTGGTCAGGGTCCCGTGGCGTCCAGTTGTGACGCGCCGAGGCTCCTTCAGCTTCATAAACGGACGCAAAGAGCTTTCAACTGATTGCAATGTATTCCCATCGGCGGCGGCAGTGGCGTCGCCTGGCCTGGGCATCCGGGGCTTTAGCCCCGAATGTTTTTCTGTAGCCCGGACAATTCTCCTCAATAATATAATACATTAACCATGCTTTACGTGAACCTCATCATGACACGAGAGGACGGCAGCACTGTAATTTCCCGTGTTCAGTGAATGCAACAGAGGCATGACACCAGACCAATCAGAGAGTTGCATGGAAATAAACGTGTGCTTGTGTCATTCAAGCTCGGCTCTGTGTGTGTGGGCAATAGCGCATTTAGTGTGATAGAGAGAGAGAGAGGGAGAGAGGGAGAGAGGGGGAGGGAGGGACGTGCCAGCAGGGACCGTGTTGTTAGCATCTGGTTAGCTAGCTGCACTAACGGACATAAGGAGCTGTTCAGTGGCGAGCCGTCAGGGCCCTCTAGGCCCTCTGTGAGGGCCTAAGATATTCCAAAAAATAATATTTAAAAACATTAAAAAAAAATATATTTTTTTTAATATATATTTTTTTAATATTATTTTTGTTATATTTTCATTAGTTTTACCGAAAAAAAACTTGATTTAATAAAATAACATTTCCAATAAATAAATCCTTAGAATTTGCCTGTTCAGTCTCTGTTTGAATGTGGGTTACATGAAAGAAGCTCGTCTGGCCCTCTGCGATTCACAGAGGGCCCGCTATAGCAACTGAACGAGAGAGTAATGTCAAATGACAGTACAATTGACCAATCATATCTTCCCTCTAATGGGTGGGTTTTATAATCGCGGACTAGATGACAAGTTCCGCCCGCTGTGAAACTTTTCTTGTTTCCATAGCAACAACAACTTCCTGTCAACAGCGTGAACTCGCCTTCAAAATAAAAGCATGCCAAATTACACTTAAGGCAAGGCAAGGCAAGGCAAGGCAAGGCAAGCAAGGCAAGGCAAGGCAAGGCAAGTTTATTTATATAGCACCTTTCAACACAAGGTAATTCAAAGTGCTTTACAAAAATGGAAGACATTTAAAAATGGCATTTAAAATCAGTCATTAAAAAGAAAAGATAATAAAATAAACATTAAAAGAAAAAATACATGGATAAAGTTAAAAGTTACAGTGCAGTTTAAGATGTGAATAGTTCAATTAAAAGCAGCGGCAAAAAGAAAAGTCTTCAGCCTGGATTTAAAAGTAGTCAGAGTTGCAGCAGACCTGCAGGTTTCTGGAGTTTGTTCCAGATATTTGGAGCATAATAACTGAATGCTGCTTTACCATGTTTAGTTCGACTCTGGGGACAGAAAGCTGACCAGTCCCTGAAGACCTGAGAGTCTGGATGGTTCATAGTTTAGCAGTAGGTCAGACATGTATTTTGGGCCTAAACCGTTCAAAGCTTTATAAACCAGCAACAATATTTGAAATCTATTCTTTGACACACAGGAAGCCAGTGTAAGGACTTCAGAACAGGAGTGGTGATCCACTTTCTTAGTGTTAGTGATAGTGTAAGGACTTCAGAACAGGAGTGATGTGATCCACTTTCTTAGTGTTAGTGAGGACTCGAGCAGCGGCGTTCTGAATTAGCTGCAGCTTTCTAATAGATTTTTTAGTGAGGCCTGTAAAGACACCATTGCAGTAGTCGAGTCTACTGAAGATAAAAGCATGGACAAGTTTTTCCAAATCCTGCTGTGACATTAGTCCTTTAATCCTAGATATGTTCTTTAGGTGATAGTAGGCTGATTTAGTAACTGTTTTAATGTGACTGTTGAAACTCAGGTCAGAGTCCATGACTACACCTAGATTTCTGGCTTTATCTGTTGTTTTGAACATTGCAGACTGAAGCTCAGCGCTAACTTTTATACGTTCTGCCTTGGCTCCAAAAACCATTACCTCAGTTTTATCTTTGTTTAATTGGAGAAAGTTCTGACACATCCAGTCATTGATTTGTTCAATGCACTTACTCAGTGTTTGAATTGGAGCATAATCTCCTGGTGAAATTGTTACGTAAATTTGTGTGTCATCCGCATAGCTATGGTAACTTATTTTGTTGTTTTTCATTATCTGAGCCAGTGGTAGCATGTAGATGTTAAAGAGAAGAGGCCCCAAGATGGAGCCTTGAGGTACCCCACATGTCATATTTGTCAACTCAGATGTGTATTTACCTATAGAAACAAAGTTTTTTCTGTCCTTTAAGTAGGACTCAAACCAATTTAGAACTGTTGCCGAAAGTCCCACCCAGTTTTCTAGTCGGTCTAGTAATATGTTGTGGTCAACAGTGTCAAACGCAGCACTGAGATCTAATAATACTAACACTGAAGTTCTGCCACTGTCTGTGTTTAAGTGGATGTCATTGAAGACCTTTACAAGAGCAGTCTCAGTGCTGTGGTTTGGACGAAATCCTGACTGGAACACATCCAAACAGTTATTTAAATGCAAGAAGTTACTCAACTGTTGAAATACAACTTTTTCAATGATTTTACCTAGAAATGGCAGGTTTGATATTGGCCTGTAATTGTTCATTACTGAGGCATCTAGATTATTCTTTTTTAAGAGCGGTTTAATGACTGCAGTTTTCAGGGCCTCTGGAAAAATACCTGAGTGAAGAGATGTGTTTACTATATGAAGTAGATCTGAGGCCATGCAAGGAAAAACATCTTTGAAAAATCCTGTTGGAATAATATCAAGGCAGCAGGAGGAGGATTTCAGAAGTTGAATAATGTCCTCTAAGTTTTTACCATTAATCTGATGGAATTGTGTCATGGTGTTTGAATTGATATTAGGTGGACATAGGGACAAAACATTTGCTGTACCTGATGTAGAGGCACTGACTGCTTGTCTAATTTTCTGAATTTTGTCAGTGAAGAAGGAGGCAAAATCATTGCACGCCCTGGTGGATAGAAATTCAGAGGCTACTGACACTGGGGGGTTAGTTAGTCTGTCGACGGTAGCAAACAAGGCACGTGCGTTGTTTTTGTTTTTGGTAATGATGTCAGAGAAGAAAGACTGTCGTGCGTTTTTCAATTCCAAATTATAAAGGCCAAGTCTCTCTTTATAGATTTCAAAGTGAACCTGGAGATTTGTTTTTCGCCACCTACGTTCAGCTTTTCGACACTCTCTTTTTTCTGTTCTCACGGTCATGGCCTTTCTCCATGGAGATATTTTCTTGCTAATCACTTCCTTTACCTTAGTTGGAGCAATGGTATCTATAACATTTTTAATTTTTGAATTAAAATGATCTACTAGCTCATTTACTGAGATGTTAGCAGGGGCAAGTGTGGATGAAAAATTATAGTAAACATTTCCCTAGTATTTTCTGTTAAATATCGCTTTGTGGTTACCTCTTTCTGAACATTTTTGTGAACAGAAATAGAGCTCTCAAAGAAAACACAGGAATGATCAGAGAGTGCAACATCAGTCACCACAACCTTTGAGATATTCAGACCCTTTGAGATAATTAAGTCCAGAGTGTGCCCCTTATTGTGCGTGGGCTCCGCCACATGCTGAGTCAGTCCATAGTTATCAAGAACACAAAACAGTTCTTTAGCCCCTCTGTCCTGGGGGTTGTCAACATGGATGTTAAAATCACCAACAATGACTAAACGGTCAAAGTCAATACACACTATAGACAGCAGTTCAGTAAAATCATCAAAAAAGCTTGCACAGTATTTGGGTGGTCTATAGATATTTAGGAACAGAGCTCGAGAGGAGCATTTCAGCTGAAGGGCCACATATTCAAAAGAAGCAAAGTCCCCATAAGATGTCTTCCTGCATTGAATGGAATCATTGAACAAAATAGCAACTCCACCCCCTTTCTTATGCATTCTTTCCTGACTCATAAAACTAAAGTTGGGAGGGTTGATTCGATAAGAACAGCTGCACTGTTATTTTGTTCAATCCAAGTTTCCGTTAAAAACATAAAATCGAGATTGTGCTCAGTGATAAAAATTGATTTTTTTCCTGCCAAAGACCTGACATTTAATAAAGCTAGTTTAAGTTTGTTAAATACACTATCAGTAAAAATGTTGTGACAAGCTGTGGCTGACATGGAATCACTGCTAAATTTGATAACCTCACACAAACGTTTGAGCACTTCCTGTTTCTAAGCTGATTTACCGCTCTTAATCTATTACCTATCAACACAGATATCGGCAAAGCTACTGGCAGGCAGGGCCCCGGCATGTGCTGGAAAGAGTTGAGAGTGCCATATGCCCTTGAGCCTGGACCCAGCACATATCAGTAAAAGTTTGTTGCGTTTTGTACACACACATCCTTATCAGGCTTCGGAGACTGCAGATGCTTTCTTGAAGGGATGGGAGGTGGTTGACGTAGGCACGGTGATGAAGACGGGGGAGATGGTGCGCGTCTCTGCTTCTGTGATTTTGGTGGGCGTTGTGGAAGGGCGGGGTAAAGGAGATGCTGCCAGGGGGGGAGGTGGTTGACGTAGGCTTGTCTTCGGTGATTTTGGTGGGCGTCGTTGAGGGGCGGGGGTAAAGGACATGCTGCCAACCCTGCATCTCGCCTTCATGCGGTCATCGAACTCCAGGGGGGAGGGCGAGGGTGAAAGGGTGAGCGGAGAGTAGAGAGAGCTGGGGGATGAATGAAGAGTATCCTCAAAGGCGTTGACAGGGGGGGTGACGGGCAGTGGAGACTCCTCCATTTGTGTCATAGGTCTCCCATAATCAGAACATTCCTCAGGCGGGTGCAGTGATACTTCTTCAGGGTTTTCTGCGCAATGTGTTGTGTCTTTCTCCTGTTTTGATTCCTCTTGCCGCTTGTCCTTGGCAGAGGGAACAGATTGCTGACGCAGGCAGTTGAATATGTTAGAGATAAACAATTTCACTCCTGACTTGTTCAGGCAAACTCCATCTGCCTTAAAAAGATGTCTGCGATCCCAGAAAAAGTTAAAATTGTCAATAAAATGGACAGAATGGTCAGTGCAGGCAGCTGAAAGCCACATGTTCAATGCAAACAGTCTGCTGAATCTCTCCACTCCTCTTCTGACTGGCGGTAGAGGGCCACTGATGAACACCTCCGCATTTAGAGAGCTGACAGTTTCCAACAGACATTTAAAGTCTTCTTTCAGCGCTTCTGACTGTTGTTTCACAACATCATTTGTTCCAATATGTAGTACCACATTCTTCACAGTCGGATGTTCAGCCCCAATATGCAGGATCTTCTCAGCCAAGTCGGAGACCATATCCTTGGGAAAACAGAGTACTTTGGTGTTGTTCTTACTACACAGACCTTTTACATCTCTTACAGCAGAGTCACCCACAATCAGAGTTTCAGGCCCAGTCGTTAGCTTTCCCTCTAGCCTTTTACTTTTGGAGTAGCTATTGGTCCTTACCCTGCTGTGTGAAGAGGACAGGTTATCCAGGTCATCAGAAAGAGATCTCCGGTTCTCGGTCAGCGGAGCATATCTGTTCTGGATTGGCACACTTGGTGGTTTAGGAGGATTGTTTGTAGTTCTCCCTTTAGCAGCTGTCCACGGCTGTTTCCTAGTATGAATAGGGGTTGAAGAGGCACTCTTCCTGGGTGATAACAATGCAGGCCAGCCGGTCGCATCACAGATTTCAGAGCGCTGGGCTCTGCCTGTTATTCGTCCTCCCAAATCCCATGGAAATGATTTACTCTTAGGCTTTGCACCCAGAGAGTTCCAGGGAGGACTACCACTTGTAGATTTATTACCCAGTACACAGCCCTCCTGTTCCTTGGAAACCTTGTAGCTGCTAACTAGCTGTGAGTTAGCATACCCTTTTCCATTATCTTGCAACACTGGTAAAGTGGTGTTATTCCCAACATAGTCCATTCACTTCCACGTTAACTTCCAACCGTTGCATTTTCATTTCCAACACAGCCATCTTCTGTGAAGTTTGTGGAAGTCATCTGTAGAGAACGGAGGCATTTTGCTACCAACTAGCTTAAGCTAAATAGCATGCAGTAGCCTACCAGGCTTTAGCTGTTGCTAGGCCACGCTACTGTAAGACTGAGGTCGTCGTAAAAATGTTGAAATATGGCTGAAACCCTCCGTCTATTTACGATGAATAACTGTCCCAGTGATAAGTTAATGTCCAGGAGCCGCTGCTCGAAGTTTTCAGAGAATAAGAATAGGAAAATCAGCATAAAAAGTAAGCAGAGGCAAGAGCAAGCAGAAAGCGTCTGCACTGTAAGAAAGATTAAGACATACAACTGCAACGAAAGTAACAAACACAATGCAATATCACTTTCAATGTCAAAGAACACAAATGGGGTTCCCAGGTGTTGTTTTGTGTGGTAGAGGGTCGCTGTCATTGATGCGTTTTGCACCCTGGGCCGTTGTTTTGATATTCCGCTGAAGTATACGCTGTGACGTAATAACTCTTTTTTTTTCTTTTTTTCGAGGGAAGGGGTTGGGGTCAGAGGGCCTAGGTATAAAGCTCACGGCTCGCCACTGGAGCTGTTTGTTCCACAACAAGCTGGAGGAGAGTCCTCTCCTCTCAGACTGAGAGACTCAGGTGAGCTAAAGGACTCTGAGTGTTTAGACACTTAACTTTAGTCTAAGTTATCTCAGTGGGTCTCAAACGATTTGGTCACAAATTATTCAAAAGATTATTTCCGCGGCACACCTTCATATGATCATTATAGTTATAAAAAAAATAAGAGAATAAAGTCAAAACAGTTATGAAATACTATATGGCAGTAAACAAGAATAGAGTTTAAAAGGGGAGTGATTAGTAAAATATCCATAAAGAAAAAGTACATCTGTTTACAGTTCTGCTTCATATGGGTGTTGAGAGAGGTATCCATAGATCTCTTCATTTTGCTCTCAAAGTGCACCAGATTGATGCATTTAACTTCAATTTTAAAAAAAATCTTCCCGGGGAGCATCCCCCCGGACCCCCTAGAGGAGGTGAGGTCCGCCCCCCACTCATAAAAAATACCACTTTACCCCTGCCTATATGCCGTGAGCTGATTATCGAGCCTTCATTGGAACAGTCACGGGTGTATTGTATGTGTGCGTGTGGGGAGTGTTGCAGTAAAAAATGCCACTGTAGTGCCGCCGCCACTGTGGGCTAAGCCCCGAATGTTTCAGGTCCAGGCGACGCCCCTGGGCGGCGGTATTTGACGCTTAGGGAAGCACGGCATTCGTTTGTGTCGGAGGCTGTTAAAGGCAATGTGAGCGTCCATTCCCATTGGATAACGGAGAATTGTACACCCGGAAGTAAGTATTCCCCTTACTGTCGATTGATTTGACAGTGATATCTCCACTACTCATCACTCAAAAAACACCAATTACTGTATCCTTGTTAATTAAACGACATTGATAGGTTTTAGTGTGTGTACAATGCTTTTGTCACGTTTTCCCCTTCAATTCTGAGAAACAAGTCTTTTTCTATGAGTTTTGGATGGCCGAAGACATGACATTACCCACAATCCTCTGTAGCAACCATAGACTGTATAAAACTATTAAATAATACATTATTCCGAGTATGCTTGCTTTTCTCTTTGAAAGTCATCACATAACGGCATTGTAATACACGTTTCGGCTGCATTAAATATGACATATCTGCCATAGTTAACTCTATGTATAGAGTCCTGATGAGAAGACTTCTAGACAAACAGGAACTGCCGCTCTGCATGTGTGACCATCAAAGAGGGTTTCATCCCTCCATATTCATCTTCTATACCCCCAAGCTTTTTTCTTATTCAAAAGAAGACCTTAACCTAAAGTATTCTTTAATGATTAAATAAAGCCTTATTAGTTTGTCTGTTTTGCACATCCTCCTATTAATATCTAATAATACAATTATAAAATGCAATAACGTGCTTAACCAGTACTGTGTCCCTTTCTATCAGCTGTGCACCGTTATGGCGTAAATACAGCCTATCTACCAATTGGATCAAATATAAAAGTCAGCCAAATTAGTGTTGATACTGCAAGGAGACGTATTGTGTGAAAAGAAATGTAAGATGTTGTTTAATTGCTGATATATTTAAGATCCACTTCAAGTTTTCAGTTTTGGCGGCAGTTCCTATTTGTCTAGAAGTCTTCTCATCAGGGCTCTATACATAGAGTTAACTACGGCAGATATGTCATATTTAATGCAGCCGAAACGTGTATTACAATGCCGTTATGTGATGACTTCAAAGAGAAAAGCAAGCACACTCGGAATAATGTATTATTTAATTTTTGTATACAGTCTATGGTTGCTACAGAGGATTGTGGGTAATGTCCGTCAAACTTCCGGGTTCCTCCATGGGACCTTATTTCGGAAAAAGTATGCATTGAAGTCAATGGAGAGAGAAAGATTATCTTTCGATCCCGTTTGAATTGTGCCACGAATTACACATATGATCTTTGTCAATCTTAAATAATAATTTCCATGTCAAAAAAGTCCGTTTGTCGTAAAACTGTTGAAATATAAGACTATGAAATGTGTGTGTATGTACAGCTCTCAACATGCCCAGACTTGTAGTGATTTTCACCTCTTTTAATACTTTTAATACCACATTACGTCACACATTTGATGTGTGCCCGTGATTGAAAATCTCTCTATTTAAAAAATACGGGGAATACGGATCTCGGGGTCTCCCTCCTCCCTGTGCGCAGATGCGACGCGTCATATGACGTTACATGTTTGGCATGTCTCGATTGAATATGCTTTATTTAAAACAATAAACAAACCAGTCTTCACAACGGCCGGACAAAATACTTTGAGCCGCCCTATAGCCAAAGCCTGAGAGACTGTTTACTATAAATTGATGGGGAAGGGGGTAGCAATAAAGATAACACCATTAAACAGTTACACAACATAACAGACATAATATCGATAGCAGCGTCCCTAGCAACCACCTTGGTAACAATGAAAACGTTGTATTTACACAATTTCCTGAAGTATTCTTCGTAATAACTACCAAACTAAAGATCATGTACATCCACTGCACACATAATCTGAAATAACAACTCATATTTCTCGCATCAAATGACATGAAAACGCATTTTAATGGCCAAACTAACCTTAAAATAGGCATTTTCTACCGAGAATAAAACGAAGGTCGGCCATGTTTTTTTATTTCTGCGGAGAGAAAGTTGAAGATCGTTACAGACGCCAGCCATTGGAAATGAATGGTGAAAAATAACGTAGGAATCCTACAATTTCAGAGGCGTTTTTGTAGAAATACTACGTCCCAAGTTGTGGACCAACGTAGTTATTACACGTTTAGATGTGAGACTGGGTTGCAACCTAACTACTGTATATACTAGACAGACAACACCAGGTGAAGACAATTAGACAATCACAACAGCGGGAACACAGACAAGGAAGGAAATGTACTTTAGACACATGAGGGTAGACAAGACTATCAAAATAAAACAGGAACCTAACTAAACATAAAACCTAAACTATGGAACAATCTTAGCAGAGCCGTCTACGCACAACATCGTGGGGTGTCTTTGTGATTGTTTGAGCTCCGGGAACCAGGTGCTGGAGCAGAGACCCTGGTAGGTTGAGAGGTGGATGCCTCAGATGTTGGGCTTGAGGTCAAAAGGGTTAGGGTTAGGGTTAGGCTAAGGGTAAGATATTGAGTAATGTTTTTATGAACCACACAGCTTCTGGTCTTCCAATACCCGACCGGACAAAAAGACGTGGTGCAGGCACGAAACATACTACCAATAGAAATACATTGCTTTGAAATCGTTCTATGTGACACGAAAAAAATGCAGAAATCGTGTTGGTGAACACGAATCAATAGATGAAATTAATGTTGTGACACGAAATGCCGTGAGACTGGGTTGACCATTGTGTTCTTTTTAACCAAATATCTCTCAGAGGGGCGTGGGGAGTGGCTCGTTATTTTCATCTCTGATGTGTTTGGTATTTCGAGCCAAACACTTCAGAGACATGTTCTGTATATATCTGAGACTATATTGATGAAAAACTGTATAATAGGGGACCTTTCATATTTTCATTGCCATTCCAACACTGTAGCTTATGTGCATATGCCATTAAAACCTTTGCATTTTGAATTCCATTTTAAACTAATTTATTTAAGACAATGCAGTTTATGAATTGACTCAGCAGTTTGTCTCCGAGACTGTTTCTGGGAAATCATGTGACCAAAGGCAGCTCCCCCCTCCACTGGTATTATAAGTGCTTCCTGTCTTCTGGCAGATGCCAACAACACAATTAAAAGCACTTTGGAACAAGAAGCGCTGAGACTATGCAGTACTAGGATACCACAGAGGAAACACAATCATCACAAAGAGACTTACAGTGATCAACAAGAAGCACACAAATATTGCAAAGACACCCGCAATGACTTCAAGGAGACACACAATGTTGACAAAGAGACACAAAATGACAAAAAGAGACACAGTGGTAGTGTACTTGATTAGTATATGTGTCAGAGGTGTAAACCAAATCAAGCGTTTGGGTGAAAACACCCGTTGACATGTAACGCTTCCTTACAACCACGCCCTTTAAAGGATTATAGTGTGTAATAGTAAATACCATAAGACTTTGGGCAGTCCTCCAATGGCACTCTGTCGCAACATGACAATGTTTTTGTTTGCAATGGGTTTCAGAACCTGGTTGTGCTTCAAGCTGTGGTTTTTACTTCCACACCTAACTGGACCAACTTGGGGTTGCTACAGTCCTTGTACAGCATCACCGCTCTAGCAAAAGTCACCTGAAACTCCTTCTCCAGGGACTTCGGGGGCAGTTGGAGGGGGCCACGACAACCGCGAGAGTTACATTTGTTCAACTTGAGCGTCAAATTCGCGTGACGCAGTAGTTGGTTTCCACCACAGTATTTACATGGAGATAAGCCGGCCCCTTGGGCCAGCGCGTCTTGTTTGAATGATGCGAGTAAACACAGCTGACAGCCGCGGTGAAACGCAAGTGTTATGTCAAGTCTTGGACCTTCTCAATATAACTATAATTGAATTACAGTTTCCAGATATTGGAAGAGGCCCATGAGTCTCTTTGCTAATTATCAATGGTCTTTGCAATTAACAGCAGATGTACCCATGTTAAGTAAATTGGCAAAGGTCAGAGGAACTCCAAGGGAGGTCTTCCTCAGATATAATACAGTTAAAGTCTTGTTAGTTAGTGGTTCATATCCAGCATGCATTAGCTAAGAAACAATAAGGATGTTGGTGTGTTAGTTAATGTAAAGAAATGTATGTGCGCTCATGTGCAGACGATATATATAGTTTGTTAATTGGATAATTCATATCCTGCAAGGCTCCTAAAGACTTCATGAGATAATGACCTTTTGACATCTGGAACTTACATGTTGCTCTGATGTTGGTGCGTTCAAGTTTAGGAGAACTGACAATGTGTGTGCGTTAAACATGATTAGGAACATGTTCGTGTGTCATTTAGGAAACGTATATTTGGCCTGTGTTTTCTTGTGTTCGAGGGACCATTTCTGCGATTGGTTGCTTTTGAAGCAAGGTAATGTTTCCCCATTGTTGTTTAGTGGTGCGCAACTAAATAATAATGATTAATCTCAACTATTTCTGTGTTTGTGTTTCATTGATTCCTCTCTGTTTCATTCTTTCATGTTGTGTGAGTACTGGATTGCCACAACACAAGCGATTAGAGCGATGCGAATATTTGCATCGCGTCCGGTGTGAACGCAGCATTAGGTGTTGTTTGTGTACGGCGCAAAGTTGGTAAGGCTTCTGGGAAATCCCAACTACATCAAGAGGAGACTTTCCTCTCCAAGCTCTAAGAAATAGGGACTTGGTAGTCAAGCAGTGGCCAGAGTAACCTTGGCATGATGCCATGCTGGCGGATCCAATCTATGAATTTGCCGTAAAGCTCTGACCACCACTGATCACCACTCTCTACCAGCTCTTCAGCTCCTGACAAGTTACTTGGACTAACTTCATATCTTTCAGGCTGTTGCTTAAAATCTTGCCAAGGCGTTTGACTGGCTTTACTGAGACAGTTGGGATTGGTCTTCTTTCATTGCTGAAGGAGAAGCTGTCCATTTTCCCTTCTTCAGTCGCAGTGACCTTAATTTACCTAGTAAGAACCTCATCCTAGCCCAGGCAGTCAGTTCCTCCAGCCCTTGCAGGATCCACCTGCTCCCTGGCACTGACTCTGTGGTGACAGTCAGGTCATCCACGAAGGCCCTGATTGGTAGAGGCGTATCCCTGTCTTGGGCCGAGGGCCCCAGCACTCTGATTCAGCATACTCTGCTGAATCAGAGTTGGTACAGCCTGTGATTCTGACCTCCAGTCTTTGCAACTTTGATGTTATTCACCCTGCTGAGACTCATACTGAACTTACACAATTATGAAATAAGATATGAATAAATAAGATAAGTGAGTCTTTCCAACTGGATGAACTGTATTTAGCTACATGGTGGGCCTCTTCTATATACGAACACACCAATATACCCTGTGCACTAATGCTGAGAGTGCAGCCTCCTGATAGAATATGTCTCTGAGACTGTTTCTTGGAAATCATGTGACCAAAGATGGCACCTCCCCCTGCTGGTATTTAAAAACGCTCCCTGCTCTCTGCCTCCTCATCTTCAGAGACCAACAACACAGGTAAGAACTCTTTGCTTCGAAATATATTCAGAATTCTGACCTACATAGAGAGAATTATAACAACAAATGTTCAACTTGAAAAGGCGTGATATGTTGTCAGGATATCAATGTTGTTGAAACATTTTAAAAAGGACCTGGGAGTTTTGAGGCCCTAAAGTGACGAGGACTATGACTAAGAATACTTAGATTAGGGTTAAAACATCAATACTAGCATTACTGCACATAGTGCTCAAAATTAAGAATAGAATTCTGATATTTACTTTAATTCAGAACTCTGTAAATATTACAAGATACAGTAGCTGTGTTATTTTAACCAGCTCTCATAGTTTCATTAGTTTAGTTGAATTGTGTGCATTCTTTGCTCTCCTGTTTGGTTTTGTATTTATTTCAGACAGACAAACCGACACACAGACAGAGTGTTGTACAGAGTAAACAAATACATAGTGAGAAGAGAGAGAAATAGAATACAATACACAACGTAAGGATGAAATTCCTACTACAACAAAGGTTAAGATACTATTGTAGATAGACTTTCTTCCACCCAGACAGATTTCAGCCGTAATTACTGCAGATTTAACTGTGAAAACCGAGGTTTTTTGTTAAAAAGGTCTAAACTTTCACTTGGTGTCAAGTCGAGTGATTTTAAAATCTCTGTTAATGAACTTGATTTCTTTTATCCAGAATTCAACGGGTGCTCCATCCTCAAGCTTTTGTAAACCAGTCACCATGGAAACGTGAGTAATACTCATGATTATATTTATGACTTTATTACTTCAGCCTTTCACGCTACTAAACTATTACTTTCTTAAATGAGTACATTCAAGATTCAAGGCTTTATTGTCATGTGCACAGCAGCTACAGTGCAGATATTGCAATGACAAACTGAAGTCACAGGCTCCTCCAACAGAGCAACATGAATATATGTTGCGTCTTTATGGAAAAGTGGTTTTCAGAAACCCTCACCGAATCACAGGACAAGTGCGTGGCTCCACCGCTCCGCGAACCTTCATTGTGAAAGGCCAGCTGGTCAGTGGCGTTTCTATGTGTACAAAACTGGGGGGGCAGAGAGAGGTGGGGGAGAGAGAGAGGGGGGGGACAGAGAGAGGGGGGAGGAGAGAGAGAGAGAGAGGGGGGAGAGAGAGGGGGGGGAGAGAGAGAGAGAGGGGGGGAGAGAGAGAGAGAGGGGGGACAGAGAGAGGTGGGGGGAGAGAGAGAGAGAGAGGGGGGAGAGGGGGAGTGTCAAATTACATACTGAAGACCACACGGAGCAACACTGTCAGCGCATACATTTACGTACACTGTGTACGTAAATGTACGGTACACAGCGTGGGGATGTCATATTGTAATGCACCTTAATACATAAGTAAAGGGCACCATCACAAAGCAATTCTTAACAACAACAACAACCCATAATGCTTTAGCATTAAAACACCATAGACTGTAAATATAAGGAAAACACAGACACTCATCACCGAGGTCACAATATCAATCGATCCAGCAGAGGCAAAACACAGAAGATCAACAAAATATATGACATAAATGAACTTACCAAAGCTGAAGGCTCACTTGAAAAGAAAAGCGGCACGGCGGTCCTTCCTCTGACAGAATGTTTCTATCACTTTGGGGATGAAGTCCTGTAGTTGCTGGATCAACTGGCTTTCAATTGAAAGCATGGCCAATGCGTTAAGTCGCAGCTGTCCCATGGTGTTGCGAGTGAAAGTCTTTATCCTTTTGAGGGTGGAAAAGTTCCTCTCTGACTCGGATGTCGTCATCGGAGTTGTTACTATTATTTTGACCAAAATAACAGTCTCAGCAAACGTATCCTCCAAGTTGTTCTCGTGAATGGATTTCAACAGAGACAGGGCAGTGTTTCCAGTGTGAAGTTCACTGTGGCGGTAGAGCGTGGTCAGCTCAGACTTCAACTTCTCCTTGTTTCCCAAAGCAGGCCACAATTTCACTGCGCAGTCAAGCTCAGGTGTAGGAAATGACAGGACATGCTGTGGGAAGAATGAGCTGTCAACGAGCTTTGCAGCGATCAAATGGTCACTCTGTGAGAACCTCTGTTCCACCTGTGAGATGACTGTGTCACATGCCTCCTTCATTACCGGCGCTGTGCTGCTGACTCGTCGGCCTGGCTCGTCTGTTCCATCATGAGTGGTGGCGGCCAATGCATCAGTTTGCTGCCTCATTTTCTGGACATTTTCCTTGAAGCGGCAGAGCGCGCTGTTGATCCCAGGTGCATCGATGGTTCGTTTTTGCAGAGTGTTGTATAAAACATCCACTTCTGGCATAAGCAACGAAAAAAACTCCAGGAGCTGCATAAATGCTCGGTCCCGCAGTTTCTTTGACAGGCCGTATGCCTCACTTATGGTGACCGCATCCCATCCTGGTTGTGTGCGTATATGGTCCATACACTGAAGAAGTGCTTCTCGGGTCTCCCAAACCGCGTTCACAGTTCTGCTTTTAAAGTTCCATCTCACAGCCGGTGGCCGTGGTATGCGTCTCTGTGTTGCCTCTGCAAGAGCTGCAACACGTTTTGGAGCACCGGAGAAAAAAGTGGAAAAAGCAGTTAGATCTGCAAAAAACACCTTCAGGATGCTCATCCTTGCTGAACACAGTTGCTGCAGGGTCAGGTTCAGTTGGTGGGCGTAGCAGTGAACAAACTGAGCGTTTGGGTACGTCTCCTTCATGACCGTCTGTACCCCGCGCACGTTACCGCTCATGACGGCCGCCCCGTCATAGGTCTGAGCGATTAGCTTTTCTTTCAGCTTCAGGGGTTCAAGAACAGCCTTGATGCTGTTAGAGAGACCTACACCAGTTTTGTCCTTTACTTCCACAAACTCCAAAAAACGCTCTGTAACTGTGAGGTCAGGCATAATGTATCGCAGCACAATCACCATTTGCGATTTACATGAGACATCGGTTGTCTCGTCGGCCTGAACGGCAACAAATGATGTGTTGTCCACTTGCTTGGATATTTCCTCCCTGTACACATCATACATGCAGTCCAAGAGTTCATTCTGTATGGTGCTTGATGTCCCTTTGAAAACGGGCTGAGCTTCGTAGTGCCGTCGAAGCCTGGAATCGCCCTCACACATTGTCTCGAAAATTGACCTGAATATCCCTGGATTCAGAGAGTCCGCCGACTCGTCGTGGCCCCGCAGTGCTGTCTCACATTTCCCACACAGTTTAATACAGGTGATGATCCGACCCAACACGTACCTGTTTTCTTCCACCTTTCTATTATGATCATCAATGCCGCGTCTGTAGGCGCTGTCAATCTGAGCTGCAACATTCACCCTTCCCAGTAATCCCAATTTTACGGCATTTTCCAAGTGACTGTTGCTGCTCTCATGCTTCATTGTCCTCTCCGAAAGATGCTTTAAGTCCTTGTAACCTGTCCTCGACCAAGTACCTTGATCTTCACCAAAAAGCAGGCAAGGAAAGCAAAAGAGGGAATTCTTCTGGATGCTCGCCGTTAGCCATTTCTTTTTAGCAAACCACTCAGCATTAATCCGGTGGATGGTGGGCACCGTGACGCTTTACCTCCAGTTTTCTCCGAGACTAAGTGTCTCAAATGTGTGCTCCAGTAAATGGTCAACTTCATTCATTTTCTTTCCGTTTTTTACTTCTTTTTAATCGCTGGTGATGTTAGCTATATGCTGCTCTCTCGTCTTCTCTTCACACTACACGTGACGTTTCGCAGCACTGCACACATGACATATTTACAGCCAATCAGTTCTGAATAATGTGAGCTGACGTATGGTGGGGATGGCACCTCTGTGCCCCTTTGGCCTTTTTTTTTTTGCCACACACATTACATTGAAAAATACTCTGAGCATGCGCAGTGTAGTTTTTACAGTCACCGTTCACTTAAACAGTGAGAGGGAGGGGCAGGATCAGGTTTTGTCCCACATGGCTCAAAACGGCACTGTAGACACTAATTAGAAGAACACAGACTAAAACAGCAATGTACAGACGAATCAGATGATTAAACATGACCTTAAAATATATTTATATTTTTTTTAATTTTTTTTTTGCATCTCTTTCCATTTTTTGTAATCATTATGTGTAATACTTTCTGCTGACACTAGGTGGGGCTGTGCCCCACCTGCCCCTAATGACCAGTCGCCACTGCAGCTGGTATACAGGAATAACAAAATCAGATTCCACCCGGACTTGTCAGCTGAAGTACACTAACAGCAATGGGAATTTTATGAAGCGCGGAAAAAGGTACGGAAGAAGGGGATCGACAAGCACCAAATCATTTTCCCAACAAAGCTACTGGTGAGTGACCCACGGAGAACGCACACACTTTCACCTCGCCAGCGGCTGTTTACCGGTTTATTGCGGGACTGTGAGAAGAGGCATAGAGAAGAGTGGATTACTGATGTACAGAGACACCTGTACAAGCTGAACACAAACTGAATCAACCACTTTCTTCCTTTTTTTAAATGTATTTTTCTTTTAGGGACGCTACAAGTGTCTCACTTTTTGTTTATCTCCCTCATCCTCATAGAAAGGGTATGAGATGGTATAAAGATGGCTCATTATTGACTATGGAGGTAAGCTAATATTTTTGCCTGGTTAATGAGTAAAGCCTATTGTATCTTGTAAAATGGTAATGTTTTTACAACCATAAGAACCTCATATGTTTCCCTTTGTTTTTTAATGTGAACTGGAAGAAGAGGACTAACCACTGTCTGGCTTTAGAGTTTACCTCCAATACGCAATGAACACTTGGAAAAATATAATGATCAACATTAACGCTTCTTGTTGGATATCACGGTAGTTTGAGGAGCAAAAATAATTTCGTTGGAGGTGACAGTGGCCGAATATACTGCCTTAACAGTTGGCATCCAGGGGTGGAATCCAAATAGTAAATATTTGCGATAGCAGTAGGCAATGGAAACGCAGGTTGTCTGTGATAACTGATGGAGGCACAGACTTACTGCGAGACGGAAGTAAACAGCATGCAGCCAGGGCCCAGACCCCTGTGTGGGTGATCTGGATAATCCTTAACTGCCTTACAGAAAATGTTTTTTTCATTTCCAGTTCAAATTTTTGTTGTGGTTTTGATACTGTTACTGCAGGGAAGACCCATGTATTTATGGGATAACATATTGGAAGTCTGGTAACAGAATGTTCAACTGTATAATTGTATGTTTGTTTGAATGTTTTATTTTTCATCTTGGGTTGTATTTAAATACTTTACTCAAGGTCACAGAGTTCAGCAACAGTCTGCATGCAAACACCGATAGATGGTATAAAAGTAATTAGCTATAACGTTAAGGGTCTAAACAACCTCTCAAAGAGGAAAACAATTCTAAATGAGCTTAAGTATCTTGAATGTACAATAGCTTCATACAAGAAAGCCACCTATCAGATTCTGAACATGAAAAACTCAAAAGGTCATGGGCAAGTAAAGTGTATTTTTCATCCCATGTCTCGGGCAGGAGGTGCAGAGTGGCAATATTATTACATAGCTCACTACATTTGTGTATGCTCTCAAAATTCACTGATAAAGAGGGGAGATTTGTTTTAGTAAACGGTTCCATTTGTGGGTAACAGTTTCTTTGTTGAATATGTATACTCCAAATGATAATAACTCAAAATTCTTTAAGAGAGTAGGTGAACTAATTTTAGAAAAAGCCACACGGATTATTTTAATTAGAGGAGACTTTAATTGTGTTATGTCGGATAGGCTCGATAAGAATCCATCCTCATTTGCCACACCCTCTGGTGCGAGTTTGTCCCTCAAGCAAATGACTGAGGATCTGGGCCTCATCGATGCATGGAGACATATTCACCCAAGAGAGCGGGATTAAACATTTTACTCAAACCCACTCTCCTCATATTCAAGAATGTATTATTTCCTCGTGGCCAAAAATGAATCTCATAGAGTTCTGGACTGCAAAATACATAACTTAACTTTAAGTGACCATTCCCCTCTTAGTCTGGTATGGGACCTGGGAAAATGTTTTAGTCCAAGCGACTAAATGTTTCACTTCTCAATGATACTGCTTTTCAAGATTATATAAAAATGGAATTAGCTCAATACCTTGAATTAAACAACACAAGTAAGTGAGACATCACCAGTGATCCTGTGGGAGGCGGCCAAAGTAGTTTTAAGGGGGAAAATTTTTGTATTTAGCATCAGCTAAGAAGAGACGTAGAGAGGCCAAACGTATGGAACTCCAACAACAAATTAAACAATTGGAACGGAAGCATAAAAACCAGCTAGATACAAACGACGCTCTTGGAAATCTGCTTACAGAAAACCTCGAGAGGAATCTGAGATTTCTAAAGCAACGTTACTATGAAAAAGGGAGTAGAGCGAGTAGATTGCTGGCATACCAACTTACAACTGTTTCTACCAAACAAGCCTAACAGTCGTACAAAAAATGAAAAATGGATCCAGATAAACCTTTTCTTTACAAACCAGGTGAGATATCGGAAGCTTTTGTGGATTTTTATAAAAAGCTGTACTCAAGTACACGTATGGATAATAAGCCAATAAATAATTTGTATAGAATCCTAGCTTTGATGACAGAGGACCATACCTATCATGTCAAAGACAAGTGGGACAGAGGGCTCCAAATGGAAGTAAGTCAAGAAGTTTGGTTAAAGATCTGTGCTCAGGCACATACTGTCACTAATGCGAATATGTGTAGAGAATTTCAATGAAAGATGATTAGCAGATTCTTCAGAACACCACAAATTGTGGCAAAGATTAGTCCAAATCAGTCCAGTAGTTGTTGGAGGGGTTGTGGAGAGACTATGGCTACTCATTTGCATATATTTGGCGATGTCCATCGTTAGACAACTGTTGGATATCGATCTTCACCACTGTGAACAAAGTATTAAATGCTAACTTGATAAGAGACCCCTAATAGCAATTATTTGGATGAAACCCGATACAATTCACAGTAGGAAAAAGATGTACCTCTTAAACTATTAATAACAGCGGCAAAGAAAACGATTACAATAAGATGGCTTAAAAAAAAGATCCCCCCACATATGCTGAATGGCTGAACATTCTAAGAAATATTTACACAATAGAAAAAATGACATATGCTACGATTACAGAGGGAAGCTGGACACCATTGGTGGAGGTATAGGAGGCAACTGGGATTAATAATGGAAGGATATAAAGGCAGCATAAAAGGGAAATGGACTATGACAACCCAACATATTATAATATGGCTTCTTTAAAATTAGGAATTTTTATTTTTGAAATGTTCTGGTATATGGATATTTTCCTTAAGTATATTGGACTGTATAATTCTAATATGTAGGATGACCTTATATATAACCCATCTTTTATTTTTATTTTTTTTGTTATACCTGTGTTATTTAACAAATTGTTGATTTGATTTCTATACATTTTTTTTCATATTCTCATATTTAATTTTTAGGATTTGAGACCTTATACATGTTGTGACACCTTGTTAAAGAAACCGTTCATCTAAATTGAAGTACTATTGGATGTAAAGGGGAATGTGAGAAAATAAAGAATACGTTTAAAAATATATTAGAATATTACATATGTCGTGGCTTCCTTCCTTGTCTTTCCATCAAGCCACTAGACGCCTTAATCAGACAGTTCTAACTTGTTCTTTCCTTTAAATTACTCACAGTTTGAAGTGTTGCTTGGCCTCCGATGGTTTAGATCAGCGGTTTTCAAAGTGTGAGGCGCGCCTCCCCTGGGGGGCGCCAGAGAGCTTCAGGGGAGGCGCAGCGTGAGAAAAAATAAAGAGAAACAGTGAAATCTAGCTCGTTAACTTCAGCTAACTTTATGCGAGCGGCAACATGGATCGATTTTTAGTGAAGTTACCTAAAGTGAGAGAGGAGACAGCGTCTGGCCACCCAGTTGGCAGCTTTGTTTTGAAATAAAAGTTGTGGCTCATCGGACATTTATCAGAGAAAATCCCTGATGTCCGAGTGCAAGTGAATGCAGCACAAGACGCGAGCCTTGTAACCCTGGCGCGAGCGAGGAAATGTGATTGGCGGCGATTTCAATTGAACGGGCGGCAGAAAACGAGAAGCATTCGGACCCAAGTACACGGAAGGAATAAGGTATTTGCGGTCTACAATGACAGAGAAGAGACTGTCAAGTTTGGCTGTACTCAGCATTGAATCAAAACGCACTAAAGCTTTGGATCTTAATACTTTGTGAGGCGTTTTGCTGAACAAGATGGTAATCGCCGCATTCAGCTGTAATAGGCATGCCAACTTGATGCTCTGCTCACGGATGACTCGAGCATAAAAAACTGTTAAGATGATGACCTTACGTGTGTACATATATATTTTTTTCTTTGTGGGGGTCTGCCCTGAGAAAGTCAAATAAGATGGTGTGTAAAACTACACTGCCCAGACAAAAATAAGTAACCACTTTGATTAACTAGGCCAGTAGGTAAGGGCATTCCACTGGATAATAATACCCCTGCATTATAGCAACAACAATAATAATAATAATAATAATAATAGCAATAATAATTGGGAGGGGGGTCGCGATGTTCTTATGTTCTCTGAGGGGAGGCTCACCTTCCCACACTTTGAAAACCCCTGCTCTAAGTAGTACATTTTGAAATAATGACTTCACTAAATTATGACATTATTACTTTAGCCCGTTACATAACTGCATAACCACATTGTGACAGAATTAGGGAGGTAAAATAGTTTGTGGTCTTTGTATTCATTTTGAACATTAAACAGTTGCCTCAGGGGCATACGTAATACTCTTCACTACCAAAATGATATTGGAGAATTCTTGGTGGATGTAGGTGGAAACACTAAACTGCTTAACCTGAAGGTCTTTTTTAAATTATATATCAGTAGCTTTTGAGTTAATGTCTTTACTTTTCTACAGGTACATCTCATCAAAATATGAAAAGATCAAATACAAACACGAGATCATTCCAGGATCCTTCTGTCTACCGGCTGATACCAGAACAAAAGAACATGGCTCTATAAGAAGACTGACTCTTGGTGAAAAAGATCCAACAAAGATAAACAAAACCATCTTGCTTGTTGGTGAAACAGGTTCAGGAAAATCGTCTCTGATCAACGCTCTGGTTAACTACGCCATGGGGGTGCAGTTGAGGACAATGTCTGGTTTGAGATCGTAGAGGAAGAGAAGAAAAGACAATCGGAAAGTCAGACGTCAGACGTGATCGTGTACGAGGTCTTTGGTCTTGAAGACAGAACTCTGCCCTTCTCTCTGACCATCATCGATACCCCCGGGTTTGGAGATACCAAAGGGATTGACAAAGATGTCCTCGTCAACGAAAGATTGTTGGACTTGTTCCGCTCAACAGATGGAGTTCATGAGATCGATGCAGTGTGTCTGGTGCTGAAAGGGACTGACAATCGACTGAGTGAACGACTGACGTACGTCTTTGATTCAGTAATGTCTCTGTTTGGAAAAGAGATAGAGCAGAACATCGTTGCCCTCGTCACACACTCAGATTTTATGAGCTCTGATAATGCTCTAGAAGCTCTGAAAGATGCGCAAATCAGGTGTGCAAAAACAAGGAGGGTCAGCCTGTTCATTTCATGTTTAATAACGTCCAGAAAACAGTGAAAAATATAAAAAATGAGCATGCTCTAAAGAATGCTTGGGAATCAACAGTGGACCAAATCAGTCAATTCGCAGATTTCCTGAAAAGAACCAAACCTCAGGACCTGAAAAAAACTGTTAAAGTGTTAAATAGACGCATCAGACTGACAGCCAGCATCCACAACCTGCAGAGAGAGTTCAGTTCATTGAACTGAAACAGAGAGAGATCCAACAGACTCAGGAAGGTCTGAAGAAACACGAACAAGACATGAAGGATAACAAGGACTTCACAATAGAAGTTGATGAAGCCTATAAAGGTAAAGAACCGGTAGAAGTTAAGCACATACTGTTGTTATACTATCCGGGAGCTACCTGCTGTGAAGTCTGTAAGGAGAACTGTCACTATCCATGCGAAATTGCCTGGTATCCAAGTCAGTGTGATGTCATGAAGCAAGAGAAATGCACAATATGCGACAAAGAGTGTAAAGTATCAGGCCATAAGAATGAGATCTACTGCACGGTGTGTACTGGGAAGTGTCCTGCATCCAAACATGTGAAAGAAAAACAATGCAAAATGTGAGGATAAGTGCAGTGATCCAAAACATCATCGGAAAACATACTGGAGATATGTGAACAAGACCAGGAAAGTTAAGAAGGACATAAAACAGTTAAAAGCAAGGTATGAGAAGGGTAAAAAAGATAGTGAGGAGTCAGGGAGCCTCTTGGAAACTCTCCAGGAGACCATAGAAGACCTCCAGAAAGAAAAAGATCAGTTTCTGGAAGAGTCTTTCCAACATGTTGAGAGACTGGAGGAGATCGCCCTGAATGTTGTTTCACTCTCCACTCATGTCCACCTGGACTTCCTGATCAAGAAGATGAAGGAGAATGGAGAGAAAGAGAAGGTCAAGAACTGGAGGAGATGAAAGTCAAATGGAGGAAAATCCAGAATAAAATCAGTGCTGAGCTACATGTCTGGTATTGGTAACACAGCTGAGTAGAAAAAAGCTCTACACTTTGATGAAAGGTATTTCAATATACCAAGTGTGATGTTGATAATGTGACCTTTTTTATCTTTGTATTTCCTGGAAACAGCACCCTTTGTGGTTTAACATTCAATAACCAATCTTTACTTCACTGTACACGTTATGGACAATTCATATTTTCCACGTGTGGTTTCGCTTTCTCCTTTGTGATCCAAAGTCTCTCCTCACAATGTCCGTGAAGTTCCGCATGCAGCCCAAACTGTAGCTAACTGTGCATGCTCCTCCAGCCGTAATCAGCAGAAGAAGAAGAAAACAAACTGAAGGATTGTTTGGAAGAGATGTGAATGAGGATACTCGTCGTTACCAGCATGAATATAATTGAGAGATTTTGGGAGCTCCAGACGAACACAGACCCTAAATTGTTGCTCTGGTTTCAAATTGAGGAAAGAGCCCCCCCTGCTGTTCAATGCTAGCTACAGCAACTCTCTCTCTCCTCTATATACAAAGTATGGCAAATAAACCAATGCATTATTTCATGACTTGTTCTTTCATGTAAAGTAAATTGACTGAGGCATATACTTTTGGAATCAGAAAATGATGCCTTTGAATCTTTAGGTGACAGTTCTGCAGAAAGACTTTGCAGCTCTTGAGGCTTTTACTGATATTTAAACTATGTTGGTGTAAAAGACGATGTGTAATCATTTGTTCTGATGTTATTGTGTATTCTCCACATATGAGGATGTTTAACCTGCAGCTCAGTCTCTTCCAAATCACACTCATCACATGTACTGCATATAAAAGAGACGCAGCTTTCTGCTGGAAGTAGAACAAAGAAAAGCCTCCATTTAGTTGTGTTATGAGTTGCATTCAGCAGTTTGCATTTATTACTTTTTAGATGTTCATCAGTAGTTGCTTATTTGAGACTTGATTATTGTCAGTTGAGTTCATCTTTTCTTCATCATTTAATCATTTTTGCATAACATGCTGATGTTTGTGGTGTTTCTTTAACCATGTATGATGATGATCACACCTTGAATGTGTTGAATATGAAACAGGTGTCAGTGACGACAGATTTGAAGGAAAAGTCTCCTGTTTTTAAGATTTGCATTCAGTTACTTTGCATTTTTACCCTTTTAGATATTAAGCATTTATGGTTTTATTTTGAGACTTGAGTTTCAGCAGTTTAGTTCAGATTGTTTTTCTTTATCATTTAATCATTGTTATCATGTGTAATCATTTGTAACCATATATAATGTGAATAAATAAAAACAAGTAGACTGATGTGGTCTACTGAAAGACAGCAGCTTCTTCTATTATCGTCTTCTCAACAAAGCTCCATACGGCCTCTTGGGTTTTGATGAATGTATAATTACATTATAAATACATTTGATGTCAAATCACTCAAATCTTTCAAAGTTATCAGAAAGATGCAAATCAGGTGTTGACCCTAATTAGAAATCCTCTCCACAGATATTTAGTTTTCTTAAAACAAAAACAGTAATGGTTTTCTGACTATGGGAAAGTTTTTGGTCCAAAAGTAGTAAATATGCAAGTAGGTGATTTTGTTTCTCCTGAAGATATGTTTCAAAAACATGCAATAAATGTTTTTAAAATATGCTATAGACGTTCATTACGTCTCCTGAAGTTTCATTTTAGATTATACATGTTTCTGAATATTTAATATAAGAGCACAAGTTTGGTTCTTTATTTGAATCAATATGAAACATTTAGAGTAACTAGCTCCATGTAGTGCTGTAATTAAATAACTAAATACAAGTTATTACATCTGTTATAGAGGGGTACAAAAGGGTTACATCAGAATATAGTATTTTGGTGTGTGTGTGTGTGTGTGTGTGTGTGTGTGTGTGTGTGTGTGTGTGTGTGTGTGTGTGTGTGTGTGTGTGTGTGGTGTGTGTGTGTGTGTGTGGTGTGTAAGCTAGTTTGTGAGTTGCTCTGAGAGAGAAGCAGGGAACACTTTTATTGTAAAAGGTAAACATGATTGAGGCGATGATGATATGCTAATAAAAAATATTTCTATGGAAATGTAAAGAATTTATATTAAATCGTTTACATATTTATAAAATAGTTTAGAAAGTCATTTTTTTATATATTTATTGAAGATGTACGCTTTAAGGCTTCTTGAGTTTGGCGTAGGTGTTGTCAAATATTTGAGTCATTAAAAACAATACTTACATTTAAAGTAGTGTCCTCCTGCTGATCCGTACAATCCTGGAGATTAAAGCTCCCATGTCATGCTTTTCCGGTTATTACCGTCCCCTTGTGTGTTATGAAGGTTTTTATGCATGTAAACGGTGTGCAGAGTCAAAACCCTCAAAGTACACCCTGTAGTGAGTAAAACTCTAACACAGAAAATACCTCCCCAAAACGCCTCGTTGGAGATACGTCACTGCCCATTTGAGTCTTCCATTTAGTTCCGGGTACGGCCTGATGTCATGCGGTACCCGGAACGAAATGGACCAATCCCGAAGAGCTATGGCCACACCCAGCGGCGCTGGCCGCACCCTCTGCCAGCCTAACATTTACTGTTGGAAGCTCTGGTTCAGTTCACAATCAATCCAGTCATGCCACTGCCAAGGACCTGTTTCCTGAAATGTGAGGAGAAATCTGAGCTGTTTGTCCTACCGAGAACCACGACGAAGTCAGTGGTTGAAATTTCTTTTTAACACTGTTCCTTCAGAGGTTCGAAGAACCGGCATTGTGGGCAAGAGCTCCAACGAGTCGTTTAGTGGAGAGAGTGAATACTGCTGAATACACATGCTTGAATACACATGTATGCGAAACCAATGTGAGTTTGGAAAATTGCACAGTATAAATCTATTTTAGTATACCTCAACAATGTAATTATGATCAGTGGAAATGGCCATGACATGGGCCCTTTAAACATAAGTGATATATTGTACTCTTTTTCCAATGAGGGTTGTTACTGCAGCCTACATCCTGAATGTAGCACTACTGCCCTCTCCTGGATTCAATCAGAAAGTCCCGTTATAAACAGTATATATTCAAATAATTATTTATAGCTGTAAAAGTACTAACACTTTACGATGAAAATACTGCAGGTAAAAGTCCTGCATTCAAAACCTTACTTTAGTAAAGTGTATCAGTGAAATGCAGTTAAAGTACTTAAAGTAAAATAATTGATGCCCCCTTAGGTTAATAAACAGTTAAACAAACTGTACTAGTCTACTAACAGAATAGTGTAGCATCTCCAGCTAGCTAGTTAGCATTACATATATCACATATTTATTATGTTATTAAAAACGTATGTCCCCAGGCCCTTATTGGGTTTGACGTTTGTGTTGTTTAATAATTGAGTGAATTAAAAAACAATACTTACTTTAAAGTATTTTCCTCTCAGTCGGCGGACCTGGACACCGGCGCGCAATGAATTCTGGGATACGCTGAAGGATCCATCAGCTGTGTCGTCTGACTCCGGGAGATGAAGGTTGCTTTGGTTGAACGCGTTTGGAGCAGACTTCAAATGGAGCGGCCATGTTTCTCCAGGTGTGTGGATTACTCTAACTATATTTTACTGCGTAATCAATACTTTGACTTTAAGTACATTTTGCTGATACTTTAAGGTTTAAATGCAGGACTTTTACCTCCTCTGTTGTGACCTTTTACTCAAATACTTAACTACAAATTCAAGGTATTAGTGATTTACTTCAGTATTTCTGTTTTCTGATACTATATATTTAGTTCCAGTACTATTTATATATATCTATCCAGGTGAAACCATGTATATCCAGATGTGTTTGTAACTTTTACTTTAACTACATTTTGCTGTTCAATCAATACGTTTACTTTAAAGTAGGGCTGTCAGTCGATTCAAATATAGAATTGCGATTAATCGCATGATTGTCCATAGTTAATTGCGATTAATCGCAAATTAATCGCACATTTTTTATCTGTTCTAAATGTACCTTAGAGGGATATCTTTCAAGTTTTTAATACTCTTATCAACATATGAGTGGACAAATATGCTTATATGTGTGTGTGTGTGTGTGTGTGTGTGTGTGTGTGTGTGTGTGTGTGTGTGTGTGTGTGTGTGTGGAGACACTGTGATGGATCGTTGGAGCTATGTGCAGCTCAAGGCATATATGCTCGAATGGGAGCTGCCTGGACGCTGCAATCATGTTGCGTGCACTATCCGTGCTGACTGTGCTGACTTTTCGTACAATGTCCCACTGTCTGGCTACCTGCATAAAGTCAAGTGCTCGGCGCAGTTGTCGGCGAAATGTCATTGAAACAGCTCCTTATATCCGTTAGCGCAGCTAACTAGCACCAGATGCTAACAACAACAACACGTAAGGTGTGTCTCGCTCGCGCGAGTCGCGCCACACATACACACTCCTTCCCGGTCCTCCCGATGGCCAGTCCGGGCCTGCCAGTGAGCGTGGTAGTGTGGTCTGCCACAAGCGGGTGGCAGGAGCGGGGCTGTCAGCATCAGCTTGTCGATGGTATTTTACACTCGATGCGCTCTGAAACTACGGCGGCAGAGGACAAAAAATACACATGCGTTAATCGCGTTAAAATAATTAGTGGCGTTAATTTTTTTTTGCGTTAACGCGTTATTAACGCGTTAACTTGACAGCCCTACTTTAAAGTTGTAATGCAGGACTTTTACCTGCATGTTGTATTTTCACAGCGAGGTATTAGTACTTTTATAGATGTAAAACATTACCTATTTGTCATTAAAATCCAATAATATGTATTCTCCTGATGGAGCATGGCAAGAAGATCCAGTTCTTTATTAATTAAAGAACACTGACCTGTTTGTCGGTGATCAAACATTCAAAAGTATTTTGATTAAAGGGCCCATGTCATGGCCATTTCCACTGATCATAATTCCATTGTTGAGGTCTACTAAAATAGATTTATATTGTGCATTTTTCCAAACTCACATTGGTTTCTCATACAGCATCTCTGTAAACTACTTGTATTCACTGAATTTCACTCTCTGCCTTTAACGGCTCGTTGTAGCTCCAATAGCTCCAGCCCCCACCCTCCCTGTGAGTGTGCTCTGATTGGTCGGGAAGTTGTGAATCGCGCTGAGCTCAAGTTTCAAGGTTCAAGGTTCTTTATTGTCAAACTGACATAGCTACAGAGTAATTATGTTGTTGAAAATCTTATGTCCAGGCTTCTCCAACAATGCAACATAATAACAATACAGATAGCAAGAGCAATACAAAAAGAAAAATAGTTATAAAATAAAGTGAGCATGTGGAATAGTGCAGTACGAGTCTATATACAAGTTATTGGAATGATATATATTAGATATTAGATACATATTACTGAGTAGCAGATGAATGTTTTGAAGTTGTTTCAACAGTTCAGTTGTTTAACAGTCTCACTGCCCGCGGGAAGCAACTGTCTCCGAATCTTCTTGTCCTTGCCAGGATGCTGGTAACGTCTGCCAGACGGCAACAGAAAGAACAGTTTGTGGCTGGGGTGATGGGGGTCTTTGATAATCCGTAGTGATTTCTTCCTGAGCCGCTGGGAGTAAAGGTCCTCCATGGATGGCAGCTCCGTCCTGGTGATGTGCTGTGCAGTTTTCACCACCCTCTGTAAAGCCTTACGATCGAGGTCTGCAGCTGCCGTACCAGGCCGTGATGCAGCCAGTCAGGATACTCTCTATCGTGCACCTGTAGAAGTTGCAGAGTATCCTGGAATCCATTTTGAACCTCCTCACCTGCGGAGGAAGAAGAGCCGCTGTCGAGCTTTCTTGGTGATGGTGGTGGTGTGAAGAGTCCATGTCAGGTCCTCAGTGATGTGGACCCCAAGGAACCTGAAGCTGCTGACTCTCTCCACCGTAGTCCCATTGATGGCGATGGGGGCGTGTCCCTCTCCTGCTGCTTCCTGTAATCCACAATCAGCTCCTTTGTTTTGCTGATGTTGAGATGGAGGTTGTTATCCTGGCACCAAGATGTCAGGTTTTCGACCTCCTCTCTGTACGCCGCCTCGTCGTCGTCTGTGATCTGGCCGATGACGGTCGTGTCATCAGCAAACTTCACGATGGTGTTGGAGCTGTGTGTGGCCACACAGTCGTGAGTGAACAGGGAGTAGAGGAGAGGGCTGAGCACGCAGCCTTGAGGGGCACCGGTGTTGAGATCAGGGTGGAGGATGTGATGTTTCCCACCCGCACTGCCTGGGGTCTGCCCGTCAGAAGTTCAGGATCCAGTCACAGAGGGCGCTGTTGAGCCCGAGTCTCTGAGCTTGATGGCCAGCTTGGAGGGCACAATGGTATTGAATGCTGAACTGTAGTCAATGAACAGCATTCTCACATATGTGTTCCTGTTCTTCGGGTCCAGGTGTGAGAGGGCAGTGTGGATGGTGAGGGCTATGGCGTCGTCTGTGGACCTGTTTGCTCTGTAGGCAAACTGCAGGGGGTCCAGAGAGTCAGGAGGGAGGAGGTGATGAATTTGACTAACCGCTCAAAGCACTTCATTATGATGGAGGTGAGTGCTACTGGGCGGTAGTCGTTGGGGCAGGTGATTATTGTCTTTTTCGGGACAGGAACGATAGTGGAGTGTTTGAAGCATGTGGGGACTACAGACTGCAGCAGGGACCTGTTGAAGATGTCTGTGAACACCTCTGCCAGCTGAACTGCACACACCCTGAGAACACGGCCAGGGATGCCATCAGGTCCAGGAGCCTTGTGTGGGTTAACCCTTTTAAAGGATTTACACACATCTGCCCTGTTTAAAACAAAAGGGCAGGCTCTAGCTCCGGTCCCTCTGTACCTCCACAGCCTGGCTGCTCTCAAAGCGTGCAAAAAAACTGTTCAGCTCATCTGGGAGAGATGCGCACGCAGACACTCCCGCAGCACCCCCCGCTGCTCCTTTGTAGTCAGTCATTGTCTTAGTCCCGCCCCACATATTCCTGGTGTTACAGCCTTTGAAGTCAGATTCCACCTTGTCTTTGTACTGTCTTTTGCATTTTTAATTGCTCTCCGGAGATCATACCTAGATTTCCTACTCCTCCAAATCTCCAGCTCTGTGCGCGATAGTGCGCTTTCAGCTTGCTGCACACATCACAGTTTATCCAGGGCTTTTGATTTGGGAATGTTCGTACAGAAACCTTCGGTACCACGTCATCGATGCATTTCCCAATGTAGCAGATGACAGTGTCCGTGTGTGTGTTGATGTTATTGTCCTCAAACACACTCCAATCCGTAGATGCAAAGCAATCCTGCAGTGCTGAATCTGACTCCTCGCTCCATCGCTGTACTGTCCTTGTTACCGGTCTGTCCCTTTTAAGTTTCTGCTTGTAAGCAGGCAGCAGCAGAAGTGAGATGTGGTCTGATTTGCCGAAGGGAGGGCGAGGGAGAGCCTTATATCCATTCGAAAGGGGAATAAACATGGTCCAGTATGTTTCCCCCGCGCGTCGGGCAGCTGATGTGTTGGTAATATTTTGGCAAACCTTCTTCATGTTGGCGGTGTTGAAATCTCCGGCCACAACGAACGCGCATCTGGCCGTGAAGTCTCGGTCTTATCAATAATCCCAAACAGCTGATCGAGTGCCGTGTTGTTGTCGGCGAGCGACTGCGGGGGATATACACTGCTGTTATCACAACAGATGTGAATTCCCTCGGCAGATGAAGGACGGTATGATCATGAGGTGCTCTAGATGTGCGGAACAGTCCGAATAAATAATCTTCACATCTGTGCACCAGTTGTTGTTAGTCATTACACACACACCGCCTCCCTTACTTTTCCCCGAGTTAGCAGTCCGGTCCTGACGAAAAATAGAGAATCCATCAGGGACAATGGCGGAGTCCGGGATAGCGGGGTTGAGCCAAGTCTCAGTGAGAATTAACACGTTACAGTTCTTAATGTCCCGTTGAAAAGCAATCCGGCTTCTGAGTTCATCTAGCTTATTTTCAATGGATTGAACATTAGCCAGAAGAATACTCGGAAGAGGGGGTCGGTTCTCTCGTTTCCTCATTCTGACCAGCAGCCCGGCCCGGCATCCTCGCTTTGTCTTCTTCTTGCATCTCTCAGGTAGAACAGCAACAGGTAGCCTTGGTGAATCTCCATTGTCTGTCGGAGGGTTATTGTCCACGAAGTTTCGCAATTGAAGAAGTTCCTCTCTGCTATATTGTATGGCAGAGTAAGTGCGGTCGGCTTGCATGTTGCGAACCATGTTAAAAGTAAAACGGCAAAAGTAAAATAAATATGTACAAAATACGAAAGGGGCAAAGTTGGAGAGGAGCACAAAGACGATGCGGCCAACTTCACCGGCGCATCAGCGCATCAGCGCATCAGTCCGTGGAGGTGTTGTTTCCTTGTTAGCGATACACAGCCAAACACAGCCAAACTCATCCTGAGCACACACAAAGTCACAGCCGAAGTAAAAACAATAAGTGTGGCTTGATATTGATAAGGGAATGCTCTGGTTTTCGGACAAAATTAACATGGGATCACTCCCGTCACTGGACGTACTTCGTCTCACTGGAATAGTAACGGTCATAGTCAATATAAAATCGTCCCCATGTATCCGGCCAATGACGGGAGAGTTTTGAAAGAGACAAAACACTGTTCCATACATTTAAAAACACTTAAACAATTAAACAATGTTTACCCCAGGATTCAGGCATCTTCCCTGGCTTGTAAACTGCAGTTATGCGCCTTGGAGGTATTGCACTATTTACAAAATGTATACCCAGGATTCTGGCCCCTTCCCTGGCTTGTAAACTGCAGTTGTAAAGTCTTGTTAGAAACTGGTGAATCTGTTTAAATGCAGGCAGCAGAGACACTGCTTTTAGCGGGGTCTCAGAGAGCCAGACACCCAGGGTACAGCACCTCGCTGTCTTACCCAGAAAACAGGGCACTGATCAGGGCTAAAGTAATGTTATAAACTGGTGAATCTGTTTAAATGCAGGAGACCTCCAGCAGAAGTCCCTAACAGTGGGTCTCTGGTTATTTCACAGCTCCAGGAGAGACCAGGGGAAAATCACCTGTCTGTGCCCGCTCACAGACCCCCAAAGTACGGACTCATGACCTCCAGCATGGCCTCCTAACAGTGGGACTGTATTTCAGACCTCCAGGGCGGAGACCGTGAAAATCACCTCTCTCTGCCCGCTCAAAGAGCACCGAAAGACGGACTAATTACCTCCAGCACCCTGGAGAGCTCCATTGTGAAATATTGCTACTAATCCATAACTTTTGATAACAAGCTCTGTTCGGTTCAGGCTTTTTCTCTACCCCCCCATTTACACGTACCCCGCATCCAACGGTACCATCGGCGAATCTCTAGGACCTCGGGGAGCGGAGTTACGGCAGAGGGTCAGATTCTGAAAATACGATTTGAGAAAACAGGGCTCTGATCGGGGCTAAAGTCTTGTTAGAAACTGGTGAATCTGTTTAAATGCAGGCAGCAGAGACACTGCTTTTAGCAGGGTCTCAGAGAGCCAGACACCCAGGGTACAGCACCTCGCTGTCTTACCCAGAAAACAGGGCTCTGATCGGGGCTAAAGTCTTGTTAGAAACTGGTGAATCTGTTTAAATGCAGGAGACCTCCAGCAGAAGTCCCTAACAGTGGGACTCTGGTTATTTCACAGCTCCAGGAGAGACCAGGGGAAAATCACCTGTCTGTGCCCGCTCACAGACCCCCAAAGTACGGACTCATGACCTCCAGGATGGATCCCTAACAGTGGGACTCTGTGCATTTCACAGCTCCAGCAGAGACCAGGGGAAAATCACCTCTCTCTGCCCGCTCACAGAGCACCGAAAGACGGACTAAAGACCTCCAGGATGACTCCCTAACAGTGGGACTCTGTGCATTTCACAGCTCCAGCAGAGACCAGGGGAAAATCACCTCTCTCTGCCCGCTCACAGAGCACCGAAAGACGGACTAAAGACCTCCAGGATGACTCCCTAACAGTGGGACTCTGTGCATTTCACAGCTCCAGCAGAGACCAGGGGAAAATCACCTCTCTCTGCCCGCTCACAGAGCACCGAAAGACGGACTAAAGACCTCCAGGATGACTCCCTAACAGTGGGACTCTGTGCATTTCACAGCTCCAGCAGAGACCAGGGGAAAATCACCTCTCTCTGCCCGCTCACAGAGCACCGAAAGACGGACTAAAGACCTCCAGGATGACTCCCTAACAGTGGGACTCTGTGCATTTCACAGCTCCAGCAGAGACCAGGGGAAAATCACCTCTCTCTGCCCGCTCACAGAGCACCGAAAGACGGCTAAAGACCTCCAGGATGACTCCCTAACAGTGGGACTCTGTGCATTTCACAGCTCCAGCAGAGACCAGGGGAAAATCACCTCTCTGCCCGCTCACAGAGCACCGAAAGACGGACTCAGACCTCCAGGATGATCCCTAACAGTGGGACTCTGTGCATTTCACAGCTCCAGCAGAGACCAGGGGAAAATCACCTCTTTTTGCCCGCTCACA